>JACEGR010000797.1:0-216456 GCA_014170235.1 Listronotus bonariensis
CGGAGGTTGGTCAATCCCCTATCTCTCCCTACTGACATTGTATAACTTTTCTACTTTGTCCAACCTACAGACCCCCAGCCCAGTATACAGGTCATTTGTATAGGTCATACGATTAAGGTTATTAGTATTTTAATAATCTTATTTTGCAAAACTTGCATTTTATGAATAAGACCGTACCACATACATCCCACTCTGGGACAAGTACCCAAATTAAGAAAGAAAATATGTGTTGTAAAAATTGCTCTTATAATTAAGAAAATTTTAAACTTGTTGGCTCGGTTTAAATTTTTATTTTCTTTCCTACGAAAACTACTAAGAAAGAAAAGGATAAAATTTGTTAACGGACACTAGAGATACAGTGTGTCTTAGTAAATTAGCGTCATATGGCAAACTTTTTGTTATTAATTTTACGAATAAAAGTTGGTCCTTATAAAAAGTTCTAAATGGTCTAAAATCTCAGATTTCAAATTTTATCAGTCGTCTACGAGGTTTGGCTAAAAATGGAAATTTTTGCTTAAGAGTAAAGTACCTGTATTTTTGATAATATCAAAATTGTTTTATAAAGTTTAATAAGAATTATCCTTTAAAACCCTAATTTATTAAATAAATTAAACTAACGTAAAAAAAAAACTAAAATTTTATTATTATAAAAAAAAAAAAAATTTTCCAAATAAACAAATTTGCATATTTGACAGTAATTTTTAATTTTAGGCGTCTTTTCTTTATAACAGTTTTCAAATATACGCAAAAATAAAGGTACTTTACTCTTGAGCAAAAATAATATTTTCGGCCAGACCTCGTAGATGACGAATACAATTTGTTATCTGATGGTAACCTGTATAGAGTTTTCAGCGAAATAACCTCCGTCCGCATAATCTGCTAATAAAAATAACCCCTTAAAAAAAACAATAAAACGATTAACGGTAGTCAGCACTCTTTCCGCGGTCTTCGAGTAGTGCCGTTTACGTTTACGTAAAGTCTACATAGACTTCCCGGGTAGGCGATTGAAGGCGTCGTACGAGCGTAGCTGTACCCTTGGAGATCGAGAAAAGATTCACGCCAAATGGGGGGCTTCTTTCTTCTGGGGCTAAGCGCTGTAAGTGAAGATTCCTAAAGCCTAAAGTTTTTACGTTTTGTTTTGAACACATGGTGTCTTCATATGGAGGTGCGCACGCCTTGCGGAAAAACGTCAGTAGTGAAAGTGACGGTTATACGCGATACCAGTAGCAGTCGCTGGCTTGACAGTCACAATTTATGCATGTTCAGAAGTTTATCGCTGTTGTTGACTTTTACAAGTGTTTTTTATTCATATGCTAGGAAAGTATGGGAGTTTTGAGCTCGATTATCCAGATTTTCCAAGGACAAAGCCGGGAAAGCTTATAAGCAATAGCTTATATGACCGGAACAGGAGAACTGGCGAATTGACTTAGTATCAGAGCCATAAAACAAAGAGATCGATAGATAACGGTAGTCAGGAGAGCAGAGTTATTTTGAAAGTAATAATACGACACCGTTCCTTTGACTTTGACCAAAAATTGTGGTTAATCATTTTATTGCAAGAGATATTCCTATCTTTAAGGGTTTATTTTATAAGTAGATCATACCGACATAGCATAAAACTTTAAACAGACTTTAACTGAAAGTGCTAAGTGGTCTAAGTGCCAAAATTAAAAATTGCTAGAAATAAGTAATAAATATAATGCTGGGTATACGAGTGGCGTCAACTTTTGACTTCGTTTGCAATCGCTAGGGTGAAATTGGCACTGTGATTTCAAAGTGGAATATTGGGCTGTTGTCATATAATGTGAATTGAACATATTGTTGAACAAAAAACAAAAATTTATTTTTTGGCACTTAGATCAATTAGGCGGCGTCCTTACGTAGGACATTTGAATCTCACCTAATCTCACCGTGGGTGGAGGGGGTCTGTGTAATTATCACGTAATTTTTCTTCCGCCAGAAACAGGAAAAAGTTGACGAGATTTGGGCAGGTCCTCCCAGGAAAAATATATCCTGTGATCCGGTGTCACTTTTTTGGGTCGAAGGCATTTTTTTGCTCATTAAAATTATTTCAAAGACAAAATGATTTCCAGTTTGAAAAATGGTACCTTTTAACATTCCCCTAAGTCTCAGGTGAGATTTGGTGATAAGGAGGAGGGTTAAAGCAAATCTCACCAGGGAGGGGAGGGAGGGTCCAAAAATGGAAAAACACGCCTCATGGACGCCCCCTTGACATTTTCACCCTTCAATTAACACACTGTATATTTGCAAAAACAAAACACTAAAATGAAGCAGACCTAATCATTAATAAACTTAAGTTTTAACCATAGTTGGCCGTAGCTTAAACCATGACTTGGCATGACATTATAAAAGTGGCCGTTAGAAGGTCAAGGGTTGTTGTTTTGTCAAGTGCCAAATTTTATCTTTATTTTGTTAATATTTTTATATAATATATTTAACTTTTTATTTTCAATCTAGAGTGCCATGAATGAGAAAAAACTAAAAAATAAGCTAAAAGCTAAAAAATAATTCGGTAAGTCCTAACAACCTGATCGCACCAATCTTCTCATCAATCTGGGGTATTTATCAGACAAATAATAAAATCGTTGGGCCTAGCGTATCCAAAGTAAATATAATGATAGAAATTTTAAGTGCCCAACGATTTTATTATATGTCCGATCAATACCTCAGATTAATGAAAAGATTGGTGCGATCTGGTAGCTAGGACCAACCGATTTTTTTAGCTTTTAGTACATTAAAACCGTTTAACATAAAAAAATACATAATTTATTTTCAGGTTCTTTGTTTTGTTGTAAGTTGATACTTTTAATTCTATTGGCTTCATTTAATGTCTCACTATAACGAACCACAAATAACTAACGATTTTATATTGGGGTAGTGGAAAATGGGTTGGAAAATATGTAATTCGTCATTTTGTAGCGGCGTCCATTTTAATTTTTTTTCATAGTATGCTTTATTCTACGAATCAAGCCCTTTCATTTGATAGCAATATTGAGGTAATATGGAAAAAATACGTAAGCCGCCATTTTGTATCGTTGTGGCGGCCATCTTGGGTTTTAATTTTTTCATAGTAGGTCCTATTCTACGAATCAGGCCCTTTCATTTGATACCCATATTGAGGTTGTTGTGAAAAAAAAGTTTTCCGCCATTTTGTATCGGCGGCCATCTTGGATTTACAACCATAAAAATATATTATATTATATTTTTATCAAGATTAAGATCGGTCGTCAGGAAGAGGGTCAAATTGGAATTACAAAATTTAACTCAAATAAATAATAAATAACAAATAATAACAAACAGGTGAAGTGAAGTAATACCGTTTAAAAAATAAAGGTGATAAAGCCAAACAACACAGAATTTTACTAATAATAAAGTTTGACATTTTCTATCAATTTTAACAACCAGTTTGAATGACAGAAATTTATTCGCTGTTAAACAGTACATGTGATTTAAACCATATTTTCGCGTGAAATTATTTGCAATAATTTCAAATCATTCTATTTTCGCGTCGAAATTATTTCGTGTAATGACGTCACAAATGTCACTTATTAAAAGTATTTCAAAACTTACGCAGGAGGATGTTTTGAAATGGATTGATAGTTCATATGTCAAATGTGTCCTTATAATGTTTTTGTTTTTACAATAAAATGGAAATATGGAAGATGCCGATGTAACAGTAGATACAGGAATCCATAACAAAATTACTTAATTTTTAAAATAAAATAGATTACCTTCCGCTGTGAACAATTTTAAATTTTAAGAGTCATGAATTAAAATAGTTTTAAAAGGATTCATTTTCGCGACTTTATAAACAGTGACGTAAATGACGAAATCGTGGTTTAAAATTATTTTGAAATCATTTACGGCAAAAATATGGTTTTAATGACTTATCTAAACAATATTTATCGAAAAACGGTGGTATATGATTGGTCTATTTCATAATAAGGGACATAATTAGACAAAAATCAAAAAGCTTTCTGAGTAAAGTAGTTTCAAGATTACATCTGTAAAATTTTATTCATGCGAATCCTGTTTTCTATTTATTAATTCACTGAAGTAGGCAGAATTATTGACGCGTAGGATACTTATTAATCAGTGGCTAAATCAACAGCTTATTAGCAAATAAATCCGAGTAAATAATATGCATTAGCAAACTCCTTATTTAGACGTGCCAAATAGCTAGTATATAATAGAAAAACAATTAACGTGTTTATATTTTGTAATATTTTTATAACTGATTTTTCTCTTTGGTATATTTTTATTATTTATACAACAAATAGTTATTGTTAGGTAAATTTTACTATTCTTTTTGGAATTTTAAAACATACAATTTTTTTTTATAGCACAGTCGAAGCATTGATATACAGGGTGTCCACTTATTAGTGACACCTTAATTATAATTAATCATTTACAAAAAAAAAAATCTTTATGCCAAAATATTAAGATTTAACCAAACATACTTATATTCAAAAGTTGGTAATAAGCAAATAAATCTGAGTAAATAATTGGCATTCGCAAGCTCTTGATTCAGACGTGCCAAATAGCTTTTTACAAGTATACCTATAATGAAAAACAATTTAGGGGTTTATTATTTTTACTTTTGTAATGTTTATTTCTCAGGTATTTTTAAATATTTATACAACAAACAGTTTATATCGTTAGGTACAGGTTTAAGTTAGAATGTTTAAAATTTTACTATTATTTTTGGAATTTTAAACCATACAATATTTTTTTATAGCACAGTCAAAGCATTGATATACAGGATGTCCACTTATTAGTGACCCCTTAATTATAATTAATCATTTACAAAAAAAAAATCTTTATGCCAAAATATTAAGATTTAACCAAACATACTTATATTCAAAAGTTGGTAATAAGCAAATAAATCTGAATAAATAATTGGCATTCGCAAGCTCTTGATTTAGACGTGCCAAAAAAGCTTTTACAAGTATATAATGAAAAAACAATTTGGGGGTTTATTATTTTTACTTTTACTTTTGTAATATTTTTATAACTGATCTTTTCTCAGGTATTTTTTAATATTTATACAAGAAACAGTTTATATCGTTATGTACAGGTTTGAGTTAGAATGTTTAAAATTTTACTATTATTTTTGAGATTTAAAAACCTGAAAGATCAGATTTTTCGTAGCACAGTTAGTGGACACCCTGATATACAGCAAATATACAGGATCAGCTAAATGATAATGCACATAGGCTATGTGCGGAAAAGAGATAGTCCAACGTGAATTGGTGCATGTAAACATAGGTGTCTAATAGTATGTGTGTGTAGTGTTTTGTAATTGCATTACTGGCACATATACTTTTAGTTATCGATTATAAAGTGTTTTTTTTATCTTTGGACAATCCACGAAGGCTGAAAGCCTAAATACTAACGTACCGTGGGTGTCTTAAGCAGGGTAAGAGGAAGTTTGTTAACACGGGACTTAAAAACTTGAAGATTTTGGGGGGAAGTAAAGACCTCCGCTGGCAGTAGGTTCCACAGTCTAGAAACTCTAGGGATAAAAGAACGAACGAAATGGGAAGTTCGGGGCCTGTCCAATTGAACCGTATAGGGATGCATACGTGCGGCACCACGAGTTTCTCTGTTGGGAGCTGCAAGAGGAGGGACTATACTGGACAATTCGCCGGAGCAGAAGCCGTAAAAGTATCTATGGAAGAGCGATAGATCTCCCACAGCTCGACGATGGGCAAGAGAAGGAAGTCTTTGAGTAAGTAAAGGATCATTTATAAGACGAACAGCCCTTCTTTGAATGGCATCAAGAATGCTGAGGGTTGTAGGGGATGCCATTCCCCAGACATGAGAACAATATTCCAGAGAGGGTCGAATTTGGGACACATACAAAGTGTATAAATTGGAAGGAGAAAAATACTTTTTAGCTCGGAAAAGAAATCCAAGCATTTTGAAGCCGCGGTGGCTATAGATACAATGTGTTTATGCCAGTTAAGGTTATTCTCAAATGTGACGCCCACAAGGTTAAATGTGTCCCCGCTCTGCAAAACCCGGCCACTCATAAGCAAAGGATGAGTGTTTGATGATTTTTTCGCGACAAGGAACATGACTTTGATGAAATTGAACGAGATTTTTGGCACCCCAATCCAATATCAAATTGAGATCCTGTGAAAGAGATATCTGCATCGCCCTGCGTTTGCTTTCCAAGTCGGGTTTAGAGATTGGTTTGGGAACCTGAAAAGTGGAGTGAAGGGTACTATCTATGAATGGGATTGGTTGTGGAAGAAAGAAGATCGTTGATGTGAAGAAGAAACAAAGTTGGTGCTAGTACTGAACCCTGAGGCACTCCAGCATTAATTTCGCGAAAGCTTGAAGAGTGGCCATCAACAATGACTGATATACGTCGATTAGAAAGATAACTGGAGAGCCAATAGCAGAGTTTATTTGGAAGAACGTAGGAGGGAAGTTTATTAAGAAGTGCGTCATACCAGACTTGGTCGAAAGCTTTAGATATATCAAGAGCAACGATCTGGGACTCACCTAGAAACTCAAGAGACTTGTTCCAGTTGTGTTAAACGAAGGAAAGAAGATCTGCTGTAGATCTCTTGTGACGAAATCCGTATTGCCTGTCATGTAAAATTTTATGTTTTTCTAAATACCTAAGAATTTGCGAGTTAATGGATTTCTCCATTACTTTACAAAGCGTTGAGAGAAGTGAAATGGGTCTATAGTTGGATGGAAGAGATTTAGATCCTTTCTTGGGAATAGGCTGGACACGTGCAGCTCTCCAGCTGTCTGGAAAAATACCCGTGTTATAAGAAATTCGAAAGAGCCTGGTTAAAATAGGTGCAAGTTCAGGAGCACATCTTTCAAAACGATTGCTGGTATTCCATCCAGCCCAGACGATTTCTTGGTGTTAAGAGAAGAAAGGATACGCTTAATGTGTTTTACCTTAAAGTGTAGCAAATTCTTATGCTATAATTTTTCTGCGACCAATATGAACCAAGGTACGGCGTGTCACACACAATGAGAACTTAAAAAAGTCTCTAGCAGAAAAATTCTGTGAGATATGATAAAAATCAGGTTAGAACCTAATTTTTTCTACAAAAAAATCAATAAAAAACCCTTAACTACCCCCTTAATCAAAATTGACCTTTACCCTTCTGCAATTCTTTCAATATTGTTAATGCATCCAATAATTTTTACCAACTATATGCCTAATTTAATAAAAATCAGAGCTTAATGTAACAAGTAACAATTGTTCATATTTTCGTATTTTTAAAATAACTTCTAACATACTGGAAATAAGAAAAAATGATAAAGTACTAAATAGAAGCTTTTTAAATGACTAATTTTTTTCTGTACAGTGAATATTTAGCAAGAAAAAGCCGTTTAAAAATCTTCATTTACGAACCAGCTCCACCTCCTTTGAGTCTTTTAAACTCACTTTATTTAAAAACCGAGACACTATAATGGATTAAATATACAGAGCCTGGTAGCTCTTTAAAAACTCTACAAAATCGTTTTCAAAAAAAAAAATTTACATGAAAAATGAAGGAGATACGTTAAGAAAGCCCATCAATTTTTTTCTAAAAATTCAAATAGCCTACTTCGGAGCATAATAAACTACATTATTTTTCTGCAATTAGGCATTTTAAATTGGTCAAACTTCTTAGCCGTATGAAAAATGCTTGCATAAAGAGAATTGCACAAGGGTAGAGGTCAATTTTAAATGGGAGGTTGTTTCCATTAATTTTTTCTGAGAAAAAAATAGGTACTGACCCTATTCTTTTCATAAGTCACTCAATTTTTTAGCCGCAGACTTCTTTAAAAAAAAGTTTCATTATGTACTTTGAAACTATCAAATTTGGCGAAAAAAGCTAACCATTAACACGCTGTATCTCGGTTTGTATTGGTAATAGAAAAATTGTAACAAGAAAGTTTTGTTTGGCTTTTTAAAAGTTAGAGTTTTGCTTTCTACAGTTCTTTTTATAAAATGCATAATTTTCGACTTACTAGCGAAAAACCATAAAAACGTCGATTTTCATTAAAAAATTGTTACTGTCAATCGCGAATAACTTGCAAACGCAAATAAATAAAAAAAAATATTGTATTTTTGCTTAAAAACATAATTTTGATTGATTCCTGTAGTTAAAATGTAATAAAACATTTTTAACCCCGAGATGGGGTGGCAACCAGCCCCAGGAATTTGGTGACCTCCGATTTGATATAGATTTTGATCCTTGAGCTATTTCCTATCTTCTGTAAAAATTTCAAGTAAATCATTGCAGGACCAAAGAATTGTGAGGTGTTACTGTTTATTCAGCTTTATTTTCTGTACTAATAGTACACGCTAAAAAAAAAAAAATATTTCACACCCTATATCTTGCTAACTATTAACCTTGGGATATATAGGTAGAATGGGTTAAATACTAATATTTTGGTATAAGGAATCTGGTTGGTCTGGTGGTTCTTCCGTGTACCAGTAATTAGCGGACACTCTGTATAAACAAGGTGTCTTTAAGGGGCTGATTCTACAACAAAAATTAGGAAAAAAACTTCATTTAAAAATTTCCTAAACGTCTTAGTTTCTAAACTACGGGGTGTTAAAAATTTAGTATTTTTTATAATAACTTTTATTGAAGATATGTTCTATAGTTCGGCGGATTCATTTAATGGATGGTATTTATTTGGGTACACGCCAAAATAAAATTAAAAGTACTAAAAAACCAAAAAAATTAAACAAGTAAAAGATAATTAAAAATCGACGTTTCGGTGGCAAATCTGCCACCGTTGTCAAGATAAATGGTATAAAAATAATAAAAATAAAAATTTACTATTATTAAGGTTTTAAAACCTTTTTTTTTATTATTATTATTTTTATTCCATTTATCTTGACAACGGTGGCAGATTTGCCACCGAAACGTCGATTTTTAATTATCTTTTACTTGTTTAATTTTTTTGGTTTTTTAGTACTTTTAATTTTATTTTGGCGTGTACCCAAATAAATAACTTTTATACCAATTCGATATTTAAGAAAAAATTGGGGACGCCTCCTATGCATTAGAAGACATTTTTTGGCATACTAGAGAATGATTTATTTTTACCAGTGTCGTCCATGGGGGTTTAGGGTAAATATATTTTAAGGAAAAAATGGTACGCCCCTTCATTTTAACTAAAGAAAGTAGGTATTAAGGAAAATTGTGGGCCACTCTTACAATAAATTACCAATATGTAAAATTACATTTTATATTCTGAGTGTATCTAGCGGGTAATATTGTGGCTCTCACAATAGCAATCGTCTGATACTGCCTATCCCAAGAAGCACGTTGGCCAAGAATTTTTCAATGTTTAAAAGTGTAAAGGTTTACAATAAATTACCTTATGAATGTAGACCTATATACGGCATAAGGCGCTTTCGCAAATGTGCAAAAAACCTTTTACTTCTGAAGGTTTATTGTAGATTTAAAAATATCATAAATGTTTTAAAATATGTCATTTCATATATTTTCTAATGGTGTATACTGTTTGTCGCAGAATAGCTATTACAAGAGAAAAAATTGATTTGTTTTTTAAATTTTTAAACAGAATTTTAAAAAAATTGATAATTCTAATTAACTTTTAAATTTTATTTACGTTTGGCAGTAAGAGGTAGTTACCAATACCAATTTCTTTCCACACCCTGTATTTTTCTTATTATTAACTTTAACGGTCGTATTCACCAAGCTCTCATTAACTTTATCAGCTGCTATCAGTCTGATAAGGTTAGTGACAGCTTGGTGAATACGACCGTTAAATATAGTTATGTTTGGTTAAATCTTTTAAATCTTAATAATTTGGCATATGGAATCTGCGAACTCCCTGCGTATAATTAGTTAGCAGACATCCTGTATATTTAATGTAGGTGAAAAAGAAAATAAAATTGTCTTTTCGGTAAAAATTGAAACAAAAACTATTTGCTATGGCAACACAATACAAATATGCAATGATTATAGGAGATTTTAATTTCAACCCGGCGAAAAAACGACAGCTAAACAATTTTTTAAATACTACAACCTTTTTGCAAGCTGCAATTCCACCTACTTTTTAATGGCAAACAACCCAGACTCGACACCAGATGGATTACTGTATACTGAAAACCTCCACCATAATATTGTAAATATTGATGTTCATCCAGATATTGGCTCCGACCACCTGCCATTGGAAATAACATTTAGTACCAACGTGACTCCATCTACAGACCAAACAAGAGTGAATTTTCAAAAAATGTAACATAGAAGCGGTAAATAATGTCATGCTGAAATTTATAGAAGAACCTGAACAGAAAAGACAGTGCCCGGTACAAATAACAAAATTTAATCAAAAACTAACCGAAACCATACTGCAAAACTCACCAACCCAAAAATTCGATACTACTCTCATACTCTTCCACCATTTATCATAAGGCTTATAAAAACTAAGAGACGTATGTATAGAGAATATAGAATTAATCCTACACCTGAACATAAAAGAAAAATTAACGACCATAACAAAAATATTCAAAATCTTATTCAAATGTACAGAAAACAAAAATGGCTAGATGCTTGCAAAAATATCGAGCAACAACAAGGAAGAAACTACTGGCAAGAAATAAAAAAACTAACTAAATACAAGACCACTGCAAACATCCCAACACTTACCCAGAACGGAAAAGATTACTCAGAAGACAAAGAAAAGGTTGAAGTCATGGCACAACATTTTAGCGAAGCATTTAAAGAAAAAAACTACCCCGAATATGATGAAGCCAACTACTACTCAATAAATAATTGGTATAACGAATATTTTAATCAGCCAAATGATAATATTGACAACACTACCTATGAGATTACGGAGGAAGACTACATGAACATTGTTAGCCGTGGAAAAAGCACTTCTCCAGGACATGATAATGTCACTAAAAACCTCATCCGACATTTAAACCCCCAAATACATAGACATATTGCTAAAATGTACGAATATTGTTTGAACAACCACTACTTTCCTAAGGAATGGAAATCAGGTATCATGATTACACTGCCAAAACCTAATACAGACCACACAATGCCTATAAGCTACCGTCCAATAACTCTTCTATGTGTACTAGGCAAAAACCTCGAAATCTTTATAAAAATTAATACAGAAAAAGCTCTTGATCCAAAAATTCCAATATACCAATTTGGATTCACAGAACAATGCTCTACGCAACATCCTACAACTATACTGACTTCCAATGTTCAAACCGCTCGTCTACTCAAACAACACACAGCAGCAATATTTTTAGACATCAACAAAGCTTTTGATAGTGTTTGGCACAAAGGTCTGCTCTATAAGCTGCATTTACTAAAATGTCCTCGTAAATTGATCCTTCTAATAAAAGACTTCTTGGAAGAGAGACAAATACAAATCAGAATTAATAATTCTTACTCAAACAGCTTTACACCAGAACAAGGACTCCCCCAAGGATCACCATTATCACCATTACTATACAATATATATTGCCATGATATATACGACACAAACCAAGGAATCAATCCACATCAGTATATATTACAATTTGCTGATGATACTGCACTGATAGCACATGCTAATTCCTTAAAACAGACTATAGAAAATTTGCAAGAGTTAATGAACACAACACTAACATGGTTTCATCAATGGAGGCTACATCCAAACCCTACAAAATCGCAGTTTATAATCTTCCACCATAATATTAAAGATAATTCCCCTACAATCAAGATAGCCAATCTGGAAATACAGCCCAAAGTGTCAGCGAAATATCTAGGAATAACAATTGATAATAAAATGAACTTTAATCAGCATACATCTAACATCAAAAAGAGGACTATAGCCAGAGCAAAACATTTTAGAAATTTAACATTTAAAGACCAAGGCATAAGCAGAACAACCGCTACCCGAATTTACAAATCCATATGCAGACCCCTCCTTGAATATGGTCATACTATGTTCCTCAACCTAAGAAAAACAGCATTAAAAAACCTTGAAGTTGCTGAAACCACTTCAATACGCATTATAACAAAAACACGACATCCAAGGAATCCCCTACACAATCCATCGAACCAGCTCCTGTACAATATCACTCAAATCCAACCAATCTCGAACAGGCTAATACAATTATCCCAGAAATTTGCCTCGAAAGAGCACAACATTGACCGCCTTCAACCATTGTGTACCCAAAGAACTATACACCAGCAACAAAATCCACCATATAGATTTCCAACAAGAACAATTTTTGAACAGTTACAAGAAATGAACAATCAATAACCCCCTTATACGAACATTTTTTTTTTTTTTTGTCTTTCAATTTTTTCAAAATTCTATACCTGTACCATAACAACGATTAACAATTAATATTATTTATATAAAAATACTGGGCAGCAGGACCTAGGTCAATAGCCCATTGGCATAGTATATATGTATTGTATTGTGTCAATAAATGTCTTAATAAATAAATAAAATAAATTGAAACAAAAAAACTTCATTACAATTATTAGAAATAATTAAACTTTAAAATTGTAGTAAAATATAAAAAATATAATTTATGCTGTGAAAACGAACAACAATACATTTCTTGAAAATACGTGACAAATATCAATTAACAAATGTAATCTATGTTTCATCTAAAATTGTATAATTAGAGGTGATGAAGGGGGTAATTAGAGGTAATAAGTATAATTACTGATTTAGCAATATAAAAAATAGAAAACCTTGGTGGTCTTCCCTGTTATAAACACAAATCTCGCTTCAGTTTCTTTTTACATTTCGTTTTAAAACATTTTTATGAAATTATGTCATACCTGGCTTTTAACCGACTGGACTTGTGGGGTATATCATGTGTGACTTGATTGTTTTTGCTTTATACCGGATGACAAAGAAATTACTATTTAGCAATTTATTTCCTTTAGTGCAACCGTGTAGTTTTTAAATTAAGGGACATTATATTGTATCCCTGGATACCAATTTTAGATTGTGTATTACTTCCTATTTAACCGGGAGCGATATAAATTTTAATATTTTAAACACCCTGTATATTTTTAGAATTTTAATTCTACAGGTCATTTCTAATATAAAACGGAAGTGCTGTAAAATTTGAACTTCTAAATATGATAACTCTGATAATAATAATGGATCACTCTATAACACTTCTTTTAAAATTTAAATTTTACAAGTCATTCCTGACATAAAACCTTTAGTATACCCATAACCTATCTCTTTTAGTTTTAGAGAAAATGGCGTTTAAAAAAGTCCAGACCACGACACAATATCCATGAAATTGTTTATTGCGAGGTCGTTCGGACCTTTTCAAAGCCAGTTTTTCCTAAAAATAAAGAAGATAGGTTATGGGTATACCAAAGGTTTTATGTCAGGAATGACCTGTACAATTCAAATTTGTAAAAATATACAGGGTGTTTTATTTAAAATATAAAAGTTTTTTTATATCCAACATTGACATCTCATGACACACTACCACAACCCAAAATTTGAAAGTTAAACAATTTTACTGAAGGAAATAAAATGCTGGATAGTAATTTCGTTGTCACCCGGTATATTGTTATTTATAATTTATATGTTTCTAAACAAATGCGAGAAATTTAAGAAAGGGATTTTTCATTAAAAAATAAGAAAAAACTTCATATAAACTTGCGTCTTAAACGTCTTAGTTTTTAAGATACAGGGTGCTAAAATTTTCAAAAATCAAACAATTTCGAAAACAGTTATTTTTGTGAAAACAGTAATACGGGTTATAAACCTTATTTAAAAGGGTGTTAATTAATATTATTGTTACATAATTGCTAATTAAAAAGTATAAAACCTAATTTTTAAAGAAAATGATCTCGCAATGCTTCTTTTATGGTCTTAAAATTTGCAATTTAGTGATTTTTTTTCTCTTAAACTAAACAAGATACGAAAAAAAAATAGGAGACACAAAAGTAGTAATTTTATTTGCTTAATCTAAAGAAAGCACAAAAATTTTACATACATGTACACAGTCAGTGGCGTACCGTTTTTATTGTTGGAAATATTTCTTCAGTTGCCTCTCGAGACGCCACTGGACTTACTAAATGTAATTAAGTTAGTGATAAATTACCTTCTTAATGTCATTAATAATATTGCCAAATTAAAACAAAATTGAATAAAGAATAGTTAGGATATTTAAAAAAAAAATAGTTTTTTTTTGAAATTTTAACACCCTGTAGTTCAAAAACCAAGACGTTTAGGACATATGTTCATGAAGTTTTTTTATTTTTTGATAAAAAATCACCTCCTTAAATGTTTCGCATTCACTTTACTATTATTTATTTTACATTTGGCTTAAACACATCCTCACAGGTTAAATATTATTTATTGGGCACTTAAAAATTTTGCAATATTTATTTAACTCGCAGTAATTAGTAACCAATAAACTTTCTCGATATAATTTGACTTCTGATAAATGCATTCATTTGAGAAACTAACCTATTAATAAACTCATATTAATTAATGCATGAGATAACTAGGACTTAAATTTTTAACAAAATATAAAAAAATTGTAAATAAACAAAGTTTCATATTAAAAAGCAATTTTTAATTCTAAACATCTTTTTTTTATAAAATTTATCGATATTAGTAAAAATACAGGTACTTTACTTTTGAGCAAAAATTACAAACCTCGGCCAAACCTCGTAAATGATTTATACAATTTGATATCTGTTGTTTATTTTAGGTTTTGGACCATGAAGTACTTTTATAAAGAAACACTTTTCTAGTAAAATTAAGTATAAAAAGTTTCCAAATGACGCCAACTTACGTAGGCACACTATATGTTACTGACACTTCACAATATTCAAATTTGTTTAAGTGAGCGGCATCAGGGGCGCAAGTAGGATTTTCATTTTTTTTATCTAAAAACTGAGACATGGGACCCATACCAAATTTATACCAGATGATATTGATGTTAGGAGGAACACTGTGGTAAAAAAATATTTTGGAATTGGCGAAAAAAGTTAGATTTTTTGTTAGCCCCCCAAAGAAAATCAACACTTTAAAAAGCAAATTATCTATTTGTATTTTTCTCGTAAACTTGATCAAATTTTATTAACAAATCTCAAATTTTGCAAAATTATACCTTTTTCTTATCTTTACAAGAGAGGCATTTGAAAGTCTCGCATAAAAAATTGTAATTCAGTGAAAAAATTTTAACTGGCTATAGTTTTTTAAAAATATATAGATAATTTCATTAAATTTGATATTTCTCAATAAAATTTAATCAAATTTACAAAAAAAAAAACAAATGGAGGATTTGCCTTTAATAGCTTTGTTCGCGGGTCTAGTAATGGACCGATTCTGAACGAGAACCGAACTGGTTTAGAATTGTTTTAAAGCGCATGTCTAGTTATTTATTAGTTCGGAATTTTTATTTACCGCGAACGATTTTCTATACAGCTGAGGATGTATTCTAACCTAGCTTTTTGGTTAGGATTTTTCATGATTAAATTGGATACTATACAAAAAAAAGAAAATTAAACAAAAAGGTAAATTGTTATACTGTCGAATGCCACTGGAGGTCTCTCGGCGGAAGACGAGGGAGGGACTCCCTCCTCTCGTTTTTAACATAAGTACCTATGTGTATTTAACTAAAGATAAAATTCAAACAACAAGAAATGGTAAAATCTTGTAGTATTGTCTATATTTTTTAATTAAATCCTTATTTATTTTATTGCATACATACATTCATACGGAATACAATTAAAACTCCTTTGTTTATATATGCTCAGAATCACAAAAATATAAAAAAAAATATTCAACAGGTATATTAACCCGCATAAAAAGTGGCAAGAACAAATAAACTGTAATACAACGGTTTATTTCTGTACCACAAAAACAGAAAATAGCTGATCATGTCGACAATACGCATGAAATTCCGAACTGAACTTTTAGTTCCAACAAAAATCCCAGGACTGCTAATCAGGTTCCGAACCGGTAACGAACTGATTCCATTGTAAACCGCGAACACAGAACTGTTTGCTTTTTTCACTGCGCATGCGAATAGTCCCAGAACCGGTTCAGAACTTTTTTGGGAAATTCCAAAATAAAAAAATTCTTTACCAAAGTGTTTCCCTTTTGGCCAATAGCAGAGACAAGAATGAGACGAGTAACTGGTCCTAACAACTTGTCCATTGTCTTTATCTCTTTCTGGTTTAACGCAAGTGCCAATAAATATGTCTTTGTCTTTCATCATGGCAGGCTATCGTAGATGGAGCAATCATCGCTTTGCCCTGGTTGCCAAGTTGTTTACAATTTCTGCATGTAAACTTTAATGTCCTTTTTGGCTCACATCTAATTAAGAGAAAGAAAATATACCATAAATCGAATATTTTTAACTTGACAACGTTGCCGCAGGCAGTCACGACGAAATGTTAATCGTATGGATCGTGAAGGGGAGGATAACCATCTGAATTTTTTAAAAAGTGTCCGTCGAAAGGTGCAACTTAAGGTGGCGCCACAGTAGCCAGAGGAGATTTTTTAACCAATGAGCATGAATTATTAGAGTGACATACAAAATGAAAAAGGACAGATAGATACAAAATAAAAAAGGAAAGAAATACCAAAATCCCTCCACTGGCTACTGTGGCGCCATCCCAATTTGCTACATTCCGATGGCCACTTTTTCAACTTGTCCGCCATAAAAGATGGTTATCCTCCCCTCCACCATCCATAGTTATTTGTGTTTGATATTTTTCAATGGCCGATTTGTTTGGACAGTTTGTTTACATTTTCTGTTATTTATTGTGTGTTTCGTGGTTTTTCATCTTTAATTGGACTTTGAATATTGACTTTTATTAGTGATCACAGTGTATATATTAAATTTGTGCTTTTCAACAGATAATTTAAGGTAATATTGACATGGTTATCTGTAAGAAAAAATCTTTATAAAAACCAAATAAATGACATTTTTAATTAGGTGTGTGTAATTATTGAACTAAACCCCAATATTTTATATTAATACGAAACAAAAACAAGTACCTAACATTAAGGGCAAAAATAGCACAGCTATATAATTTGAATTTGGCGGGCAAACGATAAAGTCGACTTACGCGCCATCTGCGTTTGCCTTCCTTGAAGACAGAGAAGGAAGGCCCAGCAGCTATCTCTCTCTCTTGGATAATTTATTTACATTTAGTTGCTCGTCTCATTGTTGTCTCTGCCAATAGTATCAGGTATATGTTTAGTGTTGGTCCTATGTCTAATTTTTTAGATAAAACAAAAATTAAAGTCCTAGCTGTGCGTCTGGTGAGCGCGGCTCCCCGGACCGCGCCTACCGCAGATTATTATACTTATAGAAAGTAAAGTAAGTTTGAGTAACAAACACTAAAATTACTTAATAATTAGGTACATTTGCATGTTGTTAGAAATAAAAAGGCGATCAATATTATTTATGAACTATAAGTTAAGCAGCTGATGGTTCAATGGCCAAATGCATGAGAATAGGAATAAAATTAAAACAAAAGGCGGATTATGATGCAACAAGACAATACAGACATATAACCGAGATTTATACTCTTTTGTAAGAATACTTTTTACGATTATGTGAAAACTTGGTATTTAAATGCAGGGAACGTTGGTTTTTCTTTCATTTAACCTGATTTTGAAGTAAATAATTATTTAGAATTATAATTAGATAAAGTATAGATTTCTCAAAAAACATTAAAAGTAGATTGGAGTTTATTTAAAATATTTTAAATGTATCCTAAAATACATAATAAGGGCGTCCATTAATTAATAATTAAATTAGATTAGACTTAATCAGCCTGGAGATGTATTGTGTATCCTCTTTTACTACAATCTGCTCAGATTTATTCTGTGTATTCCACCCATATGTTAGAGCACGCTATCAAAGCTGGTCTTTTTAATCACACTCCACAAGCTTGAAACTGGCTCCTTGGCTTTACAATAGGATCATAGGTCTTTTGCGGTTTCTTCTTCTTCCTGGCAGAACCTGCAAAGATTTTCTCCTGCCAGGCCCATAATTTCCAGGTAATCATTTACTGTGCAATGACCTGTTAGTTAACTTACTATTATTCTTACCGCCTTTTGATTGTTATTCAGAAACTATTTCGGAAATTTTGGGGTGTATACCTTAATAAATATTTTGCTTTACGCTGTCCTGGTGTTCTTATCCACCAGTCTTGGGATTCCCTTATGATCCATGATCTAATAGATGGCCCTACTTGACGTGACGGAATACCACAGTGGGGCTCGCGACCTACCATTTTCCTGCCAGCCCCTTCCTTTGCCAATTTATTAGCTTCTTCATTTTCTTAGTGACCCTCGTGTCCTGGTACCCAGGCAATAGTTGGCTTGTTGGACGCAAGCACCTTTTTCAGGGCAAGTACGCAGTCCTGAATTAGCTTAGAGCTGATTTTGCATGAACTAATCGCCCTGATGGCTACCTGGCTATTCGAATAAATTACTATGGTTTTATCCACATAACAACCAGTACTGACTTTTTCTGATCCTAGGAAAGCACATTGTTCTATGGCTACAATTTCGACCTGAAACACAGTAGGGTGTGGGCCTAGACCCAGGTTTTTTTTTCATCCTTGGTTTGTCTTGTCCCCATATATACCTTCTCCAATTCCTTGGTCGGTTTTGGAGCCATCTGTATACCAAATTGTACAACCACAGGTTCATCTTCGGGCTGAGTCTTTAATTTTTTCCGCAGACTTCAGCATCTAACCAGGGTAGTTTTTGCCTTCTGGGTAACTCAAAATAAAGTAAAACTTAAATTGTTAGGATAAGAACCTTCTCTTTTTAAAAAAATAATATTTTTTTTTTTTACACAGGGAAGCAACTTTTACTTTTTGCTTCAGTAGAAAAAGACCGGCACTGACCGAGGCCTTAATATTATATTTATTTCTTTCTTTATTTTTATGCTTTTTAATGTTCTAACATCGCGCTTTTATATAAATCATGAGTCAAGTATCTTTTAACGATATAAAATAAATCTTTATAAAAATTGCTAACAATTTGAATAGATGGTGTAAAATAAAATAATGATCATAATAATTCAAAATTTAAAATAAAAGAGTTAAAAACCAAAAATATTTTGCGTGGGTACTTAAAGATATTAAATATGTTTACTTAATTATGATGGGCTTTTTTGGACAAAAGAAACATCTTTTGCCTTAAGAAATGCATGTTTAAAAAAAATTATATTTATTTGTTTATTTATCCTTTACATAAGATGGCACTTTAAGTCAATAAAGAATACCATAGAATAACATACATAAGTGTCCTTATTTTTAAATCAACCCAGTCATAAATAACATTAATTTCTTTATGACGGTAATACAAAAGGTGACATTTTACCTGGTAATTTTGTCATAAACCTTTTATTTGGTATTAATAAATATTTTTTTACGATAGCAAGCTGGTAAACGAAGGATAGACAATAAAGCATCAACTAATGCAGTGACGAGAAATTATTACAAATTCTAGAATTTTCGAGGAATGAATGGTGTTTTTTTTTGTGTTGACCCAGAGTTTCTTTATGAGAAGGGGTTTAGACATAAGCAAGACCGGGGATAGCTTTTGTCATGGACGTGAGGGTGTGAGAATTACGATTTTGGTTGGCAGTTCTGCTCAAAGTTGGTAGCATTATCAGCTGATGACAGAGTCGTACCTTGTCGAAGCTTTGTTTGGTAAAAACTGTTTGCCATTTCATTTTGGTTGTATATTTTGCCAGGATTTCCAGTTGTTAATGTTTTTGGTTAGTTTAGAGACTTCACATATTATTGGTTCGGACTCGTTTTATTTTAGAGATTTTGATAGTGTTTAGTCGAATAATTTCAGTCATTCGTGTTTTTATATACATATGATATGAGATGAGTGTCCGCTAATTAATGATAAAGTTAATGATAAGGAAGATACGGGGTGTTAAAGGGATATAAATATTTTTTATTCATGCATTTCCATAAGTTGTAATTATAGCTAATACGATGTTATTGAAGGTACATACTTTCGGGTGCACTGAACAACTAAAACGTGAATACCTTAAAAACGGTTGCCAAGACCGATTCTTACTAAGTATACCTTTTTGTGCAGAAAGCATAGAGAAGCTTACTGGTTTACATACATACAGAATAGTAACAAAAATTGGGTAGTTTTAGATAATTTTTAATAGTGTACCCATCGCCCTCTCGTCTACACACAAAAAATTAATATTCGATCTGAAAAGCTAATGTTTAAAAACCCCTAGTTACCGTTTTATTAAGATATTTGAAAAGGGGATGATGACTATGACCCCCCGTATCTTCCTTATTATAAACTTTTGGATATTAGGTATGTTTGGTTAAATTTTAATATTTTGGCATAAGGAATCTGTGGTTTTTCTGTGTACCATTCATTAGCGGACACCCTGTATACAAAGTTTTTAAAATGCTTTTGACTTACGGAACTATGGAAAATGCTTTGCTCTGCCAGGTACCTCATCGTCCTGTCGTCGCTTTGATAATTTTTAATTTTCAATATTTAAACCACATTTATGTTTTTGTTTTAAGTTATGGCTATTAAAATAATCCAATAAATTTTGTTTACAACATACAGTTCTTTTTTGTTTTCTCCTTAATTCTACGCCACCGATCTGCCTAAAATCAAACATGGCCGACGTCACAGCCGCGCTAGCCAATATGGCGAATGTCGTGACCTTATCTCATCAATCGACTTTGTGTTGACCTTATACCTAACGGGGTTTTAGGAAGGTACCTAGAAGTTTTTCTAATTGTAAAAATCTCAAAGTTATTACAAAATTAACAAAGCTAGGGGTCAATTTGACCCCGCGCGCCTACTTAGGGGTTAAACACATGCTGGAATAACATGGATTTATGCCTGATATACTGTAGCTTCCCAGTAAAAAGCTATAGGTCGCTTTGTGCCGTGCCCCCAATATACTGTGAACACCTAGTACAAAAAAGTATACATTTTGGGAATTTTAAAAATATACATTTTTGGGAAATTTAAATATAATTGGGTTACTTAACATTGGGAAATTTGGTACATAAAACAATACGTGAAGTGTCAAGGTTTAAAAAGTAGAAATCAAACAATTTTCTAGGTTACTCTTATAATAATAAAACAAAAACATTAAACAAGCGAGTTACCTAGAAATGCAAAACAAATACGGAAAAATTTAATATTTAAAGAGAACAAAATTTTAAGACGGGGATTGATTGATTGTTTATTAGATAAGAAAGAGTTAGTAAAGTCAAGTAAAGAGTTAAAGTTTGAGTTAAGCCCCGTACGGGCTATCCCTAGGGATATGCCCGTACTAAATTTAATTAGTTCAATAAGTTAAGTTGGTTTTTAATGCAAAGTTAGTTGTGATGGTCCACCGGTCTTATTGTCCCAATAGATAGTTCCATATGGTACATTTGCCCAGTGACGTAAAGTGACCCCTCTATGTATATTTCAAGATTTAAACGTCACATATGGTGGAGGCGCCCCCGTTCCCAGTGACCTTTGTGAAACGTCGGTTATGGTAAGCTGTGCCCGCCCCAGTTCCAGTGCCCTTTGTGAAGCGATAGGAAAAGTCGCTCATGGTACGCCCTTCCTACCCCTCAGTGTATTTGTGGAAGAAAATGCCATATATATGGTAAAGGCGTCCCGTTCCCCGAAGAAGAAATGTGTGTGAAATGACGAAGATGGGGAAAAATATGTTGCGTAGCGTAGCTGCAAGGAGGTAGCAGCGTAGCTACAAGAACAGGAAGATAAGGTATATCTTCAGTTTGGAAATATGGCTAAATGGTGTTAGCCAGAGTTGTTGAAGAAGAATATTTATTTGCGTTGAAGTTATTGTGTTACGTCGTGAAGACGGAGTTTAGAAGCAGCATGAGGCTGCATTAGCACTGGAAGCCGCAGCTCTAGTATGGGGAAGAGCTCTGAAGTATGGTCTTGAATTGTGGGGTACAAGACAGTTAAGCGGCCCTGAGAAAGCTCAGGATATGGGGAAATTGGCATGAAGTTGCAGTAACCTGATGTGAAAGAAGAAAATGGGAATGAAAGGCAGACAATGGTACGTGGAGAAGTACGGGACAAATGGCCAATGGAACGCACCATCAAGGACATGGACAGGCAGGCAAGGTGGATGCAATTTTTTTATAAAGGCTAGTATAAGAAAAATGTGGAATATTAGGTTAATTTCTAAGTATGAATATTAAAAAAAAATTATTTTCTTTTATGTAAGAGATATTTTTTGTTTTTAAACTATCCAATAAATTTAAAAAAGAGCAAAAGATAAAATAGAAAAAAATCACCTAATTAATAGTAATGTAAAACATAGGTAATTATTTTCTTTCCCACTGGTATATTAAATAAATCATTGAATTACCTTTTTTAATGGTTCAACGTTTTGCTGACTAGACAAGGCCAAGTTCACTTTTAGTGTTACGGAACTGATCAGTTTTAAATAACACAAACTTTTTTTGCTTATTTAGCGTTTGTATAGTACATAAATGTCTAGTAAACTTAAAGATTAATAAAAAAAATACAATTTATGAGTAAAAATAATTAGGTCATTTTTTGTCTAAAAAATAATCTTACCGTTAAAACTATATTTATTTAAAGTACCTACTTAAAGAAAAGCTTAAAAAGGTTTTTAACAATTAAGTTAAAATCTTATTTGAACTAATTATTTTAGCAAAAACATCTCTAGAACTTTTTAAATAATTATTTTAGATAATTTATCCGGAAGAATTTTTTAAAATTTCAAAAAAAAGTCATAATGTTAAATATAACCTAAATAAATTATTTTTTAGAAAACAAAAACTATTTTTACATTTTTTCGTGCATTTTTTTGAAAATAAAATAATTTGAAAAAACAAAAAATTTAATAAAACGTTAAGATTATTTACGATAAATATAATTTATATAATAAGTAACATAATGTTAGGTTTTAAATATTTGTAAGCTATATGGAACTATCGTTTTTCGAGAATATTGCTAATTTTTTTTTTTTTAAGGTTTAAAGTAAATTTGGCTCATTTCTAATAGCGTTGTGGGTCCAACGCTTTCAGGGAAGGGGCATATGTGAACACCTAGTACAAAAAAGTATACATTTTGGGAATTTTAAAAATATACATTTTTGGGAAATTTAAATATAATTGGGTTACTTAACATTGGGAAATTTGGTACATAAAACAATACGTGAAGTGTCAAGGTTTAAAAAGTAGAAATCAAACAATTTTCTAGGTTACTCTTATAATAATAAAACAAAAACATTAAACAAGCGAGTTACCTAGAAATGCAAAACAAATACGGAAAAATTTAATATTTAAAGAGAACAAAATTTTAAGACGGGGATTGATTGATTGTTTATTAGATAAGAAAGAGTTAGTAAAGTCAAGTAAAGAGTTAAAGTTTGAGTTAAGCCCCGTACGGGCTATCCCTAGGGATATGCCCGTACTAAATTTAATTAGTTCAATAAGTTAAGTTGGTTTTTAATGTAAAGTTAGTGTTGATGGTCCACCGGTCTCATTGTCCCAATAGATAGTTCCATATGGTACATTTGCCCAGTGACGTAAAGTGACCCCTCTATGTATATTTCAAGATTTAAACGTCACAATACCAACCCACTCCAACATATGTCGCAGAACCATCGATATAATCAAAGAAAAATATTGAAATATAAATTTAACCTCTGCAAAAAGTACTCAATAAAAATAAAATTTTAATGCACAATTTTAAACAATAAAATAGCTGACAGTTACTAATTGTTTACATTACATTTTTCGTACGTAATAAATGTCGGCCAGTCTATATTTATATTAATTTAATATTAAAGATCTTGTTTTTCAAGACACAAGGACGGTTAATATGCATCATCTTAAGGTCATTTACACCTCCAATTTTAACAATAGGGTATTATTTATTTTATTAGTGGGTTCTTGCATTGGACTTTCCCAACTTTTATACGAAAACAAACTAAATATCTTTAAATTTACGGTCTGCAACTCCACATTATTTACTTTTTAGTACATGGGTCAATCAACGTTTTTTCCATTTTTAAAATTTTTCATATTTTTATCAACTTTTTTGTAACATTTATTTTTTTAAAATAAAAGGTAATTACTTCCCTAATTGTAATCTGCAATCAGCAGATCACTTTAAATACATATTAGGTACGTCTAATGTACACATAATTCGAACCCACCCCTTATATACACCCATTGGTAAACTGTAGGGTGAAATTACGTAGACGTTAAAGAGGCTGGTTTATAGTTAGTAGTTATTTCTATGACGTACGCGGTAGTACTACCATATTTTATGAAAGGTACTGTGAAATGTAATATCTGCATGATTCGGTACTTGGACAACATTATAACAAAATAAAAAATAAAATGGATTAAACATATAAAATCCTGCCCTCGTATAGGCTGTCTAAAATATTTTTAAAAATATGGATTTAACAAATTATATCTCGTAAGTCTCGTTACACATGGGGCGTATGAAACGCCGTACGCACTACGTCTGACAATAGGTTTGCTTTAAAAGTAATGTAACCTTTCACATGAAGGCGCCTTTCAATTTTTTTGACTGCTGGCGTGAAATTTACAGCGCGAATTCACGCCTGGCCCGCACGCCTGACGTACGAAACGCTTCGCGTAAGGGCATAGGTACTTTATGATTCACATAATGCGTCGTGCGTTTGTTGTGCGCGGCATGCAGAGTAGCCGTTTCTTTAACCAGAACTATCCCGAATCAGGATCAAAAAGCAGGGTCACTGCCAACAGAGCTAACTAAGTTGCCATTCATTAAGCCATATTACCATATCCCAAGGACAATTGATTTGTCCTAAGGACAACAATTCAGTTATAAGTAACTGATTTTTCAAGAGATTGGTACACCGATGGACATTTTTTTAAACGTTTTAAACTTTAAACTGGCCAATAAAACATAGTTTATTTTTGTTTTTTTTTATGCTTACAGTAAAATTTAGATTAAATACTATCCAAAAATCATAATTTTTTAAAAATATTAATAACTTTTCTTGGTTATCCAAGAGACTGATTGCCTGACGGAATTTTTTTAAATTTTGAACTTCTGATAGAACTTATTCTATTTGAGGCATTTTTTATGCTTACAGTAGAATTTAGAGCAAATACGAAACACCATAATTTAATCAAAAAAATTAATTACTTACGCATGTTTGCTGGTTGTCTGATGGACACACTCCCACCACTTTTATTTTGCGAAACTTCGTCGACTGAGGCCGCAGTTATGATAGAAAAAAATGACTAGTGGTCGCAATCATTTACCAAGAATACCGAATTACCACAGTGTACACACTACGCCATTTTTTATATTGTGATTTTAAAAAATATCGTGGTTGTCCAACGGATATACGGTGCAATGAACTTTTTTGGGATCATATATACGTATTTTCAAAAAACTGCCCAACTGAACCATAAAAAAACGTTATTTAAATAGAAGAGTTTTTTAGTAATATGTTATTGATACTATTGTTGCATGGGGACCAAGAGTAACCTTATAAAATACGTTACTTTGAATATATAATAATATTGGTACCCTAGAGGCGTGCATAATTTAATAATATAGACATACATATTTATTCCAAGTTTACTTACTGTAATACGCATTAACCAAATGCGAATTTGAATAAAACCCATGTGTAACGACTCTTTAATCACTATCAGTCTTATTGCATTCCAATAGTTCTGTTATTATTACAGAGTATAGGTGGAGGGTCATGGTTAGTTTTGGTTAGTTAAATATAGTTTTTATTTCATTAATTAAACCCAAGACTAATACCCACTTTATATATAAATCCACAATCCACTTAAGAATTCTACTCCTACCTTTAGGGTATCAAACAAGAAGAAATAATTATGCATTTTTGTCGAGGTGACCAAACCAGAAAAAAAAAGGTCTGGTTAGGTAAAATTTTATTTGGTCCCCAAAAAATAAGTTCCCAAACTATAATAAACCTCGGAAATACTTAGAGACGAACCTACGCTGCCTTGATAATAGTCGAAATACACTGGGTCACTGATTAGACACACGCCTCAAAATTCCTTAAATTCAGTTCAGTTCTGTTTTTCCTAGTACTTGTAGTAAAATAAGTAGTACATGACTATTAAGCAGTTTTCATTTTATGTTTTTACTTATCCCGTATACCTAACTTCTTCAATTTAAGAATTTTGTTTGCATACTTTCGGAATTAGGGGTGGAGTCCCTTAACTTCATAGTGTCGAATTAAGGTACATTTTTTAGTGAAACGAAGAATAGATTTTGCGCCATTTGGATTTGCAGGCTGAAAAAATATATATCCCAAATAAAATGGAACAGCACAAAAAAACGTCTTCACCTTTAAAATCGCACCTAAATAAAAAGCAAAGACCAAAAAAAAGGTCTTTTCCTTCACTTTGCGCTCTTTTCCATCCATACTTTCGATTTTTACCACTACCCAACTATGCACGACCACCATACGTTCTTTTCACCCTAATTTGCGCCCCTACCGCCCTGATGCTGAAGCGGTCGCTTAACGGCTTTATGCTTGATCCGGCACTGACTTTATAAGCAAAAAAAATTAAAATGGCCGAATAGAAATTCTTTACTAGAGCTATAAATACAAAGACAGAAAAAGTTGTGGCATTTCTAACATAAGCAAAGGTCTGCAAGTGGCTTTCTTTACATACAACAAAAACATAAGCAGATTTCAATCCCCCGTCGGGAAATCTATAAAATTCTGAATTTTGTGGAAAAATATTTAAAAATAATCCAAATCTAATGGAAAGTTGACATCCTGTATATCGCAAATAATCAATTTATCAACAAAGAGGAACTGCGTTAAGTTGTTGAATTTAAAACAATACCCAAAATTTTAAAATAAATAAAAAAATTTTGACAAATTATATATTTAAAAAAAACAACATTTCATATGTATAAAATGTAAAAAATGGAGTAGGTTGTATAGTTAATAGGTTAAAAGCCAACCAAAACCAGAACTAATCAGACTCTAGATACCAAAATAAATCCGTCCATTTTTTTAGATAGCCAGATGTAAAAGGACAAAATAAGCAACCCAACTTACATGTTTTACGTATAACGTTACAATAAAAAACGCTTAAGACCTCTATTTTTTCATCTATAATCCTTAACTCGTCCTTTTATTTACTTAATTACAAATAAATGTGAACATCATCGTTACAAATAAAAAAGAACAAAAGCTCAACATGAGGATCGATGCCACACATCTATGTCAATGTTAAAGATCGTATTGAGGAATTCCGTAAAAAGTTTTTGTTATCGTCCTGCAAGACTCGCCTTTATTTTTTTGCACCTTTAAATTTAAATAATGCATTAGTTGTTGTTAGGATTTAAGGTGTGATCTCTTTAATTTTGAACTCCTGCTGACATTATTTGAAGGACGAGTTGAATATAAAAGTAAATTAAAATAATAATAATTAAACGGAACCTCTTTAATGTTAAAATGGTATTAATTTAAAGAATATATAAAACTTTCTTAAAATTATCGTTTTTATTTTTATCATACTTCTTATTCGATTTTGATAACACTGGACAGTGTTATTTGCAGCAGGGGCTTATTTGGCTTTAACTATATTAGAACGGATTTTACAATGTCAGTCAACCCTTGAGTTGGTATACTCCTACCCTTGTCGGTGTGTTGGGCTGTGCGTTAAAACATTGGGTCGTTAGGCGCACAACCGATGCAGGCTTGGTTCGAATTCAGGCCAGACCAAAACAGAAAAAAAAGTTTAGTCAGACATTTAGTGGTTAGCCTAACAAAAGACGGTCAAAAAGTGTAAAATGTATTGATGCTAAAGTCCTGCAAAAGACCGAGGCGCCGGAACACACTTTACCGTGCAACCAATGCACCCGCAGGCTTGTGGACCCCAACCAGATGAATAAACGGGGTAAAAACGACCTTTCCTGGTTGGGGGCCCAGCCTTGGGTTGTCGTGAATAGGACATCCGTGGTTCGGAACCCACGTTAAGCTGTAAGTCCCGTCTGGCTGACATTACCCAGACTCAAGGATTGACTCGTCATTGTAAAAGCCGCTTCTAAATGTATAAATAGTCTTGTCTAGTCCAAAGAGAATAGACAAGGATAGAGGATCAATCGCCGTTTCGAAAAGTGGCACAATTTGAAGAAAGGGTCTGCGGGATGGCAGGGCATGCGCATACGCACTCCAATGTGAAAATCGGCGGTATATTCAAAAACATTGATTTATTGAGTAAATATACATAAAACATTAATAAAAAGTGTGAAATGTGGTTAATACTGAAATTTATTAATAATTTAATGACTAAATATTGGTAATTTAGTGCTAATGGTGTATTAAAATTTATTTGGTAGAAGTCTATTTTTTTCTTAGATTGGAATACCTAGGTTAATGTGGAAAAATATATATAAATTTTAGGGAAATAAGAACTAAAAATAAAAATCTAAATAGAATTATTTCTTGAAAACTGAACTTTTATTGTGAAATTATATATTTAGCATAAAGAATGGTTGTAAAATGTAAAAGAAGTGTATAATTTTAAGAAATATATGAAAACAGCACGCTTAAACTTACCAACCAAATAAATTATAGATTTATTTGGATCCTATTTATTATTATAGTGTATAAGTTAATATTACTTATACTGAGAAAAGCGTAGTAGGATTTCAGTTTCCATAGGCCACTATGCTTGGTCCATTTTATTCGATATCTACATACTTGTTTTTTTACATATGAGAAAGCAAATAAGATTGTAAGTTTTAATTAACAATGGAAATTTAAGTTTCTACAATACTGGATACTTACTTATTTTGAAATAAAATACTTTTGTAAAGGAAGCTCAAAAATGCTCGGTATTGCAGAAAAAAAAATCTTAATCCTAAACATCTTTTTTTCCACAAATTTTCGATATTGACAAAAATAAGTGTACTTTTCTCTTAAGAAAAATTCATAATTTTTAAGATATTTCATATACCTACCACCAAAAACAATTAATATGGGATGGTTGAATTTTTTCGTAAAATTAATAATAGTCTGCCTTATGGTACGAACTTAAGTAGACACACTCTAATCTTGGTTTGTACCTCAACTGGGTCAGTTATTTAGTGTTTAGGCCTTTATATTTTTTCGCTTTAGTATAATTTTTATCACTAATAATACTTTTTAAACTGGTCATTTGTCTGTCTTACAGTTCAAGGAAATTTTTAAGTATGGAGTGACGTACACAGAAATTCTCTATTGGTTCATGTGTTTTTACCTCCAGCAAAATATTCATTAAATATATTTTACGTATTTGTATAAAATATTAATGTATATAATATTTTGTTAAAAAAATGAATCTTACATAAAGTGTTAATTTGTTTTTATTCATAAAAAAAACAACGTAAATAATTTAAAAAATAATTTATTTAAAAAACCAATAAATTTACACAAATGTTGTTTCAATAATTTATATTTATAACACAGGTCACACGTAAAATTAAACCGAATAAAACACAAAACAAATAAACAGCCGCAACAATCACAAAACATCAGCCATATTGAACATATTGAAAGTCAAGAGTTTTGACAATTATAACAGCCAATAGCAAGCCGAAAAAAGAACCTCTCATGCGCATGACGAGTAATCCCGCTGTGTTAAGTTAACCATCAAACCGGTTAAAGTTCGCAAGATATTTGACTGATAGTATTGATTCAGACACAAAAATGTTACGTAAAAAATGCGTACTGAAACAAAAAAATATAAATAAATCCATACTTTTAACCAAGCACGTGCTTTTTAACAACTGTAAGCAAGAATAAAATAAAACTTTGACGAGCTCTTTCGGTCGCTGAACACAATCACAAGTCGCAGGTGTGTGCCATTTTTTAATTGGTGGGGGTAAATCAACTGTTTCTCTCCCCATGTCCATTCTCTTTGGTCTAGTCCGAACGAATATTTCTGACAAAAAACGTTTGTGCAAGTTTTATATACAAAGCAAGTCAAAATACAGATTATTTTACCTCCCGGTATTTTCCGATCTTGCTTAGTTCTGGTTAGTTATCCATTTAATCGCATATCTCTGGACTACCTAAGAAATATAGGGATCATTTTAAAAACACCTAATTTGGTAAAATTGGTGTTTTGATATTATGTTTTAGCTTTATTGTTGTGTTTTTAATGCATATCATTATGTGAACCTTCCCCCTTAGCATTCGTGAAGAAAGAAATGAAACAGGTTTTAGTAACAAAAACCAGTAATTAGTATGGTTTTAAAAAATAGGAACCTTTTTCTTATTGCTGTTGTTTTTTGTAAGAAATTACAAAAAGCTGTTTTTCTTTTGCTCCTCAAACTATTTTTTATTGTAAATTTAAAACCTCTTCCATGAAAAAGCTATACATACGTCCGTGCCCAGGGGTATGTCATTAATTAGTTTTCTTTTTTTTCTAAACTTCAACTAAATATTAAAAATAATAATTAAAAAACAAAAACGCTGTAGTTTTGTTTGCTTAATTAAAAAAAATACAAAAATTACAAAAGTTGGTGGTGTACAAAATAAATTTTTATTTAAATAGGAAAAGGGATACAGGGAAATTTGGTATACGGGGGTTTTTGGGGCGCTGGTCACGAATCTGTAAAATTTTTAGTTGGAAACGTTTTAATCTCAAGATTTTCGTCATCAAAGTTGAAATTCAAAAAAATCTTCAGATTCGTGATTAGCGCCCAAAAACCTCTGTATGCCAAATTTTGTAAAAATCGGAGTTGCCGCAACTTTCTAGACAATTACCAAAAAATTGAAGTGCTAAATACATAAAAGATTTCTTCTACTCGCGTGCGCAAAGTAGTTACTTTAACAAATAAAAGTCAAAACTGACAAATACTATCTGACGTTGATAAATATTAGAATAAAAATAATATGTTTTTACTTTCCTAATATACTCATAGAAAAAAATGGTTCCTAACACTTGCGCAAAGTGTCTTTCCCGCACTTAAACCTTATCCGAACTCCGCTTTGCGTCGTTCGCCTAACTGCTTTTGCGTGCGGGAAAGTATCACTTTGCGCACTTGTTGGAAAATTACTATTTTTAGTTATTATTTGCTTTTGAGCTTTGTTTAATAAGTATTAGCATTAATATTAGAATAATTTTATTTTTTATCATATTATTTCTAAATTGTTTCAGATACCAAAGACATCATTTTCATGTGACGGAAGAACTTCTGGATATTATGCAGATGTATCTACAGGATGTCAGGTAAATTTATTAAATTATTTTTGTCCAAATATACAGGGTGTTTATGAGTTGTGGTGCCAACCTGCTATGGTAAAATCCTCCCGTTCCGTAAACCTGATCCTGCAAACCTCTATTTTTCACGATACCGGGTGTTAAACTTGTGAAAAAAATAGTTTTTCTTCTGATTTATTAAGAACAGTGGCATCTTGAGAGGCAACTGTGAAAATGTATGTGCCTTTTTATATTTTCTTTAGATTAGGAAAGTAAAAATAGAGCTTTAATAGGCTCGGGTATTATTTATACCGGCCTTATTTAAATAGTGCCTGTACCGAGTTATTGCAAATCATGTTGACAGTCTTTATAACCTAAAAAAAAGAGGAAAACATTTAAGTAGTTTTTCTTTATTTTTTTTGTGTAGTGGGGTTTTTTATATACAATTGCAAAAATACATTTGAAAAAGGAAGGTTTTAAGTATTTTTACTTCTAAAAACTTTTTGATTTTGTGATCAATAGCCGTTCGGTTACACGAACAGTTCCGAAGTTAAAATAAGACCAAAATAAGGCACGACCTAAAACCGACATAAATAAAGCCAAGGCACTATCCTTACTAAGGAAGTCCTCATGCCACCATGCATCTGCGCAAGCTCAGATGTCAAAGTAAGGCCGGTACTATTAGTGTCTGGCCTTATTTTACTGTGCAATATTTCTCTAATGTCTCATAACTTTTTTTTCTTATCTTTTTAGTATAAAAGAAAAATATAGAATTCACCCACTTAATTGCAATAGCTTTTATAATTGTTTTATTAGCAATTATGTTACAAAAACAAAAATACCTAATAAAATAACTTTATATCTAGTGTAAGTTTTACTAAAATAAGGCCCGCCGCGTACCTGCAACAAAATTGTGATGATGAAACGTTTTTGTTTTTATATGATACCGCGCAAATTAGCAACTTTTTAATCACGGCGACTATAAAATACCATTTTTGTTTTTTTTTGTTTTTTCAAATAAAGGCAATAATAAATGCTGTCTCAGTAGAATCCATGTTAACAAAGTAGCACCGTAGTAGACAAGAGTGCGGAACACAAATTTATTAGCCACTTTTTGGTTGAGCAACTTTTATGTTGGTCAATAAAAAAGTAACTAGTGCCAGGGCAGTAATATTCATTAGGCTGACTAGGCTACAGCCTAGGGCGCCATGAAAAAATAGGCGCCAGACATGGAAGTAATAGGCGCTAGACAGGGTGGTGAAGTAAGGCGCCTTGCACTCAAAATAGGGGCTACGGAGGAAACGACATTTTTTTTTCTATTCAAATTTTTTTTTGGTGGAAAATAGCCGCTCCGGAAATTCTAGCCTAGGGCGTCTCACACAGTTAATACGGTCCTGACTAGTGCCCGGCTAGCCTAAGTGTTTCAAAAAGTTTAACCCCATGTATCTTGAGAAAGAAAAGTTTACAGACCCATGTTTATAAAACCTTTTTTCTTACTTTAATGAGATAATTCTACCATTGCAATTTGACACCACAGTTGAAGAAAACCCTGTGTAAATAGTACAAGTATATTTTCCTATAAATAATGTGATTCCTTTTATATACCTATGTTTTATTTTTTTTTCTCGTATTGGGTATTTCTTTTGTACGCTTTTCGTTAAATTTTTGCTGCCTGAACACGAATATGTGGTCAGTTTTGCTTTTTCACCTTTTAGTTTTCAAAAATCGTTCAAAAACCCGTTAAAATTGATGACTTTTTCTGTTTTTTTAATTGGTAAAAAGTTGCGACCACGGATTCGTATTTAGGGGGCAAAATACATTGCAAACCATATTTTACAATAATAATCCGATATATATTTTTTTAATGGTGTTATCTATTTTTCCCTTTGGGCATAAGATCGTGCGTACTTTTTTATGACAAAAATAAACAGTTAAAAAATAATTTCTTTGGCCTAAACTTAAAATAAAATAAATTTATTTTATTGTCTACCTAAATAATATTAACTTTTTTAATAGGTTTATCACATGTGTGATGGACTAGGAAGACAATTTAGTTACAAATGTCCAAGCAAAACACTTTTTCAACAACGGATGTTAATTTGCGACCACTGGTATATGGTTAATTGTAGTAAAGCTGAGGAAGACTACAGGTCAGTATACATTATTACATTATTTAAAACACGGAATTCATGAAAAAAATTGGAATACCCCGGACAGACAAGAAACATGTGAAAGGAGTACCACAAGTTAATAAAAAAATTATTTGTATACCGGGTGTCGAATCATTTAGACAAGCCATAAGTACTAGAGTATAAGACATATTAAAATAAGTCTTAGTGTAGGTATAGTTGGGCCCAGACATAATTCATTCTGAAAGCAATGCAAATACACAAAAACTAATTAAGTAAAAAACCTTTTTAAAAGCACATAGCCTCTGACATATTTTTTAGATAAATAAAAAAACATTGCTAAAATACGTATCACGTACACACGTACACATATCCTCTTATTTCGTCTTTGTCCTGACATAAAACCTGTAGCGTGTGGCATAAGGAACCAGAGAGTCGCCGTGTTAAATATTTTTTGCTGCATTGTTCACAAAAGGAGTTGTTTATCATTTTTTGTGTACTTTGCGGCATCGCTTGCAGAATGAATTATATCTAGGCCTAACTATAAGTAGGTAGTATGGCAAGAAAAGAGTTTTTGCGTATTTCTTACTTTTTGGTTACTTGCGGTTTAAACAAATATAGATCCAATTTTAAATATTCACATGAAACACCCTTTATATTTTATCATTTTTAGATTCCCGAGACAACTGTATATAGGAATGGGACATTTTAAAAAGTTTTAAGGCTTAATTGACTTTTTAAGAGCCATTTTTAAAATTGCATCTTTATGGCCCGGATTTATGAATGCCCTTTTTAATCCGATCGCAAATAAATTGGTATCAACAGATTTGTCAAAAAACCCTTAAAGGTGCTTGTTTATAAAGCGTTTCTAATTAAAAAATAATAATTAGATCCAAAATTATCAATTTGTCACTAAAACTTTGTAATTTTATTTTTTTCTAACATCACCTAGTGTCCTTAGATTAATTTACATCCAATAAACACCGCATATTTTTTTTAATGGCGTATTCTAATTTAGAATTGTCTCAGGATTCCAAAAATGTTAAAATTTGCACGATGTTTCATTTGAAAATATAAAACTGGAGTCATTTGCAGCTAAACTGGATATGACTGAAAAGTGAAAAATATGCGAAAACTCTTCTCTCCTTATACCATTTATCTATAGGGTCCGCGCGTTTAGTAAAAAGGCCACCGACGTCATCATTTTCTGCGCAAAATCTCCTCTTATTCCCGCATCCCATATTCAAAATGTTATTTATTTTTTAATTCAAATCTTTAAAATGCCTACTTCCTAGGTAACGATACGAAGCCCTCGAAACCGCGATTAAAAGAGAGTTACAGAAGATTTCGCGTAGATAATGATGACGGCGGTGGCCTCTTTACTAAACGCGCGGACTTTACCAAGCCTCATTTTGTTATGTCTTACTTTTGGAGTTAGGGTTTGTCTAATAAATTTGTTGACACCCGGTAGGCCTACTCTTATTAGTTTCCAAGAAGCTCCGATGCAATCATACATTTTAGTTTGTTTGAAATCGGTCTGTATTGGTGACATAAATGAAGACAATTTAATTTTTAGACAATAGTTAAAGGTTTATAAAGTAAGGTTGTTAGATAGAGGGCGTAAAAAGGGGCTCCACAAATTTCAGTCAGCAAAAACAAAGCCACGGTTAAGTATACTAGGTCATACATGAGTATTTATACAGAGGGAATAATTATTATTAGCAGCGATCTAAATAGCCAAATACGTACTAACAACGATCTATTTTACATAAAAAAATAAATCGTTGGTACTAATATATATTTTTAGAAAGCCCAAAAAGAGCCTGATAAATATAAATAAAAATATACAGGGCGTTAATAAGAAAAAACATAAGTGAGGTAAGTTTCTCAAAAATTGCCCAACATGAAAACCAACTAATAACACCACACTAATTTACGAAAAAATCTACACAATTAACCTTTCTTTAAACAAACGAGTAACAGAAAGGAAAACCATCAAAAGGAGCTATGAGGATAAAACCATAGTAATTTACTCGGACCAGGCAGCCATCGGGGCAATCAGTTCATGCAAACAGCTCTAAGCTGGTGCGGGACTGCGTAGTTGCCCTGGAAGAGGTGGGTGCGTCCAACAAGCTAACCATTTGCTGGGTACCAGAACACAAAGGCCACAAAGGTAATGAGGAAGCTGATAAATTGGCAAAGTAGGGGGCTGGCAGGACAATGGTAGGTCCCAAGCCCTACTGTGGTAATCCATCATGGCAAGTAAGGCCATCTATTAGATCATGGATTATGAGGGAATTACAAGACTGGTGAACGAGAACACCTGGACAGCGTCAAGCAAAAATATTCATTATTTACGAAAGACCTTCTGAATTACAACCGGAAGGCAGTAAGAATAATAGTGGGTCAACTAACAGGTCATTGCAGACTAAATAAACACCTGAAAACGATGGGCCTGGCAGAAGAAAACCTATGTAGGTTCTGCCAGGAGCAGGAAGAAACCGCAGAACACGTATGGTGCTGTGAAGCACTTGGTCGTCTGCGGTTTGCAAAGCTGGGTGAAGAGAAACCTAAAGCGGCAACATATACCAAGGAGCCGGTTTCAAGCTTGTGAAGTCTGATAAAATAAGCCGGCTTGGAGACACACAATAAACGTGAGCAGGTTGCAGTGTTAGAGGATATGTAATCCACCTCCTAATCTAATCTAATCTAATCTAACAGAAAGTTGTTAAAACGGGCCAAATCTAGAAATTCACCCTGTAGCTCCGAGATCAAACGCAATAGCCATGAATAATCTAAAAAATAGTGACCGAGAGTCCTAAATTAGATTTTTGATATTCCTTACGGTTTTGGAGATACTCTGTAAAACCAACGATAGGGAAACACTCTGCACATAGGCATGGTGTCAAATGAATTTACTCACTTATACAATTAATCCTTTGTTTTCTTATTCTTTTTTTTATTTTAGTGCTAATTTATTAATTGGCCAGCGAGGGAAGGCTTTTATTGAAGATCCCACTTTTCATAGAACTCCAAGACCAGACCTGTCGGATCCTGGTAACTCAGATTATGATACTTACAGAGTAGGCGAATTAGAAACCCAGGCAACTAAAAATCTCGTAGGTATGTTATTAGTATCAAATTATTAATTGCACACTTTTAATTTTGGTAGCAAATGCACAATATTATATTGTACTCTTTTTGCACCCTTTTTTGGTATTCTATAGCACTGCTTTTGCTTGTCGTCAAAATCTCTAAGGGTTTGTTTTGGACAAAAAAAATTATGGACCATACTGGTGATCTACTAAGTGGCGCATGCGCAACCAATCAGCAGAGTACGTACAAAGTACGTACATTTTACATCCACTTTACGTCGTTACGTCCAGGGATCTAAAATGTACGTCTTATGTTACGTACTTTAAAGTACATTCATAAGACGTACATTTTAGAACCATTTTACGTCTTATGTATGTATTTTCAAGTACATACATAAGACGTACATTTAAGATTAGAACCATTTTACGTCAATACGTCCAGGGATCTAAATTGAACATCTCATGTACGTATATATAATACGTCTTATGTATGTACTTTAAGAAACCACTTATATACGTACATACATCATATATACAGTGTGTCTAGGTAATTAAGTTGGCCTCATATGGGAAAATTTTTTATTATTCATTTTACGAAAAAAGTTATTCCTTATAAAAAGTTCTGCATAGTCGAAAACTTACAATACGATTATTAGATATCGAATTGTGTCGGTCATCTTCGAGGTTTGGCCAAAAATGTAATTATTGCTCAAGAGGAAAGTACCTGTTTTTTTTTAATATCTTAAATTGTTATAAAGAAAAGATGTTTAGAATAAAAAAATACTTTCATTTCATACAATTTTGTTCTTTCCTAAAAAAACAGATTTTTTTTCTGCGAAAATCGAGAAAATTTAAGTTTGTATATTAGTGGCATTGTACATTCTTTATGTTTTAGTAACAATAAATTAAAAAAAAAAGATATATTTAAAACTGTTCTATAACATTTATAGTCATGGAATGTAGTGCACTAATGTACAAACCTAAATTTTCACCATTATCGCAGAAAAAAATCAAAAATCTTTTTTTTTTATAAATAATCAAAATTAAATATTAAGGGGTAATTTTGAATTATAAACATCTTTTTTATATAAGAATTTTTGATATTAGCAAAAATACAGGTACTTTACTCTTAGGCAAAAATTACATTTTTGGTCAATCCTCGTAGATGACTGATACAATTTGATATCTGATGGTTGCGTTTCAGTTTTTAGACCATGCAGTACTTTTTATAAAAAGTTACTCTTTTTCGTTAAATCAATAATAAAAAAGTTTCCCATATGAAGCCAAACGTAGACACACTGTATAGAGCCTATACAGGTGAAACCTTTATACAGGACGTTTTTTTCTATCCTTCTTGGTTATAGTTAAAAGTAGGTGGTAAAATATAAATGAAAACCCTGTACGTTTTCGATTATCAATTTTTTTAAAATTCCAAAGTCCAATTTTTTCGCTTAATTTACGTCCAGCTTACTTCTATAATCAAATAAAATGTACATACATAATACGTTCATAGTCAAAGAAAATGGACGTACATAATAGGTACAGTACGTACGTACATAATAGGTACAGTATGTACGTACATAATACGTTCAGTACGTACGTACATCAGACGTACAATATGTACGTACAGTGAATGTACATTTTGCGGAAACATAAGATGTACGTTACATTCTAAAGTTACGTACATAAGACGTACATAAAACATAAAACGTACGTTGGCTGATTGGGAATAAACTGCTTTTTTATTTGTTTAAAATTCCAAAGTCCAATTTTTTCGCTTAATTTACGTCCAGCTTACTTCTATAATCAAATAAAATGTACATACATACTACGTTCATAGTCAAAGAAAATGTACGTACATAATAGGTACAGTACGTACGTACATAATAGGTACAGTATGTACGTACATAATACGTTCAGTACGTACGTACATCAGACGTACAATATGTACGTACAGTGAATGTACATTTTTGCGGAAACATAAGATGTACGTTACATTCTAAAGTTACGTACATAAGACGTACATAAAACATAAAACGTACGTTGGCTGATTGGGAATAAACTGCTTTTTTATTTGTTACTTTAAATCAGTCCGCTATATTTGACTATGAATATAATTTAATTACCATTATTTTTTATATTATACTAATTTAACGAGTATTTCTGTTGCCTCCAGAGCCACCATTTTTTTTATGTCCAAAACTAGCCTTAGTTATTAAGTATCTAAACGGTATTATGGCACCTATTTTTATTTTAATTTTAATTCTTAAATAATTGGACGGTAGTAACAAAGCTTGTAAAGGTGTAGTTCAATTTACAGGGTGTCCTAAAATGAATGTTCAGTTTTATGTAAAATTTTTGATGGCAATTTTTTTTTTTTTAGTTTAAGTCAACTCGAAGAAAGTTCTATGTCATTTCCTGGTGTCTTTGAGCAGCGGGTTACTGTAGCCCGGCAACCCCCCCCTCTGAAAACGTCTATGGCCCAGCTTGTATTAATATTTTTATACATAATTACCACAAATATTATTCCCAAAATAATTCTAATATTGTTAATGTTTAACACAGCTTCTAGATTATGACCAAATATTGACTTTTTGTGTTTTGAAATTTTAGGAATTTATCGTGTCTTTTTTATTTTCAATTTAAATTGAAAATATATACAAAATCCTTTTATTAAACCGCAAAAAGTTTTTTAAACAAAATTTTAACAAAAAATGTTAATTTTATTTAGATTATCTTTTGTTTCAATACAAAATGCTTTCTTTGGTTTTCTTTTAAATCCAACGATTCTTTAATTTTTATTGTTTTTTTTTATATAAAAGGCCATATCTAGCCATGTTCATTCCTTTTAGCATAACTCTGTATTTTGTATGCTTTGCAAACTCTTTTAAAATGCACTTTTATCTTTGAAACACTCTGTATACAGTGTGCCTCAAAATAGGTATTGCTAGAAGACAAATAGACCAAACATTTTTAAATTTTAAAACGCTTTTTTGGCAAACTGATCGCATGGTCTAAACTAATAGAAACTAGCTTGGGTTAAAGCGGCTTTTAAAAGTGGCTTGAAAAAAGCAATATAAAGGCGTTTGAAAGTGACTTCAATCGTTCAAGTCAAGCCTGAAAATAAGTAGGGTTGACTTCACTGAAGCTGATTAGAAACACGATATAAACGATTCAAGCCTAACTTCAGATGAAAGCTTCCTCGAACGTCATCAGTGTCAATTTCATTTATGATTTTGACATTTTTATAAAAAATATGATTTGAAAAACAGGTGAAAAAACTTTAAAACACGCTCACACCAACAACAGCACACAAAACGGGACGAATTAAAAGGTGAGATTTGTTTTTCATTTGATGTCTACTGTGAAGTTGAATGCAAAACTGCCGCATGCGTAGGACGATGGCCTGAAATGTGCTAGACCTCGATTTTCAATCAACTTTCAAGCCACCGAAATAAACACGTAGACTTTGAAATCGCTTCAAAGCCGCTTTGTTTTCAAGCCAGCTTCAACTATTCGATATAAACGTGGTAAATGTCTTCCCGGCTGGGGATTTAATCTCGCGTCAGATGTGTAAAGACTAAATGCTCTGACCACTGGGCTGCTGAGAAAGACAACATACTTATTACATCATGCATACTTTTGAAAATATTCGGTTTAAGAAAGCAGATTAAAAAAACAACATAAGTTACTAAGTATTTAATTTTTTAAGATATTTTTGACATTCTCATATTAATGTCACACACATGCAAAGTATCACCTTAGATGGGTAACTATTTTTTTAGTCTTGGCTATTTTTTTATATTTAAGTATTGTTAAAACTTGCCTGGTATATTGCCAATTACAGTAAATTTTGTGTTTTTTAGTTTTAGACCATGCGACCAGTTTTCCCAAAACTAATGAGTTTTACAATTAAAATATTTTTGGTCTTTTGTCCTATTGTAACGCCGATAATTATTTACAAACCGGACGCACCGCCGATTTAACGAAATTTGGTATAAGGGGCAGTGCCGTATTAAGCACTAGGCTGAGTAGGCTACAGCCTAGGGCGCCGTGAAAAATGGGCGCCAGACAGGGGAGATTAAAAAAAGTTAAAGAGCGGGGTGGGTTTTTTGGTCGTTTTTGGTCTTTAATTTCATTTGGGAATAGGGCGCCCTGGAAGAAAGTAGGCGGTACGCACGAAATGACCTATTTTTTGTCTTTAATTTTACTTTCGAGTAGGGCGCCCTGGAATGAAAATAGGCGCCACGCAGTGAATGCCCTTTTTTGCTCTTCAATTTTAGTTTCGGGTAGGGCGCCCTGGAATTAAAACAGACACCACGCAGTGAATAACCTTTTTTTTTAATTATTTTTTGCTCTTCAATTTTAATTTCGAGTAGGGCGGCCTTTTTCAAAATGTTTGTTTTCCTTTTTCCTAATAAAATAGGCGCCCTAACAGTTCCAGCCTAGGGCGCCTCTAAGGGTTAATACGGCCCTGATACGGGGTTTTTGGGGCACTAATCACGAATCTGGGAGAGTTTTTAGCTCGACACGTTTTGTTTTCGTCATCATCTTGTGTTCATCAATAAACTTGAAAAGAAAGTTTACCTTATTTTTATTATATTCCCCTCCTTTATGCAAGCAATCCTTGACTTGGCCAAATTGGTACTTATATATGATTTTCACCTCCTAAAAACCCATTTTTCCATTTATTTTTAATTTATGGAATAAAAAGGGGTAAAATAAATAGAAAAATGGGATTTTAATAGGTGGAAATCAAAATATTAACTGCCAATTTAGCGGAAAAATCAAGAATTGCATGCAAAAAAAGGAGAAATATGGTGAATTTAGGTTAGTTTTCTATTTAACATTGATGATACATATCTCGAGAACGAAATTTGCCAGACTAAAAATTCTTTTAGATTCGTGATCAGCACCCCCAAAAAAAACCCGTATACCAAATTTCATTTAAATTGGCGAGGTGTTCGATTTGTAAACAATTACCCTAACGCCTATTCTGGGGAAAACTGTATAATACTAAAAATATGTATTATAACAGTTAAGGAATCAACGATTTAATTCGGTGGGAAACAATTCTTTATATTATCAAGGTGCCGATGAAGATAATGACGCAAAAGCAAGTACTGACGAACCAAACTATTTTCCCCTAGCCATTGGTCAACAGAATTTTCTTTAGATTCCACAACGCCCTCTACATCCAGTAAACGAGAAGAAAGTGGCAGCGTAGTACCAGGATTCGTAAAGCAAATTTTTTATAAAACCACATACAATACCAACAGACTTCTAAGTAATAATGTCAAAGCAAATAATGGAAAAGGTGTAGATGCTAACAAAAATGGTAAGCTGTAAAATAATCTAATTATTAGCGTTATACAAAAAAAATTGTAGAGTGAAAAATGTTTAGCTGGCCATAGCTGTTTTTTGATAAATATAATAATATATGCAACATTTGCCATTTGTTGATCAAATTTAATCAAATCTACAAATGAAATACAAATGGGGGATTCCATTTTAAAACTTATTGCCAATGCGTGGAACGAAGACGATCTAAAGCAACAAAAAGCCGGGACCGATGAGTCATCCTTTCCAGAATGTTTACATGCAGGCATGTATAATCTCTACCTGCTAGTGTTCATCACATTAAAAGCCAATTGAACGCATTGAGCCGGCACGATGTGTATATTTATTGTGGATCCCATGTCTCATTTTTTAGATAAAAAAGTGAAAATTCTAGAACCGCCCCTCATCAAGCTCACCAAACTTAAATAGAGCTAACGAAGATATGTTTTTATTAATTCTTTGAATTATTTTTTAAAGGCCGTATTTTAGTTATATGACAACGCTTTTTTTAGGTATTTTTAACTGTCAGCTTAACGAAACTTTACTCATTACTTAAATTAAAATTAATATAAATATACTTTTACAGGTAACACCTTAAAGACAAATTCCAAAAGCGAAACAACAAAATATAACGTTAACAAGGGGAAAGTATTTTAAAATCTCAACCACAACCTCAACAAAATATCATTCCACCCAAAAATGACAAAACATTGGAAAATCAGGAAAGTAATATATCAAATGGTGTAAATTTTCCTTCAAGGTTTAAAGCTACAACGCCAGTTTATCCAGAACACGTTGATGTGGATTTATCTAAGTTCACCGATTTTGGAAATCCAATTGAACTAGAACAGAATGCCGAAGAAAAACTTCTGTTTCTGTAAAATTTCCTTCAAAATTTAAAGGTTTGTATTACTCAATTTAATTTAAAAATATGAAAGGATTAGGCAATTATTCTATGTATTCTACGAAGCAAAATAATAAAATTTTGTAGGTACTGGTATTCAAAAAGTCCTTGTCTACATTTTGACAACTTAATAACTTAACTAGCACTTGCGAAGTACAGGCTGTCCGGATTTGGTTGCATTGCAGGGCATCTTGATTATTACTATTAAAAACTAAAATTAAGCGACTTGGCAACGTTGCAGTTGCAAATTTAGAACATAATGACATTTCATAATCAAGTTTTGCTTTCTGTTGTTGCAGTTAATATTCTATTTTTTAAAGAATTTTTATGATTTATGGGATAAATGTAATAAAAAAATAAGAAAATAGTTAGTCTACAACTAGTGTTAAGCATTTAAGTGGTTGCCATCATGGATTTCGTTCAAAATTTACCAATGAAGCAAAACGTGCCAAGTCATTTTCGGTTTATCTGGAAACTTACGCTTTATGGCTTTATATAAAGTTTCTCGAAACACTGACTATTATCCTGCTTTGTGTTATTTAGGTTGTCAGACAATGATGCCTAATATTTTTCGTAAAATTTTATATCTAATCAGGTAATTTATGTAAATATTCTTCGCCAAATTGAATCTAGATACCAATTTTTATCAGCTGTTTGACCGAATTGCAACACTGTGCCCCTTAATTTGAATTCCCAATTGAGATAGAGTTACGGTTTTCTCGTGGTGTTGCTACTTTTTGATAAAACAAAAGAAGACACTTAAAAGATTTTAATGGCTGCCTTTGTTGTTAACATACAGGACAAAATCAATTTCAACCATATGTTAAAAACGAAGACAGCCAGGTAAAATATTTTAGTCTCATCTTTCGTTTCATCAAAACGTAGCATCACTTCGCGAGAACCAAAGTCTATATTTAGGGGACTTTATATTGAAAAAAATACCTAGTAAGTAACCTTGTTTACTGATTTTTTAAACCAATAAAATACATTTTTTATTGTGGTAATTAGAACTACTGACTTTTTAACCAATCTAATGCATTTTTTGTTCAGGTGTTTTTTTATTTAGTGCTCAAAGTATATATCCCGAATAATAACCAAGATACCCTGCAATCGCGACAACATCCGGACTCCCTGTACACCTATGTTGATATGTTAGATCCTAATATAACTTTCCCCAATCCAAAATTAGCAAAATATTTCATTTATTTACTTGTTAAAACAAAAATAGATTGATTCCATATATCTCCAAAATATTGATCAACTTATTTAGTATTCTCGTTTGTCTATAAAGATGTTCAGAAAAGAATGCTGATTCTTAAGTGAATAAGTCCTTAGGTGATCTAAAAAATGTGAATAATAAACCTATATCCGAAATGTCTTAACCTTTGAGATCCCTTGTAGTAAGGTTTAAAAAAATAGTATATTCCTAACTAGTGCTGAAAAAGCCACTTTTCCGCACGCGACGCGTAGCGGAGTTCGGTTAAGTAGTCAAGTGCGGAAAAGGCACACACACACATATAATATATCCACTTCAATCTCATGGCGTTATTACATCGGACGCCGTATTGATAGAGGGGTGTATATATATAACAATATTAAAGTAAAAATTAAGCAGTCATCTTTAGAACAATATGTTGTTTCCTGAAAGTGTAAATTTTTAGGTAAATTAAAAAAAAAAACAAATACATCTATGTATCAAATTAGCTTAAAAGTAAATATACAAAAAAAAAAAATTTTGTTTTTTCAAAAAATTCAAAATCAGCATATTATTCTAAAAATGACTGCCTAATTTTTACTTTTTAATATTGTTCATACAATGTAAGTTAAGTTATTAATTATTTGCAGAGATGTTAATGTTTATGCAATTTATTATTTTTCCATAGCTACAACCCCTGTATACCCTAAGCACGTAGATACAGACCCATCTAGGCTTCTCCGAATTTGATATACCTTTAGAACAAAATCCTGTTGAAACCGTTATGGTAAATTTTGCATCAAATTTTAAAGGTTTGTTGAAAAACAATGGGATTATCAACTGGCATGTAATATTAACCATCTTTTTTCCCACAGCTACAACACCAGTATATCCTACACACGTTGATATAGATCCATCTAAGTTGTCAGAATTTGACATTTTTGCTACTGATCAAGAAGTCCCGGAAATAGTATCGGTTAATTTGCATCAAAATTTAAAGGTTTGTTTTTGGCAACAAAATTCGTAATCTTAACTCCATTATTTTCTAAGGGACACGGTAATACTTTGTCATCCTAATTTATTTATTTAAATTGTAATATTAAGATAATATTTTCATGGCATGATTATAATTAATAAAAAAAAAATATATAAAATTTCTCTCATTTAAAGCCATAGACATACTAACATGTATTGGAGATATGCTCTATATTGGTTAGGCGGATTCATTTATTGGATGGTGAGTACACGCCTGGAAAGAATGGGACCGCTTCGGTCCTGGTCCCGGGGTATACGAGCTGACCCTGTTCAGCCCTATTGACCCCTATGAACTGGCCGGTGGCCTGAAACAAAATAAAAGAAAAACCCCCAAAAACCCAAAAAAATCTAATTAAAAACGACGTTTTGGGGGCAAGTCTGCCACCGTTGTCAAGTTAAAAATTAAGTTAAAAATAAAAATAAAATATTAACTAATATTTAAAATAGAAATAATTAAAATTTAGATTATTTTTGGGTCTCAAACTGAAAATAGTTTGACATATGTGTCATGAGTGACATAAGTAACTGGTGTATTTATTATTTGTAAGACAAAAAGGTGATGAGTTAGTTGATTTTTAATTTTCCTAAAGTAACTTCAGAATCGAGCAAAGGCAACCAAGTGTTATTTAAATTAACTGAAATTGATGCTACACAATTATTTTTATTTAATAATATATACGCACTTTTTTGATTTTGCGTTTTTAGAACAAATTTCCTTTGCTTAAATACTTGAAGCATCCCAGTTTATTCTATGATCGTTATCAAATGCGTGTTGGCGGATTTTTGATTTATGAAATTTTGTGTTTTTAATGTATGATCTGTGTTCTTTTATGCGCTTAGCTAATGGTCTACAAGTTTCACCTATATAAAATGAATTAAAGTCATTTGTTCCAATCAAAATATAAACAATCAAAAAGATTACTTAAAAGATATTTTAATTCAAAATAATTATCCTCTTGATTTTATAAATAATTGTTTTCTTGAATTTGAAAATCCTAATATAGGACAAAATCAAAATAGACCTATTACAAATTTATTTTTACCATACAATCCCGGACTATCAAATAAAATTCAACGAAAAGGAAATAAATTTAATATTCGCACAATCTTTAAAACACAAAACACCATTAGATCTCAATTAACAAAAACAAAACCACACAACTTAAATGAAAACACAAAAAATGTCATTTATAAAATACCTTGCGAATGCGATAAGTTTATATAGGTGAAACTTGTAGACCATTAGCTAAACGCATAAAAGAACACAGATCGTTTTTAATGTATGATCTGTGTTCTTTTATGCGTTTAGCTAATGGTCTACAAGTTTCACCTATATAAAATGAATTAAAGTCATTTGTTCCAATCAAAATATAAACAATCAAAAAGATTACTTAAAAGATATTTTAATTCAAAATAATTATCCTCTTGATTTTATAAATAATTGTTTTCTTGAATTTGAAAATCCAAATATAGGACAAAATCAAAATAGACCTATTACAAATTTATTTTTACCATACCCGGACTATCAAATAAAATTCAACGAAAAGGAAATAAATTTAATATTCGCACAATCTTTAAAACAGAAAACACCATTAGATCTCAATTAACAAAAACAAAACCACCCAACTTAAATGAAAATAGACCTATTAAAAATTTATTTTTACCATACCCGGACTATCAAATAAAATTCAACGAAAAGGAAATAAATTTAATATTCGCACAATCTTTAAAACACAAAACACCATTAGATCTCAATTAACAAAAACAAAACCACACAACTTAAATGAAAATACAAAAAATGTCATTTATAAAATACCTTGCGAATGCGATAAGTTTTATATAGGTGAAACTTGTAGACCATTAGCTAAACGCATAAAGAACACAGATCGTTTTTAATGTACATTAAAAACACAAAATTTCATAAATCAAAAATCCGCCAACACGCATTTGATAACAATCATAGAATAAACTGGGATGCTTCGAGTATTTTAGCAAAGGAAACTTGTTCTAAAAAACGCAAAATCAAAGAAAGTGCGTATATATTATTAAATAAAGATAATTGTGTAGCATCAATTTCAGTTAATTTAAATAACATTTGGTTGCCTTTGCTCGATACTGAAGTAATTTCAGGAAAACTAAAAATCAACTAACTTATTACCTTTTTTGTCTTACAAATAATAAATACACCAGTTACTTATGTCACTCATGACACATATGTCAAACTATTTTCAGTTTGAGATCCAAAAATAATCTAAATTTTAATCATTTCTAATTTAAATATTAGTTAATATTTTATTTTTATTTTTTTAACCTAATTTTTAATTTGACAACGGTGGCAAACTTGCCACCGAAACGTCGTTTTTTAATTAGAATTTTTTGGGTTTTTGGGGGTTTTTCTTTTATTTTGTTTCAGGCGACCGGCCAGTTCATAGGGGTCAATAGGGCTGAACAGGGTCAGCTCGTATACCCCGGGACCAGGACCGAAGCGGTCGCATTCTTTCCAGGCGTGTACTTAACAAGAAGACCAACCTATACTAACATGTAGTCGCGTCAATAAGGCCTTTTCTTAGAAAGTCCTCGAAAACAACTCAGGTGTTAATTTTTTTATAATATCAAAAATATAAAACCTCTTGGAGGGGGAATATAATTATTTGTACGTTTTAAACATAATAAATGTTAATTATACAGACAGACCACTGTAGTAGAAACATACACTTAGGCGAATTGACTTACATTCGCCTGACTCGAGCGAGTGTAAGCAAAACTTGCAAAAACGATACGATACATCGGACAATAGTAAATTCATCTGTTCCCTGCCTATGTTTCTAGTAGCGTGAACCTGTCTGTACATACAGTGTGTCCGCTTAAGTTCTCTACATATGGAAAACTTTTTTATTAATAATTATACGAAAAAAGTTATTCTTTATAAAAAGTTCTGGTTAGTCTATCTCAAAAAATGTTAAATTTGTTTAAGAAGTAAGTACCTCATTTTTGTAAATATCAAGAAGTATTATTAAGGAAAAATGTTTAGAATTAGAAATAACTCTTAAATATGCAAGCTCGTTCATTTACAACAAAAAGTTTTTCTTTCATTTTTTATGCGATAACGAGCCTTTTTATGACTTTTCACTGTTTTGACAGTTTTTAAGGATACTTTAGATATTACATTTCGAACTAAGTAATTACTAATGTACAAAATATATATTTTCATCGCTTTATCAAAAAAAAAATAAATAAATAAATAAAATAAAAAAACTTTTTTCTTGGAAATGAATGGGTTTGCATATTTAAGAGTTATTTTTATTTTTAAACATTTTTCCTTAATAATAATTTTCGATATTTTCAAAAAGGGTATTTCCCTCTTGAACAATATTCATGTTTTTTGAGATCCCTCGTATACTACTTAAAAAAATGAATATCTAATAATTGCTTTTTAAGTTTTAGACCATGCAGAACTTTATATAAAAAAAACTTTTTTTTGTAAAATTAATAATAAAAAAGTTTCCCATATGTAGAGAACTTAGGCGGACACACTGTATATGTACCGGCTGTCTAGTTATAAATGTACACCACCTTATTTTTTTTATTTTAAAACGTAAATAAAAACATCAACATTTTTGGTTAACTCTGTAGTTTTTGAACCAGTAAGCAGATTTTTATTACCTCCTAATATATACAGGGTACGACAAAATATATATTTTTTAATGGAACACCCTGTACACTATTTCATCACTAAAAAGATCTTTTAAAGAGCTTTAAAAATACCACATTTGATATATCCACTAGTTTTGGAAATATATAATCTAAATTTTTTAATTTCAATTAAAAAACGTAATACATTTACATTTACTTAATTATTTTATAAAACAAACAAACCTGTTTTGTTGTGTTGATTTTGTAGTATCTCTATTTGTCTTTAGAATGCTTGTACTTTTTAAATGAAATGCCCTGTATATTAAATTACCATTAAAAAATATTTCAAAGAGCGTTTCAAAAATACCACATTTGACACGTCCTTTTTTAATACTTTTAAAAATATGCCCATACAAAGGATTTTTAGTAGGCTTACTGATTGCAATATTATGCCCATGATAATATCCAATTAAATTTAACACTTAATTTTCACATTTGAATGGTCATATTGTTAAAACTAATAAAGATAGATATACAAAATGTATTATTTTTTTAAAGCTATTTGAAAGATATTTTTAACGATGATATAATATACAGGGTGTTCCATTAAAAAATAATCATAATTTTTGTCGTACCCTGTATATCTTGAGAATTGATAAAAACCTAATTACTGATTTGCAAACTCCAGAATTAATCCAACAAATTGATGTTTTTGATGATTTTGTACGATAAAAAATAAAAACTTAAGGGGGTTGTAAATTTATACTTTGCACCCGGTACATAGTGTGAACAATATAGTACAAGAGCCCGTGAGCGGCAGACCTTCATTATTTTGTAAAAGCTGAAAGTTTGTCAGCACATGCTTCCAACATAGGTAGAAGCAATGGCAGACTATGAAGTTTGATTCATAGTGGCTTTGGCAGGTACTAAGTACCAAAGGTTGATGAATTAAAACTTAACTCTCGTCATTTATAAAAAATGAATTTTACTTCCGTAGGTACCTATTAGAAGATATTTCCTCGGTTGCCAGACATTTTTGACAGTTCAAACCCCTTGACAGACAAACATTTTGGGTTGACCCAATGATTCGAGGAAGTCCAAGATTTTTATTTCGTTTATTTAACCCGATATAACAAATAGTCCTAAATAAGTGTTGTGGGTTTTTAAAATAGGCATCTTCTTCAAATATTTTGATGTATACAGAGTGTCCCAAAAAAGTTATTGTTAGTTATTTTTGGAACAATCTGTATATATTAAAATATTTTTAGGACATGCCAATTTCAAAACCCAACAACCTTTATATAAGACTTTTTGTCATATCTTGATAAATGACAGAAATTTTGGACTTCCTCGGACCATTAGGCCACCCCAAAATTTTAGTCTGTCAAGGAATTGGAACTGTCAAAACTGTCTGGCGACTGAGGAAATATCTTCTTAGGTATCCAAGTAACATATTTAAAATTCAGCTTTAACAATGTGACAAAAGTTAAGTTTCAGTTCATTAACCTTTGGTACCTGGTACCTGCCAAAGCCACTATGAGTCAAACTTTATAGTCTACCATTGCTTCACCCTATATTGGAAGCATGCACTGACAAACTTTAATTTTTTAAAATAACGAAGGTCTGCCGCTCACGGGCTCTTCTCTAATAATCCTTAATATTATATAATGTAGATATTATATTTTCATTTTTGCATATATTTGTAAATAAACAACACGTGTAAATACCCACCAACCGATATCATACCGTTTTTATCAAATACATCTCTAGAATACATAGTCGTTCATTCTATCAACCACCAGCAAAACTTTGCTACTAGGATATATAAGAAAAAGAGATAGATATGGAATTGAAATTGGCGATTCCAAAGTTCAATAAGACCTCTGGTGATCAACGGTGCATCTTAGAAAGCAGGTAATATGGCATGTTTAACACGCGTTAATCGGTAGCGCTTGATTCGTTCTTTTGTACCTATATTAAAACGTTCATTATGGCACCTCTAAAATAAGGAAAAAGGGGGTATAATACAAGTTGATCTTCAACACACTTAACACGTCCAAATCTATACAAAATTCACGGATATATTGAAACCCGAACAATACTATAAACCGTTTCAACACCCCCAAAATATAAGGGGATTAAAGCCGGCTACCTGCCTATTACCTGCTTTCTTTGATTTTGTTTACGTTTAACAACGCCCCCATCGGTAGTTGAAATCGCCAATTAACCATGGGATACATGTGCTACAACTGAGAAGCACAGCACATTTGTATATAAAATTCATGTACCTAATATAAATCAGATTTTGTAAATATATTTTCACCCAATAATATGATCTAATTCCACTACCGATACAGATATAAAAGAAACGTAGCTGTTTCGGACGATCTCTGCCTTATTTATTTTTCTGTCAAAACATTTTTTATGTTACAGCGACAACCCCTGTATATCCTAAACATGTTGACGTAGATTTGTCTAAATTTGCTGAGTTTGAAGAACTTCCACCAGAACAAACTCCACAGGAAAATGTTGTCGTAAATTTTGCTTCTAATTTTAAAGGTTTGTTAAATACATATACCAGGTGACAACGAACTTACTATATAGCCTTTTTTTGAATGAAGAGATATTGCTTTTCAATCTTAGTTTTATATAATGGGCCATATGAATAAAAAGAAGTAAATGCTTTCAGACTTTCATTTTGACAAAAAGTAGAGCAATAATATGCAAACAAAATGAAAAACAAATATATCTAAAAATTATTAATAAAAAAGTAACATTTAAAACATAATTACCCATATAGTAAATCAAAAATGACCTATTTTTGTTTTCACAGGTAGTGATTTGTTCCATTTTCCTTTTAATGCAATTGACGAAAGAAAATTCGAAATTTTTTAAATATTTTAAATGAATAAATTCTCTTTCTAATGAAGTGGCACAACATATGGCTAGTTTTCTCACCCTATATAGGCATTAGATTGTATGTGAAAAAAATTACTATTTACAAACCTATAATCGAGATGTTTAAATTTAAAAAGTCATAAGAAAACACAAATGAAAATAAATGACTAGCTATTACTCAACTTCGTTTGTAAAAAAACTTTATAGACTAATGCAATTTGTTCAATTGTTTTTACTTTCGTCGCTTCGATGTCTTTTTTCCTTTTCTAACATTTTTTTTACTTTTTAGCCACTACTCCAGTTTACCCAAAACAAGTTGATGTTGACTTATCAAAATTTTTAGAACCTGTAGAACTGCCTTTTGAAAACAAGGATAATAAGAACGGTTCTGTTAACTTTGGTTCTAATTTTAAAGGTTCGTGTGACGTATTTCTATAATAAGTCTCAGACCCATGTAATAGTAAGATTTTAATTAAATTTTATTAAACAAATTATCAGAATATACTAGGTGAAGAAGTTCTATTTATAAATAATATAGTTTGAGCTTTCTTATTAACGTCTCCAAAATAGTCTAATACAATTTTGTCGTAAATTCAATAGGTGAGCCAATGTTTAAAAGTATACAAATTTAAATGGGCGTTTCCTATGGCCAGTCTGGCGATGTACCACCCTGTATGTTACCATTAAAGTCCTTAGATTTTATGAACGATATGTTATGCTATACTATGTAGATTTAATGGAGACACCATCAAAAAAATTTACATTGTGCTTCATTAGTGCGTCGGGCTTCTATAGCGTCTAAGCTATGAGATTTCGTTTAAAGTGGTATATGAACTGGGCCGTATTAACTGTTTGAGGCGCCCTACGCTAGAATTCCCGGAGCGCCTATTTTCCACCAAAAAAATTTTTGAAAAGAAAAAAAAGGTCCTTCCCTCCGTAGCGCCTATTTTGAGTACCAGGCGCCTTACTTCACCACCCGAAATAAAATTTGATGACAAAAAAACAAGTTATTCCCTCCTTTTCGCGCCTATTTCATTCCAAAGCACCTTATTCACAGAGAAATTAGTCACCAAAAATCCCCACCCGACCTAAACTTTTTAAAAACTCCTCTCTCTAGGGCCTATTACTACCCTGTCTGGCGCCTATTTTTTCATGGCGCCCTAGGCTGTAGCCTAGTCAGCCTAATGGTTAATACGGCACTGTATAAGAATTAGAAATAAAACTATTTTAAGAAAATATTTTGCTTATTTAAAGGGTACTCAAATTTGCCCTAATAGAATTTGATCGATTTTTTTAAATGGAACACCCAAATATTTTTACATTGAGTCTAATACAAAAACTGTTTATCCACTAAAGCTCTATTAGACTAAATAATAATATACAGGGCGTTGCTTTAAAAAAAAATAAGAAAAAACCAATTAGACTTTTGAATAATTTGAGGATATTTTTGAGCACCCTGTATGTTGAAATAAGCTTAACCTTATAGAAGGGTATCTTTTGGCCCTCTTTAATCAAATTTAATACTTTTTAGATTTTTAGATGAAATTGTTTCTACTGCTAAAGGAAAGGCAAAATTATTTGCTAAACAATTTGCTGCCAATTCAACCCTTGACCCTCCCGTAAATCATCCAATTCCAGCGGTTACCCCAGTTCCTCATAAAATGCCCGATATTATTTTTTTAAGGTAAAACACATTAAGCGTATCCTTTCTTCTCTCAACACCAAGAAATCGTCTGGGCTGGATGGCACACCAGCAATCGTTTTAAAAAAATGTGCTCCAGAACTTGCACCAATCTTAACTCGGCTCTTTCGAATTTCTTACAACACAGGTATCTTTCCGGAAAGCTGGAAAGCTGCACGTGTTCAACCTATTCCCAAGAAAGGATTTAAATCTCTTCCATCTAACTATGGACCAATTTCAATTCTCTCAGTTCTTTGTAAAGTAATGGAAAAACTAATTAATTCACAAATTCTTAAGTACTTAGAAAAACACAAAATTTTGCATGACAGGCAGTATGGATTTCGCCACAAAAGATCTACAGCAGATCTTCTTTCCTTCGTATTACACTGCTGGAATAAGTCTCTTGAGTTTCTAGGTGAGTCCCAGATCGTTGCTCTTGATATATCCAAAGCTTTTGACCAGGTCTGGTATGCTGCACTTCTTAATAAAATTCCCTCCTATGGTCTTTCAACTAAACTCTGTACTTGGCTCTCTAGTTATCTATCTGATCGTCGTATATCAGTTATTGTGGACGGCCATTCTTCAAGCTTTCACCAAGTAAATGCTGGAGTCCCTCAGGGCTCAGTTCTGGCACCAACATTGTTTCTTCTTCACATCAACGACCTTCTCTCGTCCACAACTAATTCCATTCATAGTTTCGCTGACGATAGTACCCTTCACGCCAGTTTTCGGGTTCCTAAACCCATTACTAAACCTGACTTGGAAAACAAACGCAGAGCGATGCAGATATCTCTTTCGCAGGATCTTAATTTAATATTGGATTGGGGCGCTTAAAATCTCGTCCATTTTAATGCATCCAAAACACAATCATGTTCCTTGTCGCGAAAAGAGTCACCAAATACTCATCCTCTACTTATGAGCGGCCAAGTTTTACAGAGCAAAGACACCTTTAATCTTATTGCCGTCACATTTGAAAGTAACCTTAACTGGCATAAACACATTCTATCTATAGCCACGGCAGCATCAAAAAAGCTTGGATTTCTCTTTCGAGCCAAAAGTATTTTTCCCCTTCTAATTTATACACTTTATATGTGTCCCAAATCCGACCTCCCTTGGAATATTGTTCTCATATCTGGGGCATGGCGCACCCCACAACCCTAAGCATTCTTGATTCTATTCAAAGAAGAGCTATTCGTCTCATTAATAATCCTTCCCTTACAGAAAGGCTTCCTCTCTTGCACATCGTCGGGCTGTGGGGGATTTATCGCTTTTTTATAGGTACTTCCATGGCTTCTGCTCCGAAGAATTGTCCAGTATAGTTCCTCCACTTACGGTTCCCAGAGAGAAACTCGTGGTTCCGCGCGTATGCATCTCTATACGGTCCAACTGGACAGGCCCCGAACTTCCCACTTTGTTCTTTCTTTTATCCCTAGAGTGACTAGGTTGTGGAACCTGCTGCTCGCGGAGGTCTTTCCTTCCCCCCAAATCTTCAAGTATTTACGTGCCGTGTCAACAAACTCCCTCTTACCTTGTTTAAGACTCCCACGGTACGTTAGTATTTAGGCTTTTAGCCTTCGTGGTTTGTCCAAAGATAAAAAAAAGGTACAGTAACCCTTTTCTCGACTTAGAGGCATTTTTTTTCTGTATCGATATTTTTTATACTTTTTTAAGAAAATTTTATTTTTCCAAAAACTTATAATTCGATAAGTCTAATATTGCACCCATGTATAGACAAACGTGAAAGAGTCCCAAATATGTAAAACCATTCGGGATCTTCCATTTTAAAAAAATGATCAAATTTTGGTAGGGCAAATTTGAGTACCCTGTACACAAAATATTTTCTTAAAATAGAGTTTTATCTTTAGTTTATAAATACTTTGAACAAAATCTCTAATTGCCTTAGTTTGGGCGCTATAGAAGCCCGACGCACGAATGAAGCACCCTGTATCTAATTTAGTTATGTGACATTCACAACATATCTTTTGTAGCAACAACACCCGTCTATCCTCAAACTGTAGATCAGACCTCTCCAATCCCCGAGGAAGCTGGACTTTTACCACCATATTCGTCTTTCTTGGCTAAAACAGATGTAAATCAAAGTGAAAATAGTATTCAGGTTAACTTTCCTTCTAATTTCCAAGCCACAACACCAAACTACCCCACAAGTGTAGAACCTACTAGTCCTGATCCAAATGAAGCTGGTTTGGTCGTTCCTCAACTTTCTGGTAAGTTAATAATATTTATATAGGGCAGTCTCAAAGACTTAATGTGTAAGCCCAAAAGATAACACGTAGTTCTGGTTAGTTCTCTCCGTTTCTGGCCTTGACAAAAATTCCACATTTAACTTTTGAAGTGGCACGACGCGTGTATAACTTCGTTAAGCCGATAAACCAGCTGTTATATTAGGTTTTCTTTTTAAATATTTCAGCTAAACTGGACCCTCAAGTACCAAGCCCTAGCCCCGACATCATACCACCAGATTTCGACAAGACTTTTAGCAGAAGAGCAGACGAATACGACCCTTCAGTCCTAGGAAACACATTTAACAGCAAACAATTTACAGAGTTCATGGTAACAATGAAACCTGAACAACTTAGAAATCTTAAAGAGTTATGGCATATTCCTGATTACGATTTTCCTCTAGAAACCGCTTCTAGACCTAGTTATGGTAGTGAATTTAGTTCGTTTGAAGCAAAATCGGTAAATAAAAGGTAATTAGGAATTGCTGTAGCTTTAGAAGATTGAGTGAATAGCCTAATCGTTAATGCAAAGAATGTTAGTCTAGTAATTTAGTCTACGGGTATATTTCTGTAGCATGTATTAGATACACGCAATAACAAGTATGGTATGATGCAATTAACTTTAAAAATGGGCAAAGGTTAATATCCAAAAGAAAGGAATCATTCCAGTGCCAAATTATTTCATATATTCCCCTTAGATTAGATTAGCTTGGAGGTGCATTGTAATTCTCTATCACTGCAATCTGCTCAGGTTTATTGTGTATCCTCCATCCATATGTATGTTACAGCACTCTATCCAAGCCGGTCTTTTTAATCAGAGTCCACAAGCTTGAAGCTGGCTCCTTGGCAAATCTTGCACGCAGGTTTTCTTCTGCCAGGCCTATTATCAGGGGTGAGCCGGTGAGGCGACAAAAATTGGGGACCTTTTTTGCTTTGCTGCGAAAGGAGTAAGATGACGGTATCAAGGATTAGAATTGAACAAACAGAATAAAGGTAAGAACTTACCATGCCAGCCCCCTTCTTTGCCAGTCTATCAGCTTCCTCATTGCCCTGGTGGCCCTCATGTCCTGATCCCAGGCAATAGTTAGCTTGTTGGACGCACCGCACCTCTTTCCAGCTGAACTGATCGCCCTGATGGCTACCTGGCTGTCCGAATAGATTACTATGGTTTTACCCATATAAAGGGTTTTTTTCGTGTTAAGACGGTTCAAAACATTTTAAAAACATTTAAATACCTATCTCTTTTAACTCTTATATTTATATTGTCATTTCAATATGCGGTTTAAACCACTTCGATGAATACAGTTAATCACGAAAAAATGACTTTAAATTTGACTTAAATTGGACTCTTCAACCCACTAGCCGCCAGAGCCCCCAACTCCAGAAATTTTTAAATGGGGAAAGAGGGTGATACATCATTTCTAAAGCTTTAATGAGTACTTTATAACCTAGATATAAGTCAATATGCTCACCTATTACAAAATGGCGGTAAATATTACCCAAATACCTGATTCGGATGGCTGTACTTCTGAAACTAATAAAGTTAGATGTACATTAATGTGGTACTTTCTTAAAACCCCTTAAAAATCTGTGTCATATAGTGATACTGGTCATATATACAGGGTGGATAAAAAGTGCATATTTTTTAAATGATGCACCTGTATATAATATTACCAATAAAAAGATATTTGACAAAGCTCTTAAGAAAATACTCCATTAAGTACATTCATTCTTTACTTTATTAGTTTCAAAAAATATGGCCATCCCAATTAGGTGTTTGGGTAACTTACGTACCTGCCATTTTGTAGAATAAAGATATTGACTTTATATTCTAGGGTTATAAAGTACTTTGTCAAACCCTTCCAATTTAAGAATTTTGGGTTGGGGGCAACTGGTGGCTAGGGGGTTGAAAGGGCGCTGTCCAATTTTTGTAAAAAACGTTCCCCCTCAATAAATATCTTGACTTCTTTCGGCGATTTTCTTAAATCTGCGTCTTTTCGCGAGAGTAACTGAGTGGGTAACTTTTTGAATGAATACCCTGTATGAAACAACCTCCACAAACGACCACGCATTGTGCAGTTAAATGAGAATCTGTGTTGAATAATTTTCACTTACTTACCTTCACCACTTTAGCGACGGACAAATTAGAATAACTTTTAAGTACATACTAAGGGGAAAAATCGAGCTGGCGTGTATTCTTTCCCTACTAAGTTTTTCCAAAAACACTTTAGATAGGGTGTCAAAATAATAACTTTTAGACCCACACGACACAATTACTACGTTCTACAGAAATATACAAAATGACTGGATTATAAGACTATTATTTTAAAGAGTAAGTTGTATAAACGATTCTGATAAAGCAGATATTGCCGATCGTACAATCGTTTTCTTATCTTTAAGATCCCAAGCCGCAAGCTGACGTCACTTATGACGTCATTTTTAAGCAATTTTTGGTCATAGGACGTCATCAGACCAAAATTATAACGTCATTTAATTGACGTGTTATTGACGTCGTTGAAGTGACGTCTTTTCGACGTCATTTTTCGTCATACTGGCTCACAAAAATCTAATGACGTCATGTTTTGTAAGCCCGCCAAAACTTTGTGACATTATATGATTCGTGTCAAAATCCAACCGAAATATCATATGACAGAAAAATAAGACTAGTAATTTTACAAAATTGAAATAGAGAAACAAACTCTACCGATAGATGGCGTAATAGACAATAAACTACTACGTTTATTCAACATCTTCGCTTTTTATCGCCTACACCGTACCGATGACTCCAAAATAGTTCGAGACCGGTCTGCGGTTGAGGATCTCAATTAGCTTTGAAAGAAATATCTTCGGTGTAAAAATCTGCATCTCCAGGTTGAACATGCGACCTTGCATTACTTGCTTGCAAGTGAAATTGCAAGCAGTAAGAAGTTTTTTCCTATTTCAACTTTCAAATATAATATCATATCATTTTGGCTTCTGAAAAAAAAGTTTATGCGTCAATCTTTCGTCATCTTAAGAAGACGTCATTAACGGGACGTCTTTTGTCTGTGACTTAGGGAGGTCAATTTAACGTCATTTTGTCGTCATCGCATGACGTCTTTGCTGACCAAATGTGACCAAAAATGACTAAAAAGAGACGTCAATAAGACGTCAGCTTGCTGCTTGGGATCTAAACTGTTAATATCCTAACCAATTGAAGTCGTTACCTATTACGTTTATTTTGTCATTTTTTTGTCTTACTAATTAACAAGCATCCTTTAAGCTATTATTAATATAAGTACCGTTAAAAAGTCCGTAAGATATGGGATTTCTTTTTATTGAGAGAAAATATTTTATAACCTAGCAATTATCTCAGTATGTCCGATAAGCTTAAAATCAATTGTGACATATGTCATGTGAACAGCGATATGGCGGAAAATTTTAGTAAACTAAAATGAACTCACTAGAAGTAGGGTTAGATCACAGAATATTAATAAAAATCAAGAGGTAAAAAGTGTTTAGAACTTACTGTTAACTATAAATGCAAAGTTTAAAATGTATTGTCAAAAAAAATAAATTCACCATTTTTTTAATATGTTTTTTAATATTTTTTTTATTGCACTGAAAATATTTTGCCTTTTTTGGTAAAAATGGAGAAGATTTTTAGAAAAAAACCATTGAAACAGTGAAAATATATTTTTAAAATTTATTGTGGTTGTTATAGCAAATACAAGTACCCTTTCCCAAACTGTAGGTAGTATTTTTTTCGTGGAAATTGTAGCATTTCTAAATTGTCAAAAATAGTTTTTACAACTTACAATTTTCTTACTAATTGTATATATTAAACATAAGACATACAGTCAAATAGAAATACATTATATTTAATTATTTTAGTTCCTTTAGTAATAATTTGTACAAGTGACTGCTTATATCTGTTTATCTAGCTATTTTTTGGGCAAACAAACTTACATTCACGTTTAGCAGATCAACAGTTATGGGCACTCGCAAATGGTCGCTTTTGCAACTAGTATAAAAATCTTAAAAACTATTAACATGAGTTCACTGGATGATCTAGTTCCATAAGATAATCGTGGGCGTTTAATCATGCAAAAATATATTTGGATAGTTTATTTGATTTGATTTTGTAGGTGGAGTGGTATATGGCTAATTTATTTTCTGCAAAATATAGATTACACCCAATAACAAAGAATTGTTATAATAATAAAATTCTATATTTATAGCAGCGTTAAGTAAAAATAATAATAAAAGTCTAGATCACCTAATTTACTAGTTGCAAAAGAGACACACAAATAAGTTAGTCACCCAATTATAAAATAGCTTCCTCATTTTGTAATAATGGGGCGTCCATAAATTTAGTGAGGTATTTTGGGAGGGTGGAGGGATCGACTTGAATCTTACCAAATCTTACCGTGCAAATATCACGTAATTTTACTTCTTCTCAAAAGTTAACGAGATTTGAGCAGGTCCCCCAGGAAAAATATATCCTGTGATGCAGTGTCATCTTTGTGTCGAGGGCCATTTTTTTGCTCTTCAAAATTGTTACGACGCCAAAATCAATTCCGGTTAATGAAATGGTGCCTTTTTACATTCCTCTAAATCTCACGTGAGATAGGGGAATGGGGTTTGATTCAAAATTCACCAAGTGGGAAGAGAAGGTCCAAAAATTTAAAAAAAACGCCCCACGTAATTTATGGATGCCCCTAATGAAAACATACAATATCTTTATTATAAATGTGATAAAAAGCCAGTGTTATAAAAAAACTGTAGTATATGAAGTTACAATGGTATTTGATAGCAAACAAAAAATATAAAAATGTTTGTGTTTTCCTAGATTTAGTTAGAAAATAAAAAAACTTAAATTTGTACCAGTAAAATAGTTTTTGATACAAATATTTGCTTATTTAAGGGGTTATATCTAGTTGCGATATTGAAAAAAATTGTTTTTTTTCAAGCATATTTCAAGTGCACATGTATTCAAGTATATTCTTTAAAAATTTGAAATTAATCTGTAATAGTTTCGGAGAGATACAAGTATTTGCAAAAAATATTTGTTCATTAATAAATAATATAAGGCCTAAATTAGGGCTGTGGAAATCGATTTTTGTGTTTGAAAACTTATAATAGGTTATCGATAACCTATTCCCAAGAAAAATAAGACAATTTTATAGAAAAATGGTTAAAGAAAACAAATAAAAAAATAATTGTATATATATATATACCATTTTTCTATAAATTGTCTTATTTTGTCTTGGGAATAGGTTATCGATAACCTATTCCCAAGAAAAATAAGACAATTTTATATATATGAATTAAGAGCTTCACAGAAAAGTTGTTGGAAAATGGGCGTTTTTCACTCTTCAGATAAAATCCCTTAAAAAAGATAACTTTACACAAAAATAAATTATGTTAAATAATTATGTAAAAAACATTTTTACGCGAATAATACTTTTTCAAAGAAACATTAAATTCTATGTATATTTCTTTTAAGTTAAATTAAAAATAAAAGAAGTCTTTTGGTTGGCTATGTAGCTAAATCCAGGAAAATGTTTATTATTTTTTTATATTCAAACATGTCTATTGTAGAGTTCTTGATAAGAATCATTTTTGTATATTCTGGCAAATTTAGAAATTAGAGTGTATTGTCTTTTATATTAATAAACCAAAGTATAACAGATATAAATAATAAAATAAATATCTGGTAAATATTAAATTTTTATAAATCTTGGGAAGTAAATTTATCTGGCTGTGTTTCTATAATACTAATAAGTATACTTAATATGTACATGTTACAAATTTTTAAAACCTGTATTGATATATACATATATATATTGATTGTATATACATATAGAGCGCTAATAAATAACCAACAAGATTATCTTAAAAAATATAATTGTACCTACCTATTTTGATCTTTAAAGTTTTTTAAATGCCAGTATTCATATATCACCAATTTGGAATAGACTGTATATTATAGCTACTGTATGTCAATAATGTATAGCTCCCCTTTTTTTCTGTATATGAGTTTACAGCTCTTAAAACGATACTTTATACAGGTTGTCCGTTAATTAATGGTACACAGAAAAACCACAGATTCTTTGGGTCAAAATATTAAGATTCAACCAAACATACCTATATTCAATAGTTGATAATAAGAAAGTTACATGAGTTTCAAAGTGAAAAACATATTTTTAATTTTTTTCTATAATTTTGATATGTTTGAATATTTTAGTGAAACTCGGTATCTAGGGGTTTTTGACATGAGCTATTCAGATCTGATACTAATTATTATGTGTAAACTAGGAAAGGCTAACTACACTATTTAAATTTTTCTAAAACGTCCCAACTTTTTTGTGCTACTCTGTATGTACCATCTAAGTAAACCAGTACACTCCCCTATTTTTTCCACACAAAAAGGTATTACCTTGTATAAAATGGCTCCGAGCAACCGTTTTCAAGATATTTGCATTTAAGTGGTATAGTTTATATCATTCGTTTATCATGAGGCACTTAAATTTAAATATCTTAAACACAGTTGCCCAGAGCCATTCTTAACAAAATACACCTATTTTTGTGTAGAAACAATTGGTGAGTTTACTGGTTTACTCAGATGCTACATATAGTGTAGCAGAAAAATGTTAGGACGTTTTAGAAAAGTTTAAATGGTGTAGTTAGCCACTTCTGGTTTACACATAAAAATTAATATCAGATCTGAATAGCTCAAGTCAAAACCCCTAGATACCGAGTTTTATTAAAATATTCCAAACTAATGAAAGTTATAGTTTAAAATTAAAAATACTTTTTCACTTCGACACCCTGTATCTTCCTTAGTATCAACTTTTGGATATAGGTATGTGTGGTTTAATACTTATATTTTTGCATACGGAATCTGGTTTTTCTGTGTACCAGTAATTAGTGGAAACCCTGTATACTTAAAAACTCACGTCTTTATTAAGATACAAAAAATAATTAAAGATAGTGTAAACGTTTAAGAGCCAAGACTAGACAAAAATCTCATTTATTTTGGAACTGAAAATTTATATTTACCAGAGACCTACCGAATATATACAAATTAATAAAAATTTTGTGTTTCTCTTTCATTTTCATTTTCATTTTCCATTATTTGTAGTTACAAAATAGAGTTATGACTGCTTCTAAGCTCATCACGGCTCTAAGTTGAGTATACTAAACTTGCCGAACGATAGTCATTATACAACTACATAACCGGAAATTATTTCCACATACATGTGCAACTTTTGTTACTATCAATAATTATAGCAAGAAATGCAGCCAGTTGTGAAAATGGTCGAAAACACGTGTTAATATCAGTAACTGCTACTATAGCTAATGATATTGCTAATGCTACTAATATACTAAATGCAACATTTTATAGTTATCAACAGGGCTGTTCTTAGGGTGTCTGGCGCCGTGGTGCAGAAAATGATTTGCCGCTCGTAGAAAAAAACGTGTATTGGGGTATAAAAAAATGGTCCTCACTTTCTAAAAAAATGCCATACTTTAATCAATCCATTCCACTAACCAGAACTAAATCCTTTTCAATATTTTTTAAAGACCAAAAAAAAGTCCTTGCTTTCAAATTACACTACTTTCCAAATCTCAAAATCTTATATCCTAAACGGGGTATACACGGTCATGCAAAACTGTCACATCTGTCAAAAAAAGCCAAAGCTCGCGCGCAAATTTGACCGTGTGTATTAAAAACTGACAAATCTGGCTTGGCATGCGACTCGATGTCCGAGATTGATTTTTCGTGGCGCGCGTCTTGCAAACTTATGCATGTGTAGGACACGTCAGTTAACGTTTCAGTTTAGGGACGTCGTTTACGGGGTTATATTGTTGTTTTTGAGTTAACAAAATGGCTCTTTAGCGCCAGGAAGATGTATTGCGTGATTTTATAGATATGTACCAAGGTTATCCATACTTTTGAAAAGTTAAAAGTAATTAATACATTGACAAAAATAAAAAAACTTTTCGCCGAATCACGCTTATGTTTAAGTTGATCACGCCACCAGCTGCCAAAACAGACGCAGAACTGACAGGTACATCTGAATCGTGTGTATCAAAGGCTTTATTTTTGAGGTTTGCATGACCGCGTATACCCCGGTCTAAATAGCGCCTTTCATTTCTTAACTTTCCGGCCTGGTGTCTGCCACCCGGTAGGCACGGCCCTGGTTATCAAGATTATATATTATCTTATACCTCATATAAAAATAATAACCAGTTTGTAAATAGAAATATATATTTATATATTGAATAATTTAAGATTAACATTTATATTTGTTTATTGTGCAATTTGTAAATATTGTTTTATTTTAATCCTAATTAAATTACGAGGAGTGATTTAATTTACGTAAAACAATGAATAAAATAATGAAGTTTGCATTATTTTTCTACATAATCTTCTGCCGAACACTTTTTCCAATAAAATTTACTACAACTATTTTGGATGCGTATTTTTGAAGTCAAAATAGGACTTTAATTGAATCGCTCAAAAACCACATAAGTCAAAAAATGCTTAAAATTTTGTTTTGCAATTGAAAGTTCTTATTTATTTTTAATATGCATCTTAATCAAAATGTCTTTTTTATTCACAAACGTACTGTTTTAAAATTATAGTTTCTTTTTACGGGTCCATATTTTTTCTTCTAGTCAAAATACTATATTTTTGAAATATATCGTTATTTAAATTCAATTGAAAAAGAATAAAATTATTAAAAACATTGTTTATGTGTACTATGAAGTTAAAGGTGCACCCAAACACCGTTTTAATACGTTAAAACCATTATTTTCTATGGTTATTCGGTAGATATACAAACAAAATATTTTTAACTAAAAAAAATATATATTTATTTAATTTGTCATGGCCTACTGTTCCTGCTTCTCTAACTCTTAAAGAGTAAAAACAGTATTTAATAACTTAAGAACACAATAAAATAATGAAATTTAAGCTATAATAAACTTTAACAATTATTACTTAAAGAAATTAATAAATATATTAAAATCAAAACATTATATCTAGCATTACATGTCATGAAATAGACTAACCAAAACCCACGTCTTAAGGAGTCCTCAGAGTAAATAATTCAAAAAGTTTAAGTCTGGCGATCTAGGCGGTCAAAACTGTAAACCTCATTAGGGCGTTGATCCAAATATTTATATCTCTGAACACCAAAATATGCTATAATAAACTTTAACAATTATTACTTAAAGAAATTAATAAATATATTAAAATCAAAACATTATATCTAGCATTACATCTCATGAAATAGACTAACCAGAACCCACGTCTTAAGGAGTCCTCAGAGTAAATAATTCAAAAAGTTTAAGTCTGGCGATCTAGGAGGTCAAAACTGTAAACCTCATTAGGGCGTTGATCCAAATATTTATATCTGTGAACACCAAAATGGAGTTTAATATGGTAACGTATGTATTCTTTACAATCTTTTTATTGGCATTATTAATTGATTTCATTAAAAAAAACCCTGTGATATTTATTTTACATCTCATGATTTTTGTACTTAATTTTACAAACAATTTTATAATGTGGTATTCCACATATTGCTTATTTAAATAATTTAAAATCTTTTACACACACTTTTTAGCACGTAGAACTTTGCAATTATACCATATTAAAAAAATGGACATTTAATACTGAAATATCTCAAAAATAGTTTAAATGGACCTATGGATTATAGTTTTTTATTTTTTACCAATGGTCCATATTTTTACGTGTTAAAATATTTGTAGTCAAACTACACACACCTTGTACTGGGTGTCACTTATTCATACTAGGATGAACCCCGTCAAAGTTCGACGGGATTATATTAAAAAAAAAAGAAATGCAACAAAACACAATTACACAAAACGCATCATTGATACATCAGAAATGGAAAATGCAACATGCCACGTCAGGGAAATACCGCCCATATAAATTAACGCGCGCTTCTATATTTATTTACGCAGCTTTTAAAGATTGCTTTTGACATTGACCTCACCACCTGGCCGCCACATCACTTGCTTACCATTTTAGGGCGCGTCTTGCCTTACAAAAACATTGTAAACAAACTCCTTTGTTCACAATGTCGCAAGAATTGCTAAGACGTCGAATTTCGACGACTCTGGTAGCAGTTGAATATTAGGGCATTCGCCTTCTTCTGAAGAAAATATTATTGGCAATAAGAAATATTTTTATAGAAAAATAGGCAAAAATAATGATAAAAAAGTTTCTTAGTAACCGGAGGATCATTTAAAAAAGAACATGTAAATTGTGCTTGTTTAAAAATTTAGCTAGGCCTTTATTATTAATTTAATATATGAAATAAAAACCAACGACACAAGGGATTACCAACGGTTGCCCATCTAACAATAAGTTCTAACCCTGCCCTACATCGCTTGAGTTTAGTGATTGGACAGGAACTGGTATATTAACGGGGTATAGCCGATACTTAGAAAAATTACAAAGTCAAATTGATAATTACTTCTTTTTCATTCGCAATAAAAATAATTTGGTTTTTATAGAAAAAATAAACAATAAAATAAATAGTGTTAAAAGACCCCATTAATCAGATCATAATTTTTAAAAAGGGTACCAAATTTGACGTGACGTCACTATTTTGTTATCCGAAATTAGCTGGTAGGTATTTAACCAACCAACGTGGAGTACCGAACCAAAATCGCTTATAATCCAGCGACATGTAGAATAGGCAACCCACAATACATGTTGCTTATTTGATGGTTGACGACCCGCCTAAAATATGCGCATCATAAATTTTGTTTTTATCAAAAAAATATAAAATATTAAAAAATTTAGTAATGAGACGTCTCAGTAACCACAGGATCATTTTAAAAGAAAAATCATGTAAATCCGTGCAGTTAAAGTCTCTAACGAAGTGTCTAAAAATTTATGCTCCCGTTTTAAATATATAGATTTTTTTGCTTATTTAGTGACACCCTGTATACTATCCCGATAAAAAATTATAAGGACAAAACGTACGTAGATTTTTGTCACTTTTTTCCCGCAAGTCCGCTGTAGGTATTTAACTAAATAAGACCTAAAATGTTTATAATAAACAGTAATATTATAAAAATTACCTAAAACATATAAATAACAAATAACTCTAATAAATGCAAGTACAAAATATAAGGTGCTACCTTAAATAATTCAATTTTTTCATTGTTAGTGGAGTGCTCAAGTGCTTCAAAACTTTGGGCATTAGTTGCATTTTGTCCATTATCGACTTTGGGATACTGTCAGTATCGAGATAATTGACCGTATGCCCATCCGGGTACTGGTATCGTACATGGTGCCTTCCATCAACCCATAATTGTGAACCGTCGTTGTATTTAACCCGTACCTCGCCATTTGGAAGTTGGGTGGCAGTACCTACTCCGGGTACTAATACGCGTTTTTCTTTATTTACATTGAGGCCAAATGAGCTGCTAGGAACCGTACTGTCTATGGATACCGTAAATGATGGCTGTAAATCAAACAGAAAAACGCTTCAATATTTCTAAACTGCTAAAGCTGCTGCAAATTTCTGAGCAAGCAGAATCGAACAATAATATTGGCACTAAATGAAACATCCTGTATATTATATCACCATTTCATTGTGATTTAATATAAAATGTGTTCTATTTTTAAAAAATCATACTTTTTGTCTTACCCTGTATGGCGCTTTAGAGATAAAAGCATTCTGACAACAAATACGGATACTACTGGATAAAGACAACAAAACAGTATTTTTATTTGTGTTACACATTAAAAAAATAAATAAAAATGTTTTGATGATGTAAATTTATTGGGTTTTTATTAGTACAGTGTGTATATGTTAGTTGGCGTGATATGGAAAACTTTTTATTATTCATTATATGAAAATAAGGTATTAATCACAAAATATTCTGAATGGTCCAAAACCTAAAAGGCAACCATCAGATATACCGGGTGACAACGAAATTACGATCCAGCATGTTATTTCCTTCAGTAAAAATGTATACTTTTCAAATTTATGGATATTAAATTATATCACCAGATGCTAATTTTAGATATAATAGCACCTGTGTATTACTTCCGCTTTAACCGGAAGTGATATAAACTTTGATATTTTAAATGAAATACCCTGTATATTTTTTAATATTTCTTGGTTTTAGAGAAAATAAAGGAAGGAAACCATAAGACCCCTGGACATTTCTTGTTTCTCGGAAAGGGCGGGTTTCGTAACTTAAACCCTGACGATTTTTGGCACAATGTTAAAAATTGCATGTAAAACATTGTGGTAAACTTGTTCGACAAAAAGTGACGCGTTTGCCCAGTCCGACACCCGAAACATTTGACACTGACTAGCTGGGCTAAAGCACCGATTCCATAAATGGCGGTGTGAATATTCGTGGTAGACTCGTTAAAAGGAACACCCTAAAAAGGTTTTAAAAGTGTTATTATCATGAAGTCAATTTCATTACTGGCCCAGGGACTATTATATTTTATAGTTTTTGAGATACATGAATCATTAAAATGGCCCACATCAGCAAACTTTTCTCACTACATCAATAATCAACCTCCTAATAAAAAACTTACCATGGCTGATTTTGAAATGTTTTCCTTTCCACAACCATTCGTCATTGTGGATGGCCTACGACCAACAATTATGGGAAAGTTGACGTCAGGTAACCTGGATAAAGTTTGTTCTAGCAGCAGACAATGCTCGAAACGTTCTTGGCAATGCGTCCACATTAGTTCAAATGTTCCAGTGAGATTGCGACATTCATCCGGGGAAGCGAAATTGTATTTTTGTCCGGAAGCGTCAATAAAGGTAATGCCCTCGGTGGACGATTGGGCGGCTTTACCACCTATTAGGCAAAGGGCTTTTTTAGTAAATGTTTAATACAGGGTGTCCAGTAACTCTACCGACAAACTTAACGGGGTGATTTTAAATTTAAAATAAAATAAAAACTTTATATGAATATATTCGTCTTACTTTTTAAACTGTAGGGTGTCAAAATTTTAAGATATATACACTTCCCACAAAATTATCGCATATGTTCGATCACAGGGTTCAACACAAAAATGTTTTTATTTAAATTGCCATATCTCTTTTAGGCGTCGGCCACGATAACAAGCGTAAACATCGAGCGGAAAGTATCAAATCTCTTTATGTTGCCGGTAGTGACTACAATATTTAGTGGTAAACAGCGTCTTTAAACGAGTTTATATATATTAGAAACGCTCCGAGGATAATATTTGTTCAAGTTATTTTATTCTCGCATCAAGACAGCGCTCTCACATTTTCCGCTTTACGCTGGCCGCTTACTCTTATGTATCGTGGCCAAGGCCTTAATCAAGTTATTAGGACAATTAAAAAATGTTAAGGAAAGGTGAAGCTATAACTTAGGCCTAACCTTTGTTATGATATGCTGTTGAAAAAATTAATCAATGTGATTATATAATATTAAAAATGAGTACGGGTATCATTTTTTCACATATGAGAATACTTCCTTTTAGGCCGGCAGCAAACGGATGTGTAAGAAAGTAGGATTACTTTTATCGGACACGATTTTAAGATCTCCTGATTCATTTTGCTTCCACTCATATGCCAAATATATTATATTTTCGGCAACTATATACAATTTTTAATTTGTAATTTGTCATTTGGTTTGTTTGTTAAATAAATAAATAAATAAATAAATAAAAAATCTGAAAATCGGCTGATACTAGGCTTTTAAGCACACCGCATCATCCGATCCAAAACCGGATCGGATATCACGTCAAACGTGTCCGATTGTCCGATTAAAAGTAGGATATTTGCGGCCAGCCTTACCAGCACATCATACAGGGCGATTAAAAAATATTTATTTTTTTCAAAATTTTAGTTGTTCTGTAGGCTTTTTTGTTTGTTTGTTTACAGTAAGTAACAACGGTCGCTCCAAAGTTATAGCTTTACCTTTCCTAAACATTTATTATTATTTATAAATTGTTTTGATAACTTAATTTAAAAAAAAATATGGCCATGTAAATTAAAGTATTTCTGTACTAAAACTTATGGAAAGAATGAATGCTTGTCAATGTAATTCACAAAGTGCTTAACTGCATATACTCCAGATCATTATTAGAAAACTGTTCAAAGCCTTTTAATTGTATCAGATGTCAAGATTTAATAAATGTAACTATAACAATTAATTTTTTATTTTTTTTCCACATTAAATTATATTTTTATTATAGGCTACCACACATCACTGTAAAATTCTGCTTTAAAATATGCTCCTGTAAAATTTCTAAAAATGGAGTTATGCACTTTGCAAATTACACTTACCATATGCGATAACTATGATTGGAAGTGTATTTTACATTTAATTTTTATTTGTACATTGAAAAAGTTCTTTAATGCATAGGAAGCGTTTGCTAAAATTTTTAAAATTATTTAAACTGGTATAAAAGTTATTATAAAAAAAAAACTAAAATTTTAACATCCTGTAGTTTAAAATGTAAGACATTAAGTATATACAGGATGTTTTTTAAATGCGGTAAAAAAACATAAAATTTACCGCAACACCTTGTATATTCATATAAAAAAGTTTGTCGGTAGAATTACTCGAAACCCTGTATAAATTATAATTAAAGCTTAAGTTCCAACAATATCAACGAAAAATATTAGGTCATTTGCAGAGTAAATATAGGGCGTTTTCAAAATTGTGTTGGCAATTTTAACAGACGATTTACTTATTATATTTAATTTTAAAACAATATTATAAAAATAGCTTACTTAGTTTTTGAGAAAAAAACACTTAATTACATATATATTTAAAAATTACGTTTTATTATTATTATTATTTTTTGTTATTAATTATGTACCAACAACAAATACAACAAGGTTTATAGTTCGAATAACAAATTATACTAAAATAATTGTTTTATCAAAACTTAAAAAGTTTAACACACTATATTAACTTTTGGCCTTTAAATTATTTAAAGAATTAGTTTTTAAAATTAATGACTTGACATTTAAAACACCCTGTAAAGTGAAATTAGGAAAACATAAAAAAAATGGTCATTCCTGGCAATGGTTACTGTATTTTAATACCCAGTAAAATATTAATATATCGTTGGAATGAATATGGTAATATTTTAGATATTAGAAATAAATTTATTATTTGCTTAGAGTACAGGGTGGCTCGAATTCGACGCTCATCATTGGGATTTCGGAAACCGTAAGAGATACAGGATTGGTTAAATGGAGGCAAAGTTGCGCAATTTGATGCTCAATAAAATGCAGTTTTGCGTTTTAAAAATTCCGAATACTTCCGAAGATATTCGAAAAAACCGAAATTTTCAATTTTGGTATCTATTGTTTCCTGGCTATATTTGTTAAGATAACTTAAAATGAAAAACACGTTTTCATGGCCACTTTTTCTGCTCTATAATTCAGTGTGTTTAAATATTGAATCTGACGTTTCGGCTTCTGGCGACCAGCATCAAATTAATTTTTTAAATACGGACCTGATATTTTTTCAATTTAATTAAATCCTTTCATCACTCTTAAAACACTATATATCGCCACTTTGATATTTGCCGACGTTTCGTACAGAAAATTCCATCACCAGAATATTGCATATTTATTTAACCATAATACGGCCCTCAATTTTTAAATTTCTTCTTTTAACTATAGAAGAACATACAATAATTATAAATTATCCAACCGATTAGTCAGCTTATAGTTAGCAAACTCATTTAAAGGCAAAAGTCTAAATTTGAACTTTAACTGAAAAAAAATCAAAATAATAACAACGAAACAACTTACCCTCATAAAAACACACTTCAAAGTCTACTAAATTTTCCATAAGCAAACACTTTGCTTTGTCACTGTAATATGTGACCTTAGGAGTTTTTGCCCTTACTAGCTCCACAAACTTAAAGGCATACATATACTTTTTCCAATGTTTTTCAGGAAGATTTTCTATGCCGAAAATCTGATCAGTTCCTTGAGACGGAAGTGGAGGTGGTTCCTGTGAAGGAACAACACCTTTTCCGTTTTCAGGTTCATATATTACTATTCTAAAAAATAATAATTCACTTACGTTTAATCACCATTCTGCCATAAAGTCTCAAAGTCTCAAAAAGTTTTGAAACATTACTTTAAACAATGCGATACTGTACAGGGTGTCCCAAATTCGAAGGTGACCATAGAGATTATCAAAGATGGTACTAATGGTATGATATCTGATTTAAAAGTGACCTTCACCCATCTGCTTACCGGATAAAAACTGTTTCATATCAAAAATAGTAAAAAAAAACAATGGTCAAATCTACATTTAAACTAAAAAATTCCTCAAAATTTTTGGCACACCCTGTAAAATGTTATCCCTATTTTTGAAATACATTTCAAGACTAGTTAGTAATATCTTTATTATACTATTAAAAAAATAAACTTAAATAATACTCAAAACTTTTTATTGGGGCTTATTATATTATTAATTAAACAAATTATTGAATAAAACATATTTTTGTGGCTCTATGGCTTATCACGTTATTATAATAAACCTTTTAATTATTGTGAATTAATAAATGTGTTAAACTTAGTGTAAAATGTATTTTTTTTTGTGACAAATACAACAAATAAATTTTCAGGTCACTTTTTAAAATTTCCTGACTTTGGTGCATTTTTAACATTTTCCTAAGTTCTCTATGCTTGATTTTCTCTATAAGCTTCATACAAAAATGCTTTAATTTAAATACTCCATATCTCTTTTAATATTTAGATTATCAAGACAATTAAAAACGAAATGTTGAAGAAAGGTGAAGCTCGAAAATTATAAATAATAATAAGTTTTTGAAAAAATGAATAATAGGCATGATGACAACAACAATTGGTATTTTATATTTATTATATGAAATAAGATATATAGATTATAAAAAACATGCTTATTTTAACAATGCAATAAAAGTTAATGTTTAATTTTCTTAAAATAAATCTAAAAAATAAAAATCCCGCCCTAAATCTTAAAACACCATTCAGAAGCAATGACGTCACGAGTAGATAAAGTGCGTTTAGATCCCAAATTCTAGAGTGTTATTTTTCCTAATCTTAGAGCAAACACTTTATTAGAGGTGGCGTTGTCGTTTTGCATGCCAACAGCTTTTGTGAAAAAGAAACGCATCCATGATTGTTGGTGACGTCACTTCTATATAAGCAGCAACGCCCGGATAAAACGTATGTTTTAGCGGTTATTTAACACTTTAAATTAAAATGGTCTTTTTTCTACCAAACAGTTTTTAAAAAACTTTCATCAGGCCTATTGTTAATCTCTCTCAATGATGTGCTCTTAAAAGAGAGTAATCAAATTTGGGATAATAAAATAACATAAAAATTAGTGGGATAATTTATTTGCAAATAATATGACTGCCTTTCAACGACACATCACACATGGCGATTAAAAATTATTTATTTTTGCCAAAAACTTTTAATCACCCCGTAGAATGTATTGTTAAATTAACAACGATTACGCCAAAGGTATAGCTTCACCTTTATTTAAGATTTTCTTTTTTTTAATTGTCTTCATAACCTAATTAAACCATTTTTGTATTGAAGCTTATGGAGAAAATCGAGCATATGCGATAATTTTGGCAGGGTGTGTATAAATTTACATCTCCAAATGAAAAATTTTTCTTGCATAAACTAACAAAAGAAAATTGAAAACTTCAACCCACCTTAAACCATCTGGTGATATCCGCATAACCTCGCACACGACTTCCTTTCTCGATGATCCTTTCTTCTTTATAAATTCAACTGCCACTTCACCATCGTTTAAAATACTTAAAATGGCATTTTTTGTTTGATGTCTTGTAGGAAGTAATCTTTCAGAACACAGCTGTACTAAACCATGAGACTTCTTCGGTTTCTCATATAAATTATCCGAACTATGATATCTCGGAACATTTAAAGCTGCTTCAGGTGATATATGAAGATTTTCTAGACTTGTTAAAGGATTTTTGTTAATGCCATTTGATACTGACCCTAAATAGTTGTTTGCGTTTGAACATTCGGAAAGTAGTGGAGGAGACTTTGTTGGTATTCCAGAGAGAATTTGATTACCTGCATGTCAAAAAAAAAGGATAAATTAGTTAAACTCAGATGAATTTGAAGGTATGTTAATAAATCTTATTTAAAAACTTTAGAGTAGTTAAAACGAAACCTAAGTTAAAGAAGGTAACAGACCTATGTAAATTTTTCATTTGTCTTTAAATAAATTTCAAAATTTATAGGAGAGGTGCATTTTTGCTTAAGGTAGGGTTAATTCATGCTCAAAATGGTACATTTTTATGATTTTTTATTAAACTAAATGGTCCAATAAGATATACCACTTAAAGAATACTAAGCACAATTTTTGCTAGGATATACGGCCATGAAAGCAATTTTTCCGAGACATTTTGAAAGAAAAAAGGTAAATTGTGGTATTGGATTATGTCAAATAAAAAAAATATATTTATTTGGTAGAGAACTGTAAAGCTGGGTTCCGAGTAGGGCTGGCAACCGAAACCGGTTTTTCGGTTAACCGGTTTTCGGTTAACCGCGGTTTTGGCTAAAACCGGTTAACCAGTTTTCGACCGGTTTTTCGGATAATCGGGTTTTGAATACTGGTTTTTTGGACCGAAACCGAAAACCAGTTCTTCGAATATCAATTAATCGGTTTATGGTTGATTGCGGTTTATTTATATCAAAAAAAGGAACACCGTTCATTTTGTAAAATCGGATATTGGTTGACAGATTATACAGGGTGGTTCATTTAACCTTAGAGAAGCAAATAACCGAAAAACGGCGCATTTTAGGAGAAAATGTTTCAGGTAAGACTTGTTTGAAAAAATGGGGCAAATTTAATGGTATCATTAGTTTGTAACCTTGACTACAATTTTAAGGTCATATTCATATCAACTTTGTATTTTCAAATGGGAACCCCAATTTTTGTTTAGAATCTTAATCTACATACAAAAATAAGCAACTTTCACATTTTTTTTTTTTTTTTTTAAATCAGTGTTTTCGGTTTTCTGTTTAAAAAGCGGTTTTGGTTTTTCAGTTTTAAAAACCGGTATTAAAAACCGGTTTTTAAATATTCGGATAACCGGTTTTTACCACAACAGATTTTTTAAAAACGGGTTAACCGAATTGCTTTTTTCGGTTTTTGCCAGCTATAGTTCTAAGCACTAAAAAATTTAAATGAAACGTTTCTAAGAGTTATGAATGAGGATGATTATGTATCTTTGGTAATTTTGCTTTGATTTATATCAAATTTTTACACAATATTCTCTTGTGATGTTTTGGAAAAATCATGGAGGATACAATTTTACAAAAAATATTAAATATAACACCTATGAGTATTAAAAAACTAGATTTAATTTTAATTTACATAAATGTTTATTATTATTATTATTATTTATTTTTAATAATGATTTTAAAACTGACTTAGAATTTTACCTACCCCTCCTGGATCATTGGGATGATAACATTTATTACTGCACTGGCTTATGCTAGCAGGAATATCTTGATAGCTACATTTGCTTCTCATGTCAAAATTTGATCCATAATTAGAAAATACTGGCTCTCTTGGTTCAAAACATCCTTTGTTTTGTTGGGGATACTGATACCGATTTGAATTGTTTGGATGCGGATTCATATACTCCATACTATGAGTGAGCCTACCAGTACCATATTGTATTTCTGAAGGATAGCAGTCACTATTAGCTTTTCTTGAATGTAAGAAGTTAGAACCACAAATATTGTGAGGTAGTGCTCCATCACTAAAAGCACTATCTCTTCGGCTGGACATAGTATGAATGCCACTGTCATGAGTTAAATTACTCGTCATCATCTAAAATTAAGGAAATTTAATTAAGGCAATAAACCTTATTTTTATCTTTTTTTATTTCTTACATTGTTTCTCTTTATAAAAGGATGATCCAAAATTTGATCTAGTCCAATTCGATCCTTTGGGTTTTTTGCAACAATGAATTAATTAAATCCTTGGCTTCAGGAGACAAATGACTAGGAAGAGTATAATTGGCCATTACAACTCTTGTCAATGTACTTTTAACAGCTATAAGAATAATAGTTTGTAAACAAAAATAGCATGTGCAATTAAAAACAAACTTTTTAATTTATCTGATATCTAGTAAAGTTTTTATACAAGTTAAATGCTTAATAAATGTCTGTCTGAAGAAAACAATGAGTCAGTAGAAATATTAGAAAAATTTCACAGTGTGTGTGTGTGTTAATAAATTAAATAAAGACAATGAAGTTCTGAAATTCTTGTAATCTTACTGCTTAAGAAAAATTTTAGGTCTACCCAGTTTCTTCTAAATATAAGTATAAAAAAACAAAGGTGAACATTATATATGTAGATAATTTAAAATAAATGAAGAAACAAAAGTTATAACTACCAAGTAAACATACCGAGTGCCCACAAGATTACTAGCAAGCCAGTTATTTTCTTGAGAAGTCTTACACGATATTGAAATTTTGGTCGGATCTATGGTTGAAGATAATGCAGATCTGATGTGCCAAGTGCAATTCCAAGCAAATACATGTTTTACCTATCTAAATTAGTTTTTGACAAAGAGGCGTTCGACAATGTCATGTTACCCGCCATTTTTTGTTAATTATATCCCATCTCTAAATTCATATTCAAAATACTTTTATTCATCACTCAAAGGTTACACACATGGGTACAAACTTATCAGACTAGTTACTTATTTAAAATAAAAAATACATAATCATATATCAAATTTAAACAATAACAAAATAAACTACATAAATACGGGACTATTCACCAAACAAAAGTAATGTATATCAGTCGCGCCTTAATATCTAAAATTCCAAAAAATTTCGACAGAGTAAAACGCGTGCATTATTAAAAATTTCTTAATTTTATTAATAAAACCTCTCTCATTCAAGGTTATATCGACTAGCGTACCAATTTTTGTTATAACACTTAATGCCTATGTATACCAGAGAAGCGTGTGAAATGCTTAATTAAGAAAATAGCTGATGTATCTGTGAAGAACTCCAAGTATCATAACAGTAAATATCACTATTATGGGTAAATTGATTTTTATTTTTTCCAATGTGCGTAACCAGCAAAAGAATATACAAGCATTGAAGTGTTAGAAATTGGTACTTTTTAAATAATGGTTTGCACGATGAGCCTGGATGTGCGTTGTCTATGCACCTGATTATGCATGCAGAGCTTAATAGTTCTTAAGTTATTAGTAGCGTTTTACTATTAATATCCTAAAAACTATTAAGTTTAGAGATAGGATATAATTAACAAAGAAGATTCAGAAATAAGTTCAAATTTAAGGCTTAAGGTAGTGGTTTCCATTTGAATTATTGAAGTTCTTTACTGCCGAAAGTCAATTTCGACTGTGGCACTTCCGGAAAAACAGAAAATTGTATTTTTATGGTATAAGGATTATAAGGTTCATTAAATATGTGTAAAAATTCACATTAGCCCTTTTCTACCATCATTTGTGTTTTAACAAATCGATAAGAACGGCAGTTAACTTGACACTTTTCAAACACCATTTTCTCTTCTTGTTCAACTTCAAAATAGCTATATTGTTCTTAGTACAATATAATTACTCATAAACAAAGCATCTTAAAACTAAAAAGTTACAATGTCATGTTGTGCAAAAACTAATTAAAATAGGTAAAACATGTAGTACATGTATTTTCTTGAAATTGATTATAAGAAAAATATATGTGGCCTTCTATGCCAAAAAATCTGAAACATCAGAAATCTGCATCCTATCCAATCATACATCTGATCAAAATTAAAAAGAAACACTTCTCAAGAAAATGACAGGCTTGCTAGTAATTTCATGGGCACCCAGTATATTAAAACCTTGATTAAAACATTCCTAAAGTGTGATAAAGTTAAAGACTGAACAAACCATGAGTGTCAAAAGGTGGTGATCCTACTAAAAGTGTATAGAGAAGACATCCAAGGCCCCACACATCAACTTCAAGACCGTGAGAACCTCTTGTGGCTACCTCCGGAGATATAAAGTTTGGAGTTCCACACATTGTCATGTGTTTTTCATCAGGACGGCTCAGTTGAGTTGCTAAGCCAAAATCCGCTATTTTCTAAAATTAAAGAAGTAACTAAATAGAAATTTTCTTTCTATATAAGACCAAGTATAAGACCTTCATTTAAAGGTGCTTTGTAAATTTTTAATTACAAATATAGTTAACTTCTTTATCAGGAAAGTAAAAGTACTAGGTAATTATTATTTTAAAAAGTTTTACTTACTACTTGCATATCCTTAGTAAGCAAAAGATTAGATAGGGATATGTCTCTATGAAGTATATTGTGAAAGTGTAGATATTTAATACCTTCTACTACTTGCTTCATAATATTGCTGGCTTCATTTTCTGTTAACATCTAGAAAAAACATAAAGAAAAGATCAGAGTGTCACAGATATTGTCAAGCAGGGAAAGTGAATACATTTTAAATAAAAGTTATTTAATAAATATGTGGTACAAATACATACATGCAAGACTAAACCTATTCAAATCAAAAGAAAGTTACAGTAATATTACTCACCTTATGTTTAATATATTGCTGCAATTCTCCATTATGGCATAACTCAAGTATAAGATAAACGTAGTTGGCATCCTCGAAAAAAGTATAAAGTTCTAATATTGATGGATGTTTTAAACGAGAATGTATTGACACTTCTTGCTGAACTCTACTAACCATTCCTTCTGCTTGCATTAATTTTTTGTCAATCTAAAAGACATGGTAGTAATAGTACTTAAAATTATTTTGTTTTCAAGTGCCTAAAATAAATAAAACATAAATCACGTTAGTACAAAGCTTACCATTTTTATAGCGACATCAATTAAACTTTTTCGGCATCTTGCTCGGTATACAGATGCAAAACCACCTTTTCCCAATAAATTGTGGACTTCATAGTCCTAAAATAAAATAGAATACTACATTGCAAAAGAATAACAAACAGAAAATATAAATTTTAGAAGGTGTAAACAACCAAAACTAACCTCAATTCTATCGCTAAAGGAATTTTGGCCATTCATCTTGTAGCATACAAATAAAAGATCACGTAAACACTTTACATTAAACTGCACAATTTGATTTAATACTCAACAAACGTTAAGTGAGTGATAAAAGGTTTTATTTTGTATAATATTTTAAAAATATCGTTAGACATCGTCCCCCTTTTGTTTGGGTACTGGATAAACTTCCGAAGAACGGCTTCGGGTTCAAAACTTTAAAGATCCGATAAGCCTGTGGTTTTTTCGAGCCGTATTTTTTATTGTTAACGGTTTAAAATAATTACATTTTATCGGCAAATGATGATGTCATCAACGTCGCGTGTTCAACCGTATTTGAAAACAGGTCGGAGAACGCTGTAAAGAAGTGAGACCGCATAAAAAGGGACAGATATCAAGTAAATAAATACGAAAAAAGAATATTCACAGAATAAATGAAGAAAGGAAAAAAATAAATAGCTAAAAAATGAAGTAGCTCGCGAGCTGGGACAAGCAACAGGAAAAGTGAGGTTAAAAATTATCAGCCGTTTAAAAGATAAATTTTTTTACAACATTTTTAACGACGTCATTTTTAAATACGGTTTCAAACGTCTTTTGAATTGTTGACAATAAAAAATACGGCTTTGAGCTGCGTTGGTTATTGGTTTGTTGTAGATTATATGTTGTGTACATTTACAACCAATTCAGAAATTTCAAATTGACGTTTAAACAGTTGGTTAAACTTCCCTTGTCAAATCCAAATATGATAAGTGATGTTTAACCAATTGTTTAAACGTCAATTTGAAATTTCAGAATTGGTTGTAAATTCAGGGTTATATGCATAACAAATCAGGGTCGACTGGATATGAAGTTTACACTAAAAATAATTAATAGTTTAAAAAACTAAAAAAACACGCTTTTATATGCAACCGAACTAAAAATTAGAAAATAATTTTTCATTACAAAGAGTTTGTCACTTCAGAATAAAAGCGTGGGGTGCTTAATATATTAAATGTTATAATTATTCTATTTGCAAATATCTATGAGGGAAAAGTTATGAAAAAATAGTAAAATGCACCCCACGCTTTTATTCTGAAGTGACAAACTCTTTGTAATGAAAAATTATTTTCTAATTTTTAGTTCGGTTGCATATAAAAGCGTGTTTTTTTAGTTTTTTAAACTATTAATTATTTTTCATTTTTTAGTTTCTGCTACTCTTGACAAAATGGCGAAAAAATTTTTTAATGAACAAGAGTGGCACATTTTAAAATTTTTCCAACAGATTGCAACTCACTAAAAATTTCTTCTTCATTAAGTAGCAAAGTTTGAAATTTTGCCAACAGGTGGCAACCTAGGTGTTGTTTTTATATTTTTATAATATAAAGGAAAATTTTTTTCCTGGCGATCCAAAAAAGAATGTTAATTTTTATTAATTGCACATTATGTATTATGTATACATTACACATAATGTAATTTTTATTATTTAATCCTTGAACTAATGGTGCAACTAACCCTATATTTTTATTTTTCATAAAAATTAAACACTCATGGTGCAACTAACCTAATTGTGTAAAAACTAAAAAATTTCTTCTTCATTTAATAGCAAAGTTTGAAATGTTGCCAACAGATGGCATCCTAGGTGTTGTTTTTATAATATAATGGAATTTTTTTCCTGGCGATTCAAAAAAGATAACGGGATACTGTTTTTAAATTATTGCATCTTCATCGGTCCTTGACACGTGTGCAAAGTTTCAAAGAAATCGAATAGCTGGAAGTTGGTTAAAATTAGGCTCAAAGATTCCGTTACATAGATAGATAGATGGATAGTTACAACCCAAGTTATTAAAAGCGTGTTAATAAATTGCTTTGATAATAAATACCTATACAAAATAATTTGACTTGCTTAGTGGTAAAGTACCTATTATAGTAAAGTACTTATTATAGTAAATAGTCCCGATATTGACGGGAAAGTCCCGCTTTTTGAAGGATTTTGGAAAATGTCCCGATTTTTCGGAGAAGTCACGACTTGTGGTGGGAGAGAGGGTTTTTTTTCGCGAAGGTGAGGACCTTGGGGTATAAAAGATAATTTCCTATTGATTTTTTTGCCCCTTAAAAAAAATTGGGAAAAAAAACAAAAAAAACCATTTTATTTCATTTGTTCCGATTTCCATGATTGAAAATGTGGTCACTTTATATTATAGTCCAAAAGCCCGTGACAAAGAGTAAATATGTTTAACATTATTAATCTTTGCCCGTGAGTGGCAGACCTTCGATATTTTGTAAAAGCTGATAGTGGTGCGGCGTGGAATTACAATCGTATAAGTTGGTTTGGTAATATTTTACCATTTATGTTTTTTGTTAATAGTTATCTGAAATGTTAAAAATTCATAAAAATTTTAATAAAACTGGCGCAGCGGGAAATATCCTGAAATTCAATTCGGCAGTCAACGTGATATTTTCTGTAAATGTTTTGACATCAGGTAAAAGAAAAACACAATTTTAATAATTATTTTATGAATTGTACATGTAAGTAAGGCCTAACCTAACCAAATACAAAAATAAATTATAATATAATCACAGCATTCACAGCAGTTATATTAAAATAAATAAAAGATATTAATATATGATTTTAAACCACGAAACATTGTTAGTGTTTACACCGCTTTCTTCTTTCTATAACTTGGCCACTACAAATTGATAATTTACACCTAGTAAGTAATTTTAAACCAATAAAATACATTTTTTATTGTGGTTACTAGGGTTACTGACTTTTTAAACCAATGAAATACATTTTTCGTTCAGGTTTTTTCTCAAGTTATAGTGAACAAAATATAGAGGTTCTCCTTTAGTTGACTTATACTCTAGGACAAGCTCTGTATGCGGCAATTTGTACATCTAAAAATTGAATGAAAAAGTAATTAATTGCGATTATCAAGCGACTAAAGTGTATAAAGTAAAGGTATGATTCCGAGGACCGTGGCAGGCAGCTAACCGCAGATTACCAACAACGTTACTCGTTACTCCACAAGACGAAAGCAAAATATGAGTGGCTCTGACGCTTGCGTCGGCGGTTAGCTGCCTGCCGCGGTCTTTGGAATCATACCTTAAGAACCCGTGAGCGGCAGACCTTCGTTATTTTGTAAAAGCTGAAAGTTTGTCAGTGCATGCTCCCAACTTAGGTAAACGCAATAGTAGACTATGACGTTTGATTCATAGTGGCTTTGGCAGGTACCAGGTACAAAAGGTTAATGAGTTAAAACTTAACTTTCGTTGAAGCTGAATTTTAAATATATTACTTGGGTACCTATTATAAGATATTTTTTTCAGTCAGCGAGGCCACTTTAATAACAAAAAATTTTTGAGGAGCAAAAAAAAGGTCGTCAGCTTTCTTGCGAGGCTCTTTAGGCGTAGGAAGTTTATCGTGAGGCCCCTTATTCTATGACAATCTTTGACGAGCAAAAAAGGTCCTCTTCCACTTTTTTTAACAAGTTCTACAGTATTGTGGGACTCCTGAGCCTCTAAGACTATTGGCACCTTTTTTCATTTCGGTATTTTTCCTATATCACATTCCATACCTTCACCTTGCCTACGCCTGGCTACGCTACTGACCCCTGTGTCAACTTTTGATAAATGGTTCATGAAATTTTAGGTAGTTATACGGGGGGTTCATTTAAAAACTTACCACTCAATTTATCTGTGAAAAATCGCCGAAACACGTCAAGATATTTATTGACAGAGAACGCTTTTACATAACATAAATGTGACGGAGCCACTTCAACCCCTTAACCACCAGAGCCACCACCCCAAAATGCTTAAAAGATACATTATTTTAGAGCTTCTGACGAGTACTTTATAACCCTAGAATAAATAGTCGTAGATAAAGTCAATACCTTTACCGAAGGAGATAAACTTTTTAATAAGGAGCGCTCGATCATGTTCACTAAATTTTGTGACGTAATCGTTTCCGTAATTCTTTGTTTATAATCGTACCAGGGAAGCTTTTTCGCGGTTTTGGTGGTATTTTTTACTTTTTAGTCATTGAAATATATGTTTAGTTTTTACTGTTTATAGTTAAATTGAGTAGATATTAGTAGTGCAGTTACAGAGAATTTTAAACCTGTCAACAGGGCGGGTCACTGACTTTTTTAATAAAGAATTTACGTTTAAATCGTTATTAAGGGTAAGATACTATTTTTTTATGTTTTTTTTAAGTGATTTAATTTTATTTTATGCAAGTATCGGTTAATTTTGTCAGATAAAAAATTATTATGGCAAAAAGGTGATGTCACAAACATAACCTATATGTTCGGAGAAATATATATCTATATATAATCTCCTTGACCTTTACCTACTACTACATAATGGCAGTACTTTAAATATTACATGAATACCCGATTTGGATTGCCATCCTTCCGAAACTAATAAAGTTAGATATACCTAATGTGGTATTTTTCTAAAGCTCTTTAAAACATCTTCTAAGTAATAATATATACATGGTGCTTTATTATAAAATATATACTTTTTGTCCTACCCTGTATATTTTCACCAGACAGTTTTGACAGTTCCAACCCCTTTGCAGACAAACATTTTCAGGTGACATAATCGTCAGAGAAAGTCCAATATTTTTGTGTTTTAATAAGATATGACAAAAATTTTTAAATAAGAGTTGTTGGGGTTACCACATAGGTATATCCTAAAAAATATTTTTATGTATGCAGAGTGTACCAAAAAATAATTTAAGAAAAACTAACCTCACATCAGCAATACCTTTTTAGTTACTCCATATACATCGCAATATTTTTAGGACATACCTATTTGGAAACTTTACACTTCTTATTTAAGACTTTTTGTCAAATATTGTCAACTATCAAAACTGTCTGGCGACTGAAAAAATATCTTCTTATAGGTACCGAATAAGTAACATATCTAAAATTCAGCTTGACGAAAGTTAAGTTTCAATAGTGGAACTATAATTGTCTTTGGTTTCAATTAATTACCCTTTGGTACCTGGTACCTGCCAAAGCCACTATGTGTCAAACTTCATAGTTTACCATTGCTTCTACCTGGGTTGGGAGCATGTACTGGCAAACTTTCAGCTTTTACAAAATAAGGAAGGTCTGCCGCTCAAGGGACTAATTGGTAAAGTCACAATACTAACTTCTTCCACATCTTAGAGCACATTTGAACTTTTCTATATTATTATAAGTCACATTGTTGTCTCCACATACTGGATTATATTGGGAAGTCGTTAAACATCTATCTTCACATGCTGACTGAGTTGTACCCATTCCGGGTACAGCATCTGTAGTAGAATCTAAAAAAATAAAAGTTGAGAAGGTATATAAATTTATAAAAATGAAAATTTAAATAATGCAATCAGGGGCGCAACTAGGGGGCTTAGGCCCCCAAGACAGTGATAAGCCCCCCAAAATTATTTTACATTTAAAGTATATTAGTGTTTTTCGGCAAATATACTCTAAAGGGAAGGGGTTTAAGCCCCCTAAAAACCAGAAGCTAGTTGCGCCACTGAATGCAATTTCTTTTATATGAACCGGAAGTCAAGTTTTAAGTTAACACCCTCCTAATTTGTTCATTTTTTATCCTAGAAAATAAATAAAAACATTAATTTGTTGGTTTTATTCTTTAGTTTCCGAATCAGTAATCAGATATATTTGTATAATCTAAAGACATACAGGGTTCAACAAGTAGTATGATAACTTTTAAATATTTTACATTAAAGATAAATTATAATCTACAAAATTAGAATATACAGGGTGTTTAATAAGAAAAAACTAAACTTTTCTTACGTCTAATTACTTGGAAAATAAAATACAAGATTATCAATTTTTTTATGTGTAGATACATATTTGTATGACCTAAAATTTTACGTTAAATAAAGTCCTTCTTTTATTCGTTTATATTATACAGTGCGGGTCTAAAGTCAAGACTTCCGGTCCTTGACATTTATATTTGTCATTTCTTGCCTATAAATGGTTTATATTGTCTTACAAAAGTCGTCAAATTTTAAATTGTAACACCACTGTGTGTGCTTATTCATTTCAGAAAGCATCATTAAACAAAAACTACCATTATGTTTTTTAAATGGGGCACCTGGTATAATTTTACTTGTTTAAGTAAGTGGTAGAGGAGCTTTCCTCGCCTGAGGAGGTACCACCCCACCACCCTTTAAAGAACCCGTGAAGTCTTAATGGACGTTTCGGGTTCTGGGTGTGTGAGTCAGTTTTCCTTCTTCCTTCTTTCTCTTTTCTTTTTCTTCCTTTTAACCCCCAACTATGTACAAATGATGGCGGCACACCCGGAAGTAAAATGTTCCGGAGGTAAAATACCCCTCCATTCGGATCTCCGGGCGAGGGGTGCATCCGGGAGGCCTTCATCGAGAAGTTTAATTTCTTTTGCAAACATATGTGGGCTTAACACCAATATAAACTCCGTTCACCATCACCTTCAGTCATCTAAGCCCCACATACTGTTTCTAACGGAAACACAAATAAGTTCTAGATCTTCAACCAGCCACCTTCTCTTTCCAGGCTACGAACTTATTTCGTCTTTTCGCCCACATGGTGGTGTATGTGCTTACGTCCGCAACGATCTGGCTTGTGCTCGAGTTTCCAATCTTGAATCGGGTAGGCCCGATATCCTTTGGCTCAAACTTTCCCTTAGGTCTTCAACTAAATTTATCTGCTGTTTGTACCGGTCCCCATCCAATAATTCCCATGCCGAATTCTTTGACTTTCTTTCAACAAAGATCGATAGCATAATTTCTCAGTTTCCATCGGCTGAAATAATCGTGCTTGGCGACTTCAATGTCCATAATAAGGATTGGCTGGGCTCTTCAAAAACTGACCCCCAAGGCAGAGCAGCCGAAATCTTCGCAGTCAGTAACTCTCTTACCAACCTTATTATGGAACCCACCTACTTTCCTAGAGTCCCAAATCATAGTTCAAATCCCCTTGATCTCTTTCTTACTACCAACCCCGAACTCTATCAAACATCTGTCACAGCTCCCCTAGGTCGCTCAGATCATGGCTTAGTTACTATATCTTACCCTGGACATCCCGAGGTAAATGAATACATGCCACCACGCACCGTATGGCACTACAACTCAGCCGACTGGGATGGCCTGAGGGACTTCTTCGCCACTTACCCCTGGAATTCCATCTGCTTCTCTTCTGGTGATCCTTCTCAAATTTGCAATCAACTGACGGAATCAATTCAATTGGGCATTGAAACCTATATTCCACACACCATCAAGAACCCCAAACAATCCAATAACAAACCCTGGTTTTCCAAATCTTGTGATAAAGCTAGGATTTTAAAAGTTCAGGCTCACAAGAAGTTTCTACAGGATCCTAGTCCAGAAAACCGACAGGCCAGCATTGAAGCAAGAAACTACTACAATCAAACAATTTCTGAAGCCAAAGACTCCTTCGACAATCGTATTAAAAACAAAGTTCTTTCTTGCTCAAATGGCAGCAAATCTTTCTGGTCCTTTGCGAAAAACATAAGTAGGAATTTTTGTACCAGTTCTTTTCCGCCACTAGCTTTGGAAGATGAAATTGTTTCTACCGCTAAAGGAAAGGCAGAATTATTTGCCAAACAATTTGCTGCCAATTCAACCCTTAACCCTCCCGTAAATCATCCAATTCCAGCGGTTACCCCAGTTCCTCATAAAATGCCCGATATTATTTTTAAGGTAAAACACATTAAGCGTATCCTTTTTTCCCTTAACACCAAGAAATCGTCTGGGCTGGATGGCATACCAGCAATCGTTTTAAAAAAATGTGCTCCAGAACTTGCACCAATCTTAACTCGGCTCTTTCGAATTTCTTACGACACAGGTATCTTTCCGGAAAGCTGGAAAGCTGCACGTGTTCAACCTATTCCCAAGAAAGGATCTAAATCTCTTCCATCTAACTATAGACCAATTTCAATTCTCTCAGTTCTTTGTAAAGTAATGGAAAAACTAATTAATTCACAAATTCTTAAGTACTTAGAAAAACACAAAATTTTGCATGACAGGCAGTACGGATTTCGCCACAAAAGATCTACAGCAGATCTTCTTTCCTTCGTATCTCACTGCTGGAATAAGTCTCTTGAGTTTTTAGGTGAGTCCCAGATCGTTGCTCTTGATATATCCAAAGCTTTTGACCAGGTCTGGCATGCCGCACTTCTTAATAAACTTCCCTCCTATGGTCTTTCAACTAAACTCTGTACTTGGCTCTCTAGTTATCTATCTGATCGTCGTATATCAGTTATTGTGGACGGCCATTCTTCATGCTTTCACCAAGTAAATGCTGGAGTCCCTCAGGGCTCAGTTCTGGCACCAACATTGTTTCTTCTTCACATCAACGACCTTCTCTCGTCCACAACTAATTCCATTCATAGTTTCGCCGACGATAGTACCCTTCACTCCAGTTTTCAGGTTCCTAAACCTATTACTAAACCTGACTTGGAAAACAAACGCAGAGCGATGCAGATATCTCTTTCGCAGGATCTTAATTTAATATTGGATTGGGGCGCTAAAAATCTCGTCCATTTTAATGCATCCAAAACACAATCATGTTCCTTGTCGCGAAAAGAGTCATCAAATACTCATCCTCTACTTATGAGCGGCCAAGTTTTACAGAGCAAAGACACCTTTAATCTTGTGGGCGTCACATTTGAAAGTAACCTTAACTGGCATAAACACATTGTATCTATAGCCGCGGCAGCTTCAAAAAGCTTGGATTTCTCTTTCGAGCCAAAAAGTATTTTTCCCCTTCTAATTTATACACTTTGTATGTGTCCCAAATCCGACCTCCCTTGGAATATTGTTCTCATATCTGGGGCATGGCGTCCCCCACAACCCTAAGCATTCTTGATTCTATTCAAAGAAGAGCTATTCGTCTCATTAATGATCCTTCACTTACAGAAAGGCTTCCCTCTCTTGCACATCGTCGGGCTGTGGGGGATTTATCGCTTTTTATAGGTACTTCCATGGCTTCTGCTCTAAAGAATTGTCCAGTATAGTTCCTCCACTTACGGTTCCCAACAGAGAAACTCGTGGTTCCGCGAGTATGCATCCCTATACGGTCCAACTGAACAGGCCCCGAACTTCCCACTTTGTTCGTTCTTTTATCCCTAGAGTTTCTAGGTTGTGGAACCTGCTGCCCGCGGAGGTCTTTCCTTCCCCCAAATCTTCAAGTATTTAAGTCCCGTGTCAACAAACTCCCTCTTACCTCGCTTAAGACACCCACGGTACGTTAGTATTTAGGCTTTTAGCCTTCGTGGTTTGTCCAAAGATAAAAAAAAAAAAAAAAAAAAAAAATAAAAAACGGCATTCCGAGTGTAATGACACTTTACCGCTTTTTGACATCTAAGCTCTAAATTTTTCGTTTTTATTGCCATTACAGACTCGTCTAAAGTGCATCACTATAATTGCTGAAAAGTAAATATTTTTAACATCAATTTGATAATACACAATTAATACACTACTCAAAGAATTATCGCATATACTCGATTAACTTTAAATCGCCCCGTATGATGTGCTGTTGAAAGGGAGTAGTCAAATTTGTGATTATAAAATATCAGAAAGGGGTAAGGGTATAAATTATTAACAAATGAGATTTCTCCCTTTTAACAGCACATTATACCAGGGCGATCAAAATTATTCATTTTTTCAAATTTTTTTTTATCACCCCGTAGAGAGTTATTGCTTACAGTAAAACAACGGTTAATATAAAGTTACAGCTTCACGTTTTCTTAACATTTTATTTTTTTAATTGTCTTAATAACTTAATTATTAAGAGGCGTTGGCCATTTAAATCAAAGCATTTTTGTATTAAAGCTTATGAAAGAAATCGAGCATATGCGATAATTCCCTTTGAGCAGTGTACTTATCCCTTTTTAAAACAAAATGAAAAACACATTTAGACACATGTAACTGTCCCACACTGTATATGGTTGGTTATTATAATGTGTTAAATGTGTTTTTTATTTTGTTTTAAAAGGGATTATCGCATATGCTCGATTTCTTTCATAAGCTTTAATACAAAAATGCTTTGATTTAAATGGCCAAATCTCTTTAATAATTAAGTTATTAAGACAATTAAAAAAATAAAATGTTAAGAAAACGTGAAGCTGTAACTTTATATTAACCGTTGTTTTTACTGTAAGCAATAAATCCTACGGGTGATAAAAAAATTGAAAAATGAATAATTTTTGATCGCCCTGTATAATGTGCTGTTAAAAGGGAGAAATCTCATTTGTTAATAATTTATACCCTTACCCATTTCTGATATTTTATAATCACAAATTTGACTACTCCCTTTCAACAGCACATCATACGGGGCGATTTAAAGTTAATCGAGCATATGCGATAATTCTTTTGAGTAGTGTATTTAGGTTTACAGTGTTAAAGTGTAGAATCCTTATTAAATGATTTTTTCTGTAATAGCATCGACTAGGTCTTAGCCAGCCGGCAGTGATTGATAGAGAACTAAGTTGCCTATGACAGAAATATTAGGACCTAAGTTGCTTTATATTACCTATAGGCCTTTGTGTAGACTGGGTTGCGAATTCCACTGTTAGAGCCAAAAAATTTTGATTATTTGGAAAACCATTATTTTTGATTGTTTCTGGTCTCTGGTCTGTTTGGCATTACAAAGTCTTGGAACATATTGTCATCATCGAAAAATATATCGTTGGGGGCAAAACCTAAAAATTTAGGTCATTTTTTAAAAAATATTAAATTAACAGGTTTAATCTAGGAAAAAAAAGATAACTGAAACTACATTAAAAAAGAGTTTTATTGCCTGACTTAATAATACTTCCCTTATTAGCAATGTTTTGTACTAATTTTTATATTACCATTATTTGCGTCGCTGAATCCAAATCCGTTATTATTTCCAAAGGGCTGTTGAAAACCAAATTGCCTTTTTATCCTAACATAATTATTTTGAGCTTTATTTGGGTCCTCTTTAAGAAATAATGGATACATTTTGCAACAACTTCATTTGCTGCAACAAATTATTAGTAGGTATCCTAAAAAAATTTAACAAACTTTTAAATAAATAATATGTCCGGAAGTGAGGATAAAAAGTGAACTACAGCCATAAAGCTTTGCATTAATTTGATTAAAATTCAGATAATCATTTTTAAAAAAAGCGGAAAGCGTTTACCGGGAGGTTCATCGCCAGACTGGCCATTGGAAATCCCATGTAAATTTTGATACCTTAAAATATTGGCTCCCAGCAATGATTTTACAACAATATTGTATTTAACTATTTTGATCAGGCTCCACACTAGTCCAACCGTTCATATGCTACCAAACATGTCAGTCCTTTATCTACTACAAAATGGTGATACTTTAAAACTTACCTAAATACCTGATTTGGATGGCCATAGTTCCGAAAGTAGTAAGGTTAAATGTAATTAATGTGGCGAGATACCGGGATCTTCCTGGTTTCCCGGACTATCCCTCAGGACGCTACCAAAGCGTATTTTATTTCTAATACCTTGTAGTTCAAAAACTAAGACGTTTAAGACATATGTGTATGTTCATAAAGAGTTTTTCCTATTTTCTATTGTAGCACCCCTTCAAAACTTTGTCGGTTAAGTTACTGGACACCCTGTGTACCATGATATGGTATCTGGGAGCATAAAGTAACATACCTACGGATAAGAGAAACCATGGCATGCTAAAATTTTCGTACCCGCTTTGTGCGGCAGGCTCAGCGCTGCCTTTTTACACTTTAAATGCGTCGGTCGAAGCCTCGCCTCGTGTAACATCAGCGGTGGGAAGACACGTAAGCTGACAAAAATGACTAACTGGCGGTATTTCAACGAAAAACGAATAAGATTATATTGGGAGTTTTCGCATGACCTGTCCTTAAATCGGCTATTCCATTATAACTCTTATAATTTCCTTACTCTATGCTGGGAGTCTATCAATACAGCAAAAATTTAGAAATGTATAGTCAGTTGATCTCGGCGCCTTGTGAAAGAAGGTGGATATTCGATAAGACTCCGGTTGTTCTGGGATCAGCCGAGATAGGTCCAAGTGGGACCTGATGCAAGCTGGCACCGTTAAAGGAGGCCGTTAAGAATTAAAATTGTTGAGTTAACTTTGAAGAGAAATCTTGGTTTGGGATTTAGAAAAATTCGAAAGTGTTTTATTTTCTTAAATCTCCAGAAAATTTTAATTACCAAGAAGGGTAATCGTATTTAAGAATCGCAAACAAAACGTTAAAAACACTTTCGGCCGTAGGTATACGCCGTCGGCGAGGTGTTAAGGCACTAATTAAGGAATAGTTCGGCCGTCACATTGCGACGATTTTTCGAGATTATGCAGTTCACCGACCTCGACGGAGCCAGGAACCAGTGGGAAATTGTAGAGGAAGACCCTAAGGGGGTATCTCCACCGAAAACGCCGTGCGCGCTCTTTGTCGTCCCGTGGGATACGGAAAAACCAAAATAAAAAGAAAAAAGTTAGTTTGCTTGTTTCGCCGGGCATCGCGGGACCCAGAAAAGATTGGGAATTACAAAGGGGGACTCCTTGGAGAGATCCTCAATGGAAAAACTGTCCGCGCTTTAAGGCGTCCCGAGGGATAGTCCGGGAAACCAGGAAGATCCCGGTATCTCGCCACATTAACTACATTTAACTTTACTACTTTCGGAACTATGGCCATCCAAATCAGGTATTAAGGTAAGTTTTAAAGTATCGCCATTTTGTAGTAAATAAAGGTTTTGACTGTATATTCTAGCGTTATAACACGACCACTCTTTTCATTTAATTTTTTTCCAAGATGGCGCCCAGCATCCATCTTCAAATTTTTATCTTACAATTTTACTCTAGAATATAGTAGTTATGCATTAATTTCATATCTATAAGTTTTAAGTTTTTAAAATTGATCCGTTTAAAAATAAAAGAAGGGGACAATAAAGAAATGCTCTGTATATATCATTACATGTAAAAACTAAGAGACAAATTTTAGAAGAAGCTTTTAGTTGTCTGCTGTTACACATATTCTAAAGTATTTAAATACTTTGATTTAAAAAATGATGTTCAAAACACAGAATCATGAATACTGACCAAAAAAGTATCAGTCGTATATCCACCAGATGTGTTCTACATAGGATTCAAATTACCGAGTGTTCGGATACTACCTAAGTCTGCAACAAACACTCCTTTATTTTGAACAAGGAGTCAACACCTTAAGTATTTTGCATCTGTTTTAAAACCACCTTGTATACCGTAACTGACAAGGGATTTTGATCCTGCTAGGTTTTTTTTTATTTTAAAGATCTATAAAAGTATATTTCTTGGTGCTATATTTAATAGTTTTAGAAATATGTCAGAGTATGAGACAACCGTAGGTTATAAAACAACTCAAATATCAATAAAAAAAAACCACAAACTGCAAATGTATGTAAATTGGTAATTTAGTTTTTTTATAGCAATTGCTAAGACATTTTTGTTTCGTCTGGTTTCTCTTGTGCGTTCTTTTTGCATGTTAGATACAGCGTATCTTCGGAACTTTTTAACAAATCGGAAACTTTTTAATTTTTAGCTCTACGAAAAATAGTGCCTATCAATAAAAAGTGCTACTTAGCGAGAAAATAAATTTACACAACAATACTTGTATGTCTTTAGATGTACAGGGTGGCATCAAAAAGATTATAGTTACCAATTATAACAACAATTATCTTTTCAAAACTAATATTTCTATTTTATGGTTGTCCATCTGACTAAAACTTTTTTATGCGAAAATTTAGAACATATATTACTCGATAACTTCGTTTATGACAGGTCGAGGGAAAAAAATGTTTTTCTTAATTTTTTTTTCAACTCAATCCCAAATGTTTAAATTATGTTATTTTAGGGTTATCTGTTAGGAATCATTACGAACAAAAAAATACTACGGACTTTTTTTGATATCTGCATTCTAAATGATAGTTCCGAAATAATAGGTGCAACATTTTTGAGATTTAGACATATTGGGCGCATTCAGGTTTTTTACCAGCGGCTGAGATTGCTTAGTTAGAACTCACTCTGAATGCAAAGCTGATTACTGCTTTTTCGATAGCGGCTAAGTATTTTGCTTAGCGTAAAAATGACCGCTGTCGCTTTTCAAATAGCGGATTTTTATAGTTTGACATTTGAAATGAAAGCATGGTTATAATCGCGATAAATATTTAGTTTGCTAATTCTTTTAAATATTTTTTGGTAATTTTCTAGAAAATGGGAGCAACTCCGATTTTGACGAAATTTGGTATACGGGGTTTTTGGGGCGCTGATCACGAATCTGAAAGAATTATTTGGCGGAAACGTTTCTCATCAAAGTTCAAATTTGAACTAAGCTTATTTTCACTATATTCCCCCTTCTTTTTGCACACAATTCTTGATTTAAAGCTAAAGTGTCACACAATATTTGATTTTCACCTTTTAAAACCCCGTTTTCTACGTTTTTACATTATTTTTGCATTAAACTGCATAGCTATACCTTGAATCATTTTAATCCCAGTTTGCCATGAAGCCCTATGTGTATGTATGGTTGCCGGATTATCAAAGGAAAGCCACGCAATTTTATTCAAAAATAATGTAAAAACGTAGAAAACGGAGTTTTAAAAGGTGAAAATCAAATATTGTGTGACACTTTAGCTTTAAATCAAGAATTGTGTGCAAAAAGAAGGGGGAATATAGTGAAAATAAGGTTAGTTCAAATATCAACTTTGATGATGGATATCTCGAGAACGAAACGTTTCCGCCAAATAATTCTTTCAGATTCGTGATCAGCGCCCCAAAACCCCCGTATACCAAATTTCGTCAAAATCGGAGTTGCTCCCATTATTTGGCGGAAACGTTTCGTTCTCGAGATATCCATCATCAAAGTTGATATTTGAACTAACCTTATTTTCACTATATTCCCCTTCTTTTTGCACACAATTCTTGATTTAAGCTAAGTGTCACACAATATTTGATTTTCACCTTTTAAAACTCCGTTTTCTACGTTTTACATTATTTTGAATAAAATTGCGTGGCTTTCCTTTGATAATCCGGCAACCATACATACACATAGGGCTTCATGGCAAACTGGGATTAAAATGATTCAAGGTATAGCTATGCAGTTTAATGCAAAAATAATGTAAAAACGTAGAAAAACGGGGTTTTAAAAGGTGAAAATCAAATATTGTGTGACACTTTAGCTTTAAATCAAGAATTGTGTGCAAAAAGAAGGGGGAATATAGTGAAAATAAGCTTAGTTCAAATTTGAACTTTGATGAGAAACGTTTCCGCCAAATAATTCTTTCAGATTCGTGATCAGCGCCCCAAAAACCCCCGTATACCAAATTTCGTCAAAATCGGAGTTGCTCCCATTTTCTAGAAAATTACCATTTTTTAGTCATAACGTTTAAATCTAAACAATTATGATGGATAAAAACAATTTTGGTCCGGATACCCATTTTTTGATCGTAAATAATGAAGAAAATCCTATTATAGAAAATAATAGAGTGTTGGTACAAAGTATAAAAGGTAAGGATAATTTAATATTTAAATGTACTACATATTTGGTACATTTTTATTTAAATTATCATAGTTTATTAACTATGCTCGTGAAATTTTTAGATAATTCCTTTGTTTATATTTCTCTGTGTCCCCAAGTAAAGCAAACTTTTGGTCTTACAACTGCGACAAAAACTAACTTAAACAATGAAGATGTTTTAAATGCTATTGATAATAATAATATACTAGGTAGGTAAATATAGCAGTTTTATTGTCTATAGTGATATTTTGCATCAATTACTTGGTAGATGCTTACAAAGTTTGTCAAACAGTTATCATTACTTACTGTTAATGTATTTATGTAAATACCTAATATACCCATAAACAAAATTTATGTTATGTTTGAATGGTCACATTTGACCAGCTGTCAACCTTTCAGTTAGCAGCGCATTCAGAAAAAATAAAAACGCTAACTAACAGCGGTCTCAGCATGCTAAGTTGGCTAACTTAGCCGATGGGATCTCCTGAATGTACCCATTGACAAGAGAAGCAAAATGTATATTGATTTTACACACGGCTGTTCAGTTTTATTTTTTTATTTGTTTTATTCTGTCCTATTATTTATGGATTTTTAAATAAATAAATAAACATTTCTAAATTTGATAAACACAAAACAAGAATTAAAAAAATGGATAAGAAAATATAATACAGTGTTAAAAATACATACAAGTACATATAATTAGAAAGCAAAAAATATAACAAAAATAGTATTTTCTTTGAAAGAGAAGTGTCTGTCATAGCGTCCCCCACAACCCTAAGCATTCTTGATTCTATTCAAAGAAGAGCTATTCATCTCATTAATGATCCTTCACTTACAGAAAGGCTTCCCTGTCTTGCCCATCGTCGGGCTGTGGGAGACTTATCGCTTTTTTATAGGTACTTCCATGGCTTCTGCTCTGAAGAATTGTCCAGTATAGTTCCTCCACTTACGGTTCCCAACAGAGAAACTCGTGGTTCCGCGCGTATGCATCCCTATACGGTCCAACTGGACAGGCCTCGAACTTCCCACTTTGTTCGTTCTTTTATTCCTAGAGTTTCTAGATTGTGGAACCTGCTGCCCACGGAGGTCTTTCCTTTCTCCCCAAATCTTCAAGTATTTAACTCCCGTGTCAACAAACTCCCTCTTACCTCGCTTAAGACACCCACGGTATGTTAGTATTTAGGCTTTTAGCCTTCGTGGTTTGTCCAAAGATAAAAAAAATTAAAAAAATATATAATAAAGTAAACAAACCAGTTCGAAAGCACATAGCCTCTGACAGGGTCCAATTACATATTTTTTGGATAAATTAAAAAAAAACATAGCTAAAACACGTATTACGTACTTTAACAAATCCTCTTATTTCGTCTCTGTCCTAACCTGACACGTGTCGTGAGAAGCCAGAAACTCGTCGGGTTTAATATTTTTGCTGAAATAAATCATTGCTCACAAAAGGGTTTTTACATTATGATTTTTGCCCACTTGCGGTATTACTTTCAGAATAAATTATATGTGGCCCAAACTATAATACCTTTGTTGCAGTGTTTTTCTTTTGTAACCTTGTATGTAGCAAATTTTTATTGTCAAATAAAGCTCTTAATTGCCGTGCAGTCAGCTCCATAGCTGATGTTACATTTCTTAAAGGGGAAATAATGGATTATAGGAATATATAAAAAAAACAGGGTGTTCTATTTAAAATAACGAAGGCGCTCTATATTGGAATATGGGCCTTTTGTTGTTGTGCTAATAGAATGTCACAACAAAATGGCGATAATACGATAATAATCTCTAAAAAAATCTAAGAGTATTTAAGAAAACTAAATTTTGATAGCTTTACTTTTTTTAGGGTTATTCACCTTCAAAATGGGTCAGACTACGGCTACGGACGACAACCCTGTGTTATACAGTGTGTCTACGTAAGTTGGCGTCATATGAAAAACATATATTTATTATAAATTTTACAATAAAAATATATTTTTATTAAAAATTCTGCATGGTCCAAAACCTAAATTGAAACCATCAGATATTAAATTCCCATATAACATTTTTTGCCGGCGTTGTACATTTAATTTACTGGCATTGCCAACACTCTTTAATGGCAAGGCATTGGCAAAAAGGTATCAAAAAGACGCGAAAGTGGGCAATTGGCCGTTATTAGGCCACGTGTTGCAGATAATGTGATGGCAACCGTCATTAATAAATTATGATAAAAAAATACATTTAGGACGTCATCTATCATTAATAAGTTATTGGCAAAAAGATAACAAAAAGACACGAAAGTGGGCAAATGCATATACTCCCAAGCAGCAAGCTGACGTGTTATTGACGAAAATTGTCGCATATACTTTTTTTTTTAAAGCTAAAATAATGCGATATTTTATTTGAAAATTAAAATAGGAAAAAATTCCTTACTGCATGCAATTTCCTTGCAATGCAAAAGTAGCATCTCTCGGGACACTGTCAAAATTGGAGTTGCAGATTTTTACACTAGCCGAAGATATTTCTTTCAAAGCTAAATGAGATCACCTACCGCACACTGCTCTCGAATTATTTTTGTCTAATGGGTACGGTTTAGGCGATAAAAAGCGAAGATATTGCAGAAACGTAGTAGTTTATTGTCCATTACGCCATCTATCGGTGTGTCAAAAAACTATTAAATATATATAATATTTTTATTAACACGTCTTTAAAACTTTTAATAAAGTAAAAAAGTAAAGTAATCTTTATTCATCACTCAAGCCATTACAAATAAAAGAAATAGCTTATCGGACTTGTCATACAAACATACACTAAGTCTAGATTTAAAAATATATAAATAAAATAAAATAAGCACAATAAGAGATTAAAATACTAATTTGCTACACACTTAAACATAACAGACTTTCATTAAAATACAGACTACAAAAATAAAGCACAAAAACAATGGAACACCTACATTGACAAATACTCAATTACATCATAAAAGGTTTTAAACAAAATGTTTACACCTCCTAACAGTCTACTTGAATATCTTGCCTTCTCGACTAGCAATCACCAATTAATCACACAACACACACTTATTAGGTACTGAATACACTTACTTATGTCTATTAAAAACTCTTTTCTTTAAAAAAGAAACTAAAAAGCTAGAAAACCACGTAGAGAACAAAGGCACAAAGCGGTCACCTTCGGTCAAAATTAACGTAGCTAATTTTACCATCAGTTTATTTTTATTCGCTCCAAAATACATAATAAACATTTTGTTTGACCTAATTTTTATTTGCATGATTTTTAATAATAAAATGTTACGAAAAGGCCATTTCATAAACTAAAAATAAAACATAAATTAATGTTGTTTAGCTGCCATTATAAATAAAATAGATCAAAAAAATTGCTCGAATGTTAGTTAAATACCAATGTTAATAATATGGTTTGAAAAGTATGAATATGGGTTGAAGGCTTGCCTTCAAAAATCGAATAATTATTTGCCCGTAACAAAAAGGCATGCTTTATTTAATCAGGATTGGTATGCCGCCATTTTTGTATGCTTGCCGGCAATTCGCCTGCATGTAAAATTTATTGGCAATTAAGTGTTTATTTAGGGTTGACTTTTTAATACGTGTTAGATGTTGGCATAATATTGCCACCAATTGCCAATGCTTTACCATCAATGCCAATATAAAAAATGTACATTGCCGGCCAATAGTGTTTGCTGGGTTGTATTAGCCATCTACGAGGTTCGGCCAAAAAGGTAATTTTTGCTTTAGAGTACCTGTATTTTTGCTGATATCGAAAATAATTATAAGGAAAAAGATGTTTAGAATTAAAGATTGCTTGCAAATATGCAATTTAGTTAATTTTTACAAAAAAGATATATTTCTTTCTATGACAATGGCAAAAATTTAGGTTGGTACGTTAGTTAAAAACATTTCATAAATATAAACTTTATACGATAATTTTAAATAAATTTTTGAAATTTATGGTTACCAAAACAAGAACAATACACAATGCACTAGATTAGATTAGATTAGATTAGGAGGTGGATTGCATATCCTCTAACACTGCAACCTGCTCAGGTTTATTGTGTGTCCTCCGTCCATAGGTTAGAGCACGCTATCCAAGCCGGTCTGTTTAATCAGACTCCACAAGCTTGAAACTGGCCCCTTGGTATATCTTGCCGCTTTAGGTTTTTCTTCACCCAGCCTTGCAAACCGCAGACGACAAAGGGCTTCGCAGTAGCACCATACATGTTCTGCGGTTTCTTCCTCCTCCTACATAGGTTTTCTTCTGCCAGGCCCATAGTTTCCAGGTGTTTATTCAGTCTGCAATGACCTGTCAGTTGACCCACTATTATTCTTACTGCCTTCCGGTTATAATTCAGAAGGTCTTTTGTAAATTCTGGCGAGTAAGCCTTGATGAACACTTTCGCCTGACGCTGTCCTGGTGTTCTCCTCCACCAGTCTTGTGATTCCCTCATAATCCATGATCTAATCACAATGCACTAATGCACAAACTTAAATTTTGTCGTTTATCGCAAAAACCAAACTTGCACATTTAGATGTAATTTTAAATTCTAAACATCTTTTCTTCATACCAATTTTCGATATTAGCAATAATACAGATACTTTAAGCGAGAATTTACTTTTTTGACCTGACAATTTGATATCTAAAGCCGCGTCCAGACTGGCAACAATTCGCCGCGCCGCTTCATGCCTCATACCCTGCTACATAGTGCGGACGTGGGCATAGACGAAATTCACGTCATTTTAAGAGCTTGACAAATAATTCGCCGGTGATTACAGCTTGTCGGATTTTTGCACTGATCTCGATGGATTGCCAATATTATACCCTGCGCGAAACAAAAGTTACATTTCATGGGCGAAAAAACCGGTTTGTGCGCAAGCCAGCTAAGGGTAAACATTCCGGCGACAAACAAACTATTCGCATTATCGAAAAGAATTTGTTGACGGCGTCCTGGTTTTCTGTTTGAAGTACGGTAGCTAATGAGCGTCACGGTCAGACCGCGGACGGAGGGTGCGGGGTGCCGGTGTTTATATTTTGCCACGGCATTTAAGTGTGCATGATCGTCCACCCACTGCGCGAGGTCGTAAAAATTCGAAAAATGCTTCTTGCTATTGCGGATCTAAATGTAGGTTATCTATGGTTTTTGGCGTAAAAGGAGTGCGCAAACAGGTTGATTAGTTTGAACGGATATTTGGCGAATTGTTGCATATCTGGACGCAGCCCATATAACATTTTTTGCCGGCGTTGTACATTTAATTTACTGGCATTGCCAACACTCTTTAATGGCAAGGCATTGGCGAAAAGGTATCAAAAAGACGCGAAAGTGGGCAATTGGCTGTTATTAGGCCACGTGTTGCAGATAATGTGATGGCAACCGTCATTAATAAGTTATGATAAAAAAATACATTTAGGATGATGGCATCTATCATTAATAAGTTATTGGCAAAAAGATAACAAAAGACACGAAAGTGGGCAAATGCATATACTCCCAACAAGCAAGCTGACGTGTTATTGACGAAAATTGTCGCATATACTTTTTTTAAAGCTAAAATAATGCGATATTTTATTTGAAAATTAAAATTGGAAAAAACTCCTTACTGCATGCAATTTCCTTGCAATGCAAAAGTAGCATCTCTCGGGACACTGTCAAAATTGGAGTTGCAGATTTTTACACTAGCCGAAGATATTTCTTTCAAAGCTAAATGAGATCACCTACCGCACACTGCTCTCGAATTATTTTTGTCTAATGGGTACGGTTTATGCGATAAAAAGCGAAGATATTGCAGAAACGTAGTAGTTTATTGTCCATTACGCCATCTATCGGTGTGTCAAAAAACTATTAAATATATATAATATTTTTTATTAACACGTCTTTAAAACTTTTAATAAAGTAAAAAAGTAAAGTAATCTTTATTCATCACTCAAGCCATTACAAATAAAAGAAATAGCTTATCGGACTTGTCATACAAACATATACTAAGTCTAGATTTAAAAATATATAAATAAAATAAAATAAGCACAATAAGAGATTAAAATACTAATTTGCTACACACTTAAACATAACAGACTTTCATTAAAATACAGACTACAAAAATAAAGCACAAAAACAATGGAACACCTACATTGACAAATACTCAATTACATCATAAAAGGCTTTAAACAAAATGTTTACACCTCCCAACAGTCTACTTGAATATCTTGCCTTCTCGACTAGCAATCACCAATTAATCACACAACACACACTTATTAGGTACTGAATACACTTACTTATGTCTATTAAAAACTCTTTTCTTTAAAAAAGAAACTAAAAAGCTAGAAAACCACGTAGGGAACAAAGGCACAAAGCGGTCACCTTCGGTCAAAATTAACGTAGCTAATTTTACCATCATTTTATTTTTATTCGCTCCAAAATACATAATAAAGATTTTGTTTGACCTAATTTTTATTTGCATGATTTTTAATAATAAAATGTTATGAAAAGGCCATTTCCTTTAAATTATGTAAAAAACATAAATTAATGTTGTTTAGCTGCCATTATAAATAAAATAGATCAAAAAAATTGCTCGAATGTTAGTTAAATGCCAATGTTAATAATATGGTTTGAAAAGTTTAAATATGCGTTGAAGGTTTGCCTTCAAAAATCGAATAATTATTTGCCCGCAACAAAAACGCGTGCTTTATTTAATCAGGATTGGTATGCCGCCATTTTTGTATGCTTGCCGGCAATTCGCCTGCATGTAAAATTTATTGGCAACTAAGTGTTTATTTAGCGTTGACTTTTTAATGCGTATAAGATGTTGTCATAATATTGCCACCAATTGCCAATGCTTAACCATCAATGCCAATATGAAAAATGTACATTGCCGGCAAATAGTGTTTGCTGGGTAATTTTGTTGTAATGATATTATGCAAAAAAGCAAGAATTAAATGCATTTTATTTAAGTATTTCATCGTCTTTCTAAATTTTAACGTGTCGTAGGGCCGTAGTGATACTTTTCCGGACATGGGTCCCTACACTCAAATGTTTTCTACTGTTGCCCTGAATAACCCCTAGAACTTTGAACCCATAGTTCTGAAACATCCTGTATTTTAGCTTAAACCATTGACATATTGTAAATATATTAAAACGGTTTTTGTTGTTAGAAATGCAAGTCTTTTTTATGATTTTCTTTGATATAATAAACAAAATTCGGTCCTTCGAGCTACCGTGTCTTTAGAAAAATTAATGATTAGAAGAATAAATATTTATTTAATTTATTTACGGGAACTACCTAAATAAACTTTAATACAAATAAAAATATCATACCACAAATTGAGAGTCCCATAATTTCTTCTTCACTTATAACACAGTTCTCTGAAAACCTCTTCTTCGACCACTGACTGCTTCTTATTTGCCAAGAAAAGCACCTGAAGTAAATTAGCTGCAAATCCCATCAAACTAGTTTAGGTATATTAAAACAGTTATTACCATTTTGAACTTACAAATTATAAAAGATAGTTTTGATTGGAATTAACAATAATAAGAAATTTAACTCATCAATCCGTCTGTATTTCTGTTGTACTGATTCAGACAGGTAAATAATTACGGTGTTTTTTTTTATTTCTTTGTTTACCACAAACACCAGTTCTTAACTAATTTTAGATTTATTCATTATTCATGAAAAGTCGACGTATGACGTAGTTGTATAGATTGTCGTTGGTTTTACCAAGATTATTGCCGATACATTTGTCCATCAGTTGGTTTTCGTGGGTTTCTTTCACTTTGATACTTTGGAATTTCTTACCAATGAGTACCCTATTTCCAATGAGTGTCCATAGTCCATCGAAAGGGAATAAATTAAGGTGGCGCCACAGTACCAAGTGTAAAGATTTTAAAAACAGCCGCCAGTTTTGCAGGTTATATTTAGTAAATTACATTTAATATTGAATTTGTGTGTGTTTGTGTTGTACATACATAGTTAATATTTTAAATACTGCATATTTCTGAACTACACGAAAGTCACGAAAACTATTAAATTTTTTAACCTAATACACTTTACTTTGTTTAAAACCGCTGAATTCATTTTATGTCTATACGAGTGCCATTTTGGTGAATTTTTGAAATATAATTTGCTGTTGACAGGTGGGCACTTTTTAACTTGATGGTTTATACAGTGTGTCCCAAATTGGGCCTACATGTATTGGTAACTTGGGAACCATTAGAACTACAGTGTTGGTTAAATTAAGAAAGTTTTAGACAATTTAATTGCAAAATTAGGTCTGCTTTCAGATTTTATTTATATTTTATGGTTATTGGGATAATTAATTAATTAGATAATAATCAAAACCAAAATGATGCATTTTTAACATTTGCCTGTAGCTCGCAAACTACCAATTTTACGGTTTTAATATTACTACATTATTGAAAAACTTTTTAAAGAAGATTTTAACTTAAGTAAAAATATTTTTCCAACTTTGTTTGCTTTTAAGATATTTACCCAAACTTTGGATTTTCATATTGACGCCATATTGGATTTTTACACTTTTTAAAAGAGCTCTTCAAGAGCTTTTCATTAATATATCACAAGTATAGGTTTTCTGATTGCTAAAGCTCTCAAAACGATGATTTTTGTTTACTTGATAGTGGGCTTAGACTAGACTACGTAATGGCTCCCCGTTTCATAAAAAACAAATGATACGTACCCGGAGCGGTATCAACCTAACCATAGACATTTAAGATTCTTAGTGACGAACTTGTTACAGAATGAATCTTTTGTAAGAGCGAAATTCAAAACTTATACAAAAAAGTGATGCTTTTTGCAAAAATTAATACTTATATACTATATATATATATATATATATATATATATATATATATATATATATATATATATATATATATATATATATATATATATATTACCTTAAACTGATACTAATAATTAAACACAACTGTAACAGACTTAATTTTGCAATTAAAGTGTTTAAAACTTTTGTAATTTAACCAACACTGTAGCTCTAATGGTTCCTGAGTTACCATTGTATGTAGGCCCAATTTGGGACACACGGTATTGTTAAGTAATATAATTTAGTAAATATAACCTACAAAACTCCCGAAATAACGTCAATACTGATTTGATTTTGAATTTATAGCGCTGTTTTAAAAATCTTTCCACTTGCTACTGTGGCGCCACCTTAATTTCTTCCCTTCCGATGGACACTTTTTAACTTGTCCCCCATACAAGATTGTTTTCTTTCCTTCTACCCTCCATACCAAATAATAAAAAAGCAGATAACTTTTAAATTCATGTTATATTGCTAAGATAGGGATATTTTACAGACATATTTTTTAAGTAAGTACTTATCTACAATTAATTTAATAAATATCTAAAATAAAATGTTAAATTTACACAACTAACGATGCTAAAATACTAGGTCGTATACAGGTTGCGTTCAATACTGACATCACTTTTGTATATTCAAATACAGGGAGGTTTGGAAAATGTAGGGATACATCTCTGTCTATTCATTCCACGGTATCCATTACGTTAACACTCGCCAGGTTTTACTTCCACGAAAACTGAAAAAGTAAGAATAAGTTTAAACAGCATCACCAGCATACGAATTTAATGTTTTTAATTACGAAGTATTCTCGATGTCTTAAGTCATTTTTAGTAATGGTTTATAATATTTAATTTACAATTTAAAGTTTTTAGTTTTTAAAAAGGGTGGCCGACTTCACACCAAAAACAGTTAAAAGTTCTCGTTATTTTTAAAATATTTTTTAATTTCTTTCTTAGCTTCGTATAGATGGGTCCACATTTAAATTATTCTGAAAGTAATACTGCAAAGTACACAAAAAATGATAAAGTAAATTGATCCCTTTGTGAACAATGATTTATTGCAGCAAAAATATTCAACCCGACGAGTTTCTACTTCCAGGCCAGGTGCCACCGGTTTTATGGAAAGACAGGGGCGAAATAAGAGGATGTTTTATAAGTACGTGACAGGTGCTTTGACAGTGTTTTTTTTTTTATTTATCTAAAAAACATGAAATTAGGCTCTGTCAGCGCTATGTGCCTTCGAAAAGGTTTGTTAACTTTATCATTTTTGTGTACTTGGCGGTATTGCTTTCAGAATGAAATAATTGTAGACCCATCTATAAATGTCTTCGCTTATGTAATGAAAAAGGGCAGTTTTAAATGGGAACCACTGCCCTCACCCCTTTAAAGCCCCCATTTTTTGATTGGAAGACATTACTTATGGCACCTTATTAAGTTAAGTTTGGGATAAAAAGGAATAGAGATAAGTAGAAAAATCTATTTTATTTAAACAAGGAGATATGCAAACATAAAACAATAGATTTAGCTTGACAAAAATGCTTTTTCTATTTTGGTTTGGGGCGGCCTCGGTGCGGTTATGTATGGCCAGACCTTTAAAGAAATTTGTAAAATAAGTCAAATCTGATAATCATCCTGTAGCTCCCAGATGGATCGCAATAGCGCTGAATTCAGGGGTGGGCCGGGGGAGGGGGAGGGAGACAATCACCCCGGAGCAAAATAAAAATCTCCCCGGAGAAGTTTAGTAGCAATTAATAAGTATAAATATAATTTTAAGTATACGATTTGTTACATAGATATAGTCTAGTCAACAGGTTCAAAAACATGTTAAATAGAAATAAAACTTCTAAAAGTATGTGCGATTGCTCATTCGATTTGAAATGACTTCTAGAAAAATGTTTGTTTGTTGTTGTTATTAGCACATATAAAATTGCGATTGTTATTAACAAAATAAAAAAGAAAAAAAGTGTTGGTTTGTTTAGTTACTATACTAGTTTAAATTTATACTCGTATAATATTTAAACAAAAGCAAATTTTAATATAATTTTAACATCATGGGTCCATAGCTGTATCTCCATTATTTAACAAATTATAAGCGAATATATTGCACAAATTATTTTAAAAATCCAACATTTTTATAAACTTGTCGCGAAAAAATCATCAAACACTCATCCTTTGCTTATGAGTGGCCAGGTTTTGCAGAGCGGGGATACATTTAACCTTGTGGGCGTCACATTGTAGAATAACCTTAACTGGCATAAACACATTGTATCTATAGGCTATTTTTCTCCTTCCAATTTATACACTTTGTATGTGTCCCAAATTCGACCCTCTCTGGAATATTGTTCTCATGTCTGGGGAATGGCATCCCCTACAACCCTCAGCATTCTTGATGCCATTCAAAGAAGGGCTGTTCGTCTTATTAATGATCATTTACTTACTTTAAGACTTCCTTCTCTTGCCCATCGTCGAGCTGTGGGAGATCTATCGCTCTTCTATAGATACTTTTACGGCTTCTGCTCCGACGAATTATCCAGTATAGTCCCTCCTCTTGCAGCTCCCAACAGAAAAACTCGTGGTTCCGCGCGTATGCATTAATATACGGTTCAATTGGACAGGCCCCGAACTTCCCATTTCGTTCGTTCTTTTATCCCTAGAGTTTCTAGACTGTGGAACCTACTGCCAGCGAAGGTCTTTCCGTCCCCCCAAATCTTCAAGTTTTTAAGTCCCGTGTTAACAAACTTCCTCTTACCCTACTTAAGACTCCCACGGTACGTTAGTATTTAGGCTTTCAGCCTTCGTGGATTGTCCAAAGATAAAAAAAAGAAATGCTTAGGTATAACAATCAAAAAACGATAGCTACAGAATCGATCTTAAATTCATTTTTAAGATAAATAAATACATTACAAAAACAACCTGAGGTATTTTTCTGTTTATTAGGTACCCAAATAAGAGCTTTACAAATTAAAAATTAATGTATTAATTATTTAACCTTTATGACGTAATTTATAAAAACAGAGATTGAAAAAAATGTTAATTAAAAATGAGGTAACTTTTAAAAAATCGACAATTTTTTTCACCGAGTTTTTTTGGTTCATGTGTCTAGATTACGCCGTTTTTTTTTTTTTCATTTTTTTAATACTGTAAAAAAATTACTTTAAGTGATATACGGGCCTTTTAGACGGCGTGCCTATGACGTACTGCTCCATTCTCAGGTAAAAAAATATAAATAATGTAGATTCGGGAGTTGGGAATTTTTAATTGGAAATTTCCTCCTTTAACCGAATATTTTTTAAAAACTTCTTAAATGTCATTATTTTTATAGTCATTTACAGAAAACTAAACACTTTTTCTTATTTATTTCATTAATAACAAATGCAATCTTTATTGTGCCAATGAACCCATAAAAACATTTTTCTAGATGCATTCCGAATCGAATGAGCTATCGCACATATTTTTAGAAGCCCAACTTTTTAAGGATAATTCTTTTTTATAGTAACTTCATGATCCCCCAAAAATGTAAAACTCCCCCAGAAAAAATGTCTAAATTCAACACTGGCCATGAACTGTTTTCACTACAGTTGTTTTCTCAGAAAAAGCGATCGAAAGTCCTATATTAAAATTTTGATATTCTATACGGTTTTTGAGATACCCCGTTAAACTATGGCAAGTGAAACACCCTTATGGTAAAATAACGACTGTACTTACATGTGCCTCTTCGACATGATTCAAATAATGCCATACAGCCATTTTCGAAAGTCTGTGGAAGTCCTGTAGCGTCTATTCCGCAGACTGGACCAGACTCCAGTTCACAATCTCCCAGAGCCATCATACATTTTGCATTCTGCTCTATGCGCCCGGGAGCACCGTATATCATAGAGATTAGACCTGCAAACAAAATTTAAAGAAAATATAAAAAAACACCTTTAATTTATATTAAAAAATATATAAAACCACGATTAGCTGAAGGTTAGAGTCATGTGGGGTAACCGAACGCAGTGTACATTGTGCAAAAAAAAAACTTAAGGAACAAAATACCTATGTAGCTGAATTTTAATTTGCTTAGTTAAAAAAATAAAAATGGTACAAAAGTTAGTAGCGGACATTTTTTATCAGAAATATTCGTTTAGGTGCAGCTCGAATTGGCACTGCAGTTGGTAAATTTAGTCAAGTTTGGGCTGAATTAGCCCCTGAATGCTACAGACTAAGTTCTAGCTAAGTATAAAAACTTTTTTGAAAAATTTTATAAAAAATATAAATTTTTTTATTGTTTGTTTGTTTTCTGAAAATATAAATTTAAAAAAAAATGGTATTTGGCTTTTCTCCAGAACAAAGATATTTAATAAATATTTTAAGAAACTTAAAGTTCTTATACAGAATGTATCTAAACAAATGCAAAAATTTTAGGAGGTGATTTTCCACCAAAAAATTAAAAAAACTTCACATTAACATATGTCCTAAACGTCTTAGTTTTTGAACTACAGGGTGGTAAATTTTTAATAAAAGATTGTTTTTTTATAATAACTTTTATACCCATTCTGATGTTTTTAAAAATTTGGGTGACGCACCCATTGCACCAAAAGACATTTTTTGGCATACAAAAAATATATATTTTACCAGTGTTGTCCATGAGGGTTTAAGGTAAATATTTTTTTTAGAAAAAATGGTACGACACTGCATTTTTCTATATAAAAAGTCTTTTTTCAGTCCCCAATTAGTTTAGAACAAAGATCTCTTGACTTTTTTTTGTTTGGTATACGGTTTTCGCGTAAATAAATAGAAACCATTCCATATAGGTTTAGGGGTTGCAACAATTTCCTTAGTAAGTTTTCAATTTTTAATATAACATAAATAAAAACAATTATCTTATATTAAAAAAATTAATATTTATTTATGAATTTTTATTTCATTATTACAAGAGCAGAATAGCTCTATGTAAATAAAAACTTTAATTTTCTTAAATTATTAATTAAATATTTTCACTTCGGAAAAAAGCCAAATAATATTCTGTTTAAAAAATAAGAAGCTTTGTAGTACCAAATAAATAAAAATAAAATGTGACTTTTTTGATTCAATTTTACATCTCAAAATAAATAAATGCGCTACAAACAAATTTGATAATAGTCCGAAATAGAACTTAAAAAGAATTTCACATTAAAAATGATAACATTTTATGAATGAAACGTTTGGTATATTTTAGTTTTTTCGTTTGAAAATATACGATCATTTCTAAAAGTAGTTTTTGATAATGTAAATCTTTCAGTCAAAGTTCGTAACAAGGACTTTAGATTATTAAAGGTCACTATAAGATAACAATTTAAATATTTTCTTCTTCCCAAAAATAGATTTGGCAAAAATTAATTGTGAAAACATGACAAGCAAATATTCTGGGAGACTTTAGTCGAAGGCAGTGGCGTTGCCAGGAGTGGGCGTGACATACATAATTTTGCAAAATTCTAAAATTTAAGCAGATACACGAAAAAAATACAAATAGAATCTTTTAAAACTTAGATTTTGTTGGAAAATGGGGGTTGGCAAGGCAAAAGATACACCTTTTTTCGCAAATTTAAAATAAATTTTTTCCTTAGGGTCAGCCCGTTTGGTAAAGAAGCCACCGACGTTATCATTATCTGCGCGAAATCTCCTGTTACTCCCTTGACCTGTAGTTAAAATGGTATTTTTTATTTTAAATTAAAACGTTGAAATGCTTATTTTTATATTAACGCTACGAAGCCCTCGAATTCGTGATTAAAAAAGAGATACAGGAGATTTTGCGCAGAAAATGATGACGTTAGTGGCTTCTTTACTAAACAGGCGCAGTCTACCAAAGTGATCCACTTAGCATAAATAGCATCTGGTATAAATTTGGACGGAGGTAAACGGGGCGCGAAAATATCTCTTTTATCTGCACGCCTGTAAGGTTACGTTTATATCATAGGTAAATGGGGCGCCAGCCCTTCCCGAGAGGGGGTGTGGGTCAGGGCAGGTAAAAATTCCTATAATTGACACTAATAATTTGTATACCACTTAATCAGTGAATAAGAAGACTACATTTTGTAAAATGTACTTCGTATTTGTCAAGTGTATAATATGTAAATATTTTTTGATGCAATAAATGTTTCGTAATTAATAAAATTTTTAAAAATAGACCAACATTTTATTTCGATACCTTTACTTTAAAGAAAACATTTGCGCCCCGTTTACCTTTACGATTTTATTGACCCCAAGATCCCTGCGCCCCATTTACCTGTTCAATAAAACTTCAGTGAAGGCCTTGCGCCCCGTTTACCACCGCCGATAAATTTGGTGTCAGTCCCATATCTCAGTTTTTAGATAAAATAATTTGAAAATACTGCCGACGCCCATGCATGTAAACATTCGGAATAGGATGACGCGTCGGGTTCGCTTTGTTGTCGCTTTAGATCTTCTTCTTTCCACGCTTACGTACTTAATATATTAAATGTTATAATAATTTCATTTGTAAATATCTATGAGGGAAAAGTTATGAAAAAATAGTAAAATGCACCCCACGCTTTTTACTCTGAAGTGAATTATTCTGTTATTATCTTATAGTTTATTATAATTCTATTTTGAGGTATATAATTGTGATTCAATGTTTGACCTTTTATTACTGTAATACAAACTCTCTGTAATGAAAAATTATTTTCTAATTTTTAGTTTGGTTGCATATAAAAGCGTGTTTTTTAGTTTTTTAAACTATTATTTATTTGATATCTCCTATTATCGCGTATAATTTTTTTATATGATTAACAGTCCTTTTATTTTGGTATTTCTAAAATCAAAATTAAAGCCGCTTTTAGTATGCAGCTTGTAATTATTTATAATACCTTTATTAAAAAATTCAGCCACTTTTGTCATTTTAATATGGATCCTGGAAACTTAAGACATAAAATCTGTATTTTTTATGCATCTACAGGGTATTTTTGAACAGTGATGCCAAAGGACAACGGTAGAATTTTCTCATTAAAATAAGAAAATAGTTCATATAAACATAGGTGTGGCATGTGTGGCAATAAGGTGGTAATTTATTACTAGCTTAATTATATTTAATAAGTCCAGTAGCGTCTCGAGCAGAGAAGCATTGCGGAAACTTTTTCTTTTAAAAATTAGGCTTTATAAATTTTTATTATCAATTATGTAACAAATACAATAAACACTTATTTAAATAACGCTTATATCCATGGGCATCGGGAAGAGGTGCAAAGGGGTGCACTTGTCACTTGCGCATCCCTTTGTAATGAAATACCCGCGCGATTTAAATTCAACAGAATGTATAGGTATAAAAAATACGTTTTGAAAGGTGAAGACCTTTTTTTTTGCTTTTCATTTTTTTTAAATTCATATGAAAAGAACTAATGTATTTATAAAAATGTGAGATACAGTGCGTCGTAAGTTGGCATCATATGGAGAACTTTTTTATTATTGATTTTACGAAAAAAGGTATCCTTTATAAAGAGTTCTGCATGGTCCAAAACCTAAAAAGCAACCATCAGATATCAAATTGTGTCCAGTCATCTACGAGGTTTGGCTAAAAATGTAATTTTTACTTAAGAGTAAAGTACATGTATTTTTGCTAAAAGTGTCCATTTAAAAAAATGTTTTTTGATTTTTTCTGCAAAAATAAATAAGAATTTAAGTTTGTACACTAGTGCATTCTTCTCGTTTTAATAACACTAAATTTATAAAGTTTATTTAAAACTCTCTATGACATTTATAATCATAAAATGTATTGCACTAATGTACAAACCTAATTTTTATCATTAACGTAGAAAAAAAAATATTTTTTTGTAAATAAACAAAATTGCGTATTTAAAGTAATGTTTAATTTTAAATATCTTTTCTCAATAACAATTTTTAATATTAGAAAAAATACAGGTACTTTACTCCTAAGCAAAAATTAAATATTTGGCAAAACCTCGAAGACGAACGATACAATTTGATGATCTTTGGTTGCTTTTTAGATTTTGGACCATGCAGAACTTTTTTAAAGAATTTTTTTGTAAAATAAATAATAAAAAAGTTTTCCCTATGACGCCAACTTACGTAGGCCCACTGTATATGGAAAGGTGCAGTTTTTACATAAAGCCCTTTTATTCTCTCTTTTTGCACCCTTCCCCCCTGTAAGCCACCCTGGCGGTACTTATGCTTATATCCAGTGTAAAAATGTTTAAAAAACAAATATTTTCGACATTTTAAAATGTTTAACACACAGCATCTTGAGAACGAAAAAGTTTCTGACTTAAGTAGTTTATATGATTTTTTTCTTATTTTTTTAATATTTATATTGATAAGATAATTTTACCATAGCAGTTTGTCATCACTGTTTAAAAACCCCTGTATTAAACTACAGTTGAATATTAGAATTTAAATTTAAACTGACTAGAAAATAAATAATTTAAAAATAAGGTAACAAAATAAAAATATACTTACAGAAAAATGCTACTGCCAGAAATTTATAATTCATATCAATTCAAGATAACCACTTTAATTAAACTACCGGTGATTTTCACTGATTAAATTCAAAAGTCACTATACAGTAAACACGTGCACTAAACCATATCAAATAGTCCTTAGCGACAGAAAGTAACAAATCGATTAACAAACTGCCAGTAGTCTAAATTGATATCGATACCCTGATCAGAATTCTGCTACTAGGTGGTCCAACAATCCAATCAATGCCTTTAAACTTTTTTATGACTGAACGTTTTTATGAGACCGCTTCAACTTAACTGAACTCTATTAATGAATAATACCCATAAAGATAAAATATGTTTAATATTTGATTCAAGTCAATTATTTTTAGAATATGATGAGTTGATTTTTATTTTAATCTGCGTTGCGCTATTTGTTTAGATTATTAATTAACAATTTTAAAATAATATGTTTTACGCTGTTTTTGTATTTAATGCAGAAGATATACATAAATATTTAATTTTCAGAAAAACAACTTTATTAAGATTTCAACAAGCAATTACATAATTTATTTTCGGACTAAAAGAAAAATTTAATAACTAAAGGCGTTTTTACATTTTCTTTTTAGTAAGCTTTTTTTCAAGAAAAACTTTTCGGAATAATAAATCTTAATTTACATATATATTTAACATTTGTACAAATAGTATTTAAGTCTTCATCAGTCTGCTCCTTTTTCATCATGGGAAATGTTGGCCTCCGTTTTCTTCAAATGCGCAATACATTAACCTAGAAATATTTACCAATAGCCAACGGCTATTGTTTTCTGCAAAAATACCATTGGTCACTAACATTTGTGGTTTTGCTGAAAACCGCTCCTCAAATATAGGGTTTATGCAGAATTGCTTAAAGGTTAGTCGGTTGGTTGGCTTATATCTTTGACTACTGTTATTTAAATATTTTTTTATATGCAAGACACGTAAATAATTAGTACGTCATCTCCCAGTACTGATCAAGATGGATTGCCAATGATAACTTGTGCGAAATAAAAGTTACGTTAGACAGGGCCGGATTTAGTCTTCTTGTGGGGACCCCCTGAAAGTAAAAGTGAATGAAATTAAAAAATAAAAAAGAGTTCTCAGCAATAAATAAGTCATGCATTTTTGCACCCTAAAAGATTCTCATCAATAAATATGTAACTTTTATTTACTTTTTTACAGGTGGAGACCCATCAATTCGTTGTGAGGGCCCATAATTTGTAGGGACCTCCGGGGCAATTGCTCCTCCTGCGCCCCTTAAATCCGGCCCTGAGTTTACATAGGCAAAAAACTGCAGAGTGATCACGACACTCGATTTGATTAAATCGAGCAATTCTATGTGCATCGCTATAAATTCATCCATCACATTCGATAGAGTTTACCTTCGGCAACAGACAGAAAAAGAAATTTGCCGAAGGTAAACGCGATCAAATGTTGTGGCTGAATTTATGGAGATGAACATTGACTTGCTCGATTTAATCGAATCGAGTGTCGTGATCCCCTGCTGGTTTGTGCGCTTTGGCACCACTTATCACCCGTCGTCATCGAAAGTAGACGCGCGTACGCTAAACGAACTAAAGGGCAGAATTTAACAACGCTTTCTGGCTCTCCCGTTTGTGGCACGAGGAATACGGTGAGGGACTGTAAACCAGTATCATATTTGGGCATAGCTTTTAAATACGCATGCCTGAAATAGCACCGAGTTGTGTGCCGATTAACAATCTGCCGGCAGTCTAAATTGATATGGACACCCTGATTAGAATTCTGCTTCTAGGTGGTCAAACAATCCAATCAATGCCTTTAAAAAATTTTTATGGCTGAACGTTTTTATGAAACCGCTTTAACTTAACTGAACTATATTAATAAATAATACCCATAAAGATAAAATATGTTTAATATTTGATTCAAGTCAATTATTTTTAGAATATGATTATTTGATTTTTATTTTAATTTTCGTTGCGCTATTTGTTTAGATTATTAATTAACAATTTTTAAAATAATATGTTTTACGCTGTTTTTGTATTTAATGCAGAAGATATAAATACTTAATTTTCAGAAAAACAACTTAAGATTTCAACATAATTACATAATTTATTTTCGAAGTAAATGAAAAATGCAATAATTTAACCGCGTTTTAACAATGTTTTTATTAATAAACTTTTTACTTCAGAAAAAATTAATAATCGAAATATATTTATTTAACATTTTTACAAATAATATTAAGTCTTCATCAATTCGCTTCTTTTTCTTTCAAAATCACGTGGATAGTCTATTATAAGAAATGTTGGCCTCTGGTTTTTCAAATGCATAATACATTAACCTAGAAATATTTACCCACCATAGCCGGCGGCTATTGTTTTCTGCAAAAATACCATTGGTCACTAACATTTGTGGTTTTTGCTGAAAACCGCTTTTCAAATATAGGGTTTATGTAGAATTGCTTAAAGGTTAGTCGGTTGGTTGGCTTATATCTTTGACTACTGTTATTTAAATGGTTTTTATATGCAAGACACGTAGATAATTAGTACGTCACCTACCAACCCCTCATCAAGATGGAATGCCAATGATAACTTGTGCGAAATAAACGTTAGAGTAGACAGGGCCGGATTACGAGGTGAAGAGGCCCTGGGGCAATTTTTGTAGGGGCCTCCTGAAGGTAAAAGTGAATGAAATTAGAATATAAAAAAGTCCTCAGCAATAAATAAGTCATGGATTTTTGCACCCTAAAAAATATGTAACTTTTATTAATTTTTTACAGGTAGAGGCCCATCAATTTGTGGTGGGGGCCCCGGGGCAATTGCCCCGCCTTCCCCCCTAAATCAGGTCCTGACCTTATATGGGCTAAAAAACTGCAGGCTGACACTCGATTTGATTTAATTGAGCAATTCGATGTGCACCGCTATAAATTCAGCTACGGTATTCGATCAAGTTTTCCTTCGGCAACAGACCGAAAAAGCCGAAGGTAAACTCGACCAAATATCGTGGCTGAATTTATGGAGATGAACATCGACTTGCTCGATTTAATCGAATCGAGTGTCGTCGTACTGCGCGTACGCTAAACGAACTAAAGGGCAGAATTTGACAACGCTTTCTGGCTCTCCTGTTTGGGGCACGAGGAATACGGTGAGGGACTGTAAACCAGTATCGTATTTGGGCATAGCTTTTAAATACGCATGCCTAAAAATAGCACTATTTGTGTGCTGATTAACAATGTGCCAGTAGTCTAAATTGATATCAAAACCCTGATCAGAATTCTGCTACTAGGTGGTCCAAGCAATCCAATCAATGCCTTTATTTTTTTTATGACTGAACGTTTTTATGAGACCGCTTTAGCTTAATTAAACTCTATCAATGAATAATACCCATAAAGAAAAAATATGTTTAATATTTGATTCAAGTCAATTATTTTTAGAATATGATGAGTTGGTTTTTTTATTTTAACCTGGGTTGCGCGGTTGTCTAGATTATTAATTAACAATTTTTTAAATAATATATTTAACACTGATTTTGTATTTATCGCAGAAGATATGAATACTTCATTTTTAGTAAAACAACCTTTGCCATTAATTGTTATCAGGGCCGTTCCTAGGGTGAGTTGCGCCCTGTTGAAAAAATTATTTGCCGCTCCTATAACCGAATGTCTTTTAGTAAATTAAGGAAATAAAATTTCTGAAGAGCAAAAAAAAGGTCCCCACTTTTAAAACACATTGCTGGCTTTTCAATTTAACATTGTGTGTTCCTTCGTATCCAATATTTTTGAAGATAAAAAGGTCCCAACTTAAAATTTTAAAATTACATTGCTTTCAAACATTTTCTTTCTAACATTGCCGCGCTTTTTTCCAAATTTTCCGCCACCACCTGCACCTGTATTTTATTTAAACAATATATTATGACCTATTATCATGTTTACATTTGAAATTCATTTTTTGGGTTTTTTTATAAAACACGAGAAATGAAATGATAAACATATACTATTTTTTTTTCTTACAATTGGCCACCTGTAAACATCAAATTTAGGCTTATTCAGGGTACTTAGCATTTTTACATAGACAACAACAAAACGCGAATATATGAAAAATGTGGCCATCGTAGTATTAAAATTGGATTGGAGAAAACATCCATAAATTTCGGACTTTTGAAATGTTTTTATTATTTAATTTGTTTTGTTACATACTGCAAATGGTAATCTGCAGACCTTTTATCCCATTTTCTTTTATTACTTTAGATGTATTTTTATGTTACCTGAGTGGCCCCCAGTGGCACCAAGAAGAGCGGGCGGATTATTAACCGCTGTCTCGAGACGTAACGTATCGAGTCGATACCGAATGGTGATTCTTAACTTATTTGATACTCGATTCCGAGTCGATATCTCCCGAGTACCATAACTAGGAACTTATTAAATAAGTCTTTATCCTATTAATTATTTACGTAAAAACAGATGAGGAAATAAGGCCGATAGGTTTCGAAAGGAATATCAAAAACTCGATACCGACCGAGTCGTCACCTATCGAGAATTTAAAATCCGGGCCCTGACGGTGACCCGTCGTCACCGAAGGTAGACACGCGTGCGCCAAACAAACGGAGAGCACGGTGAGGGACTGTGAGCCAGAATCATATTTGTTCATAGCTTTTAAATAGCCACTGCGTATCTATGGTTCAAAGTCCAGCTGAACAGGGTGAAGATAGATTAAACATCTGAAAACCTGATACCCCCAAACAAGGACAAACCTACGATTTTCAAAGTATGTTATTAAAAACTGAGGCATGGGACTCACACCAAATATTTACTAGATGCTATTGGCTTTAAGCAGACACATTAAAAGAGAACAGTATTATTTTAAAATTTGCGAAAAAGTTATGAATTTTTTTCGTAAGATTGATAAAATTTTATTGTCAAATCACAATTATTGCAAAAATTTTGGGTTAACTTTTTCTTGTAATTGGAGACATCTGAGTCTTTCACAAAAAATTTAAAGTGAAAAAAATATACTAACCAGAACTGGCTATAGTTTTGTAAAAGTTACAGATTGTTTTGCAAAATTTGTGATTTGTCATTAAAATTAAATTACATTTTCAAAAAATTCATATTGAGGATTTGTTGATTGTTGTCAATTAAACTAAATTTTTTTCTGCAGGGAAAGTCAACTTTTTTTTCGCAAATTCAAAATTCCATCTCAAAATTAGTTTTTTTTACGTTACTTTGTGAAATTAACAACGATATGTGGAAATGTAAAAATCAGCAGAAACAGTGGCGGCGCCAGGGGTTTGGCGCGGTGTGTCGAGCGCCCAACCTAAATTGTCCTTGCCCAACCGTTCGCTCAACCGGCTTATAAACCAAAAAGAAAAAAAAACACGATGGGGCCCAAGAAAAAAAACATCCTCAATAATTCAAGTTACGAAATTCTTGAATAAATGATCTATGGTCGCAATTTAAAAATTAATATTATGTGGCGCTATGTCATTAGAAAGCGAGAATTAGGATTTTAGTATAAAATTTAAATAAAAAATAAAATATCCTATTTAAAATATTTAAAAATTTTGATTTTTTTCAGTCAGCTTATTAAAAAAAATAAAAAATAACAAAATCAATGTCATTTATTATACAAAATAGGGTACCTATATCACTAAGAGTGGAATTAAAATAAGTCATTTTTGGATTTTTACAGCCTAATAAGCAAGCACACTTGTTCCGAAATCCGTTTGTTTTATCACAAAAATGCAAAAAATCAAATATTCGGATTTTCTCTGGTTGATATGTTTGTGTAGCTTAACTTTTAAAAATGAATCGTACACATAAAGCTTTGGTTAGACTTTACCCCCATTAATGCCCACTTTAACTTTGGGTTTCTACCATTTATAATACAAATAATAAATATAACGTGACGGAGGTGTGCAAATTTTCGTGAGATTTAATGCGAAAAAGTAGTCACAGTTTAATATAAACGTTTTTACATAACATACGACGTTTCTGTTTAATTAAAATATTGTACCCAGTGGCTCACCTAGCAGGTGGTTTTTGGGGAGATTTCTACCACCAATTCTTGACGCTAAAATATGACTATTTATTTACGTTTACATGCAGGCCCGTACACAGAAAGTGATTTGGGAGGAAGGGGCAAAAAGGCCACCACCAAAAAAAAAAGACTTTAGGTAAGTAAACAAAGCGGCTTAGGCGCCACCTCCAGCAAACAACCCATCTTAAAGGGATCTTTTTAGGCTCCTGGGAGGGGAAGCCCTCCTGTGTACGGCTCTGCTTACATACCTTAAATCTTAACCAATCTGGTTTTAGTTTTTTCTTAATAATTTTGATAATAATAGGTGTATTGATAAAAAAATTTAATAGGCTTTTAATTTTATTGTAAAATCTGCGGTATTTTACACAAATTTAATACGAAATAAGTTTTTAAGTCACTCTGTATTTCCCTTTTAGATAAAGTTCTAAGTCTTTATTCTTTACCTAAAAAAGGTTTACGTAGAACAAATTGATTTAAGCAGCCGTTTTAAGATATCTAGATTCAAAAAATTACTTACTGTATGGCCAGGTCTAAACTATACAGGGTGTTTTAGAATAAGATGCTAATCTTTAAAAGAGTGAATTCTTAGGTGATTTTAAGAATAAAAGTTTAAATATGTGTTTAATGGGTTAACTTTTAAGGTACAGGGTGGTAAAGATAGAAAAACACACCTTTTTTACCATTCTGTATCTCAAAAATAAGACATTTATGACAGATTTATTAGAACTTTTTTCTTAATGTCACCTAATAATTTACAGTCTTAAAAATCAGCATCTTCTTCTTAAACACCCTGTATAGCCTAGACTTCCATACAGAAAGTTAATTTTTAAATCCAAATATTCCAAAAACAGCTTCTTTGAGTCAACTTTTACCATGTATACCGTTTTTAGGTAAAATATGTTAAAATAATAAAAAAATTATCAAACTCAAAAACATAGTTGCGCAAAACAGTTATTTTTCTTTTGAATGCCTGCAAGTTACCGCAGGTGGCGCCTTCTGAACTTTACAATAAAAGTAAAAGAAGATTTTAATGTTACACTCCCCAAAACTCTAGTCGAATATGTGGCAATAAATCTAATATTAACCAAATTATTTATAACAAATTAGAACCATATTAAACTTTTGACACCCTGTATCTTCAAAACCATCCACTCTTTTAGACACAGGTAAGTTGGGTGAGTTCTAAAAGTGCGGAAAAAAATTTTAAAGCTAAAATATGACGATCTATATTTTAGCTTCAGAAATTTAGTGGTAGTTTTCGCACTTTCGCACCCTTATATGTCGAAAAGACATACAAGTATATTATAAAATTTAAATCATTTATTTTAGGGACTAATCGGCCGTCTTACGGAGGCTAAAAGCTCTTTTCCCTCCTCCTCCCCAGGTCCCTGAATTGCGACCCTGATTGCACTTGCAAATACTGCTGTCCACCCTCCAAATCTTTCCGCCGATTATCGCCCAACCTAAAAAAAAACTGTCGTCGCCACTGAGTAGAAATAACCATTACTTTTTTATAAATGGTTCTTAGTTTAAAAGTTTTTAAAGCAATATTTGGATACATCAATCACGTTGTTTTATATTTAAATACGTTTAGATAATATGCCTTTCTTTAATACCGAAAGAAAGAATATTAATAAATATAGGTTTCAAAATATTACGTAAATAGAATCAGGGTTATCTTAAAAGACACCGATTGGAACGCATATATCACAATTAAGAATCATGTTAAACATTAAAGGCCCCTTTTGGGTTGCTTAATTACTTTAGTACTATTTGACTAATGAACAAATATTATTAATAATAGAGAATTATTGCAAGTTGCCTTATTAGGGCCGGGTTATATTTATACTGGCCTTATTTAAATAGTTAGGAATTGTTGTACCATTTTTTTAAACATCGTAAAAAATGGTGCACCGAGAAAAGACTTAATGTCAATCCGAGCAAAACCATCATAGTACCGTTCACAAAAAAGAAGCTAAATATAAAAGCTCCAACGCTGAACGGTAAGAAGCTCTCAAAAGAAGTAAAGTACCTGGGAATAGTCCTTGACCAGAGACTTAATTGGAACTCACACTTAGAAAGGACTACCGAAAAAGCTACAAGGACATTATGTTCTATTGGTCATACATAACTGTCGTAAAACCGATAATAACCTACGCCTCTTTGGTGTGGTGGCAAAAAAACGGAAGAAATAACAATACAAGGGAAGCTAAAAAAAACTACAAAGGCTTGCCTGTCTATGTATTACAGGGGCGATAAGAACTACTACAACCGCGACCATGGAGGCAATGCTGGGCTTGCTCGAGCTCCACCTGAGCGTAAGGAGAAAAGCCCTTCTTAGTTCCTCGAGAGTAATACAGACACGCAAACTAAAATCAAGAAACCTGACTGGTCACCTCAAAATACTGGGAAGTATCCAAACTGAGGCTCTGACCAAACCCACAAACACAATACCAGTGATGCGTGATTTTCGACGCCCTTTTGAAGTGGCAATACACAGCCGCCAATCTATAAGGAAAAAATAATCAAAGCTGGAACGTGGCTCGCTGGTCTGGTATACAGACGGATCTAAGATGGATGAAGGAGTAGGGGCGGGAGTCTACCGATCAAGATGTAGACTCAAAAAGCCCCTAGGAAAATCTCCCACCATCTTTCAAGCTGATATCTACGCTATAGATATCTGCGCAACCGAATGGGCCAAAAAAAGCCTACGGGGAGCAAATATCTATATTTTATCGGATAGCCAGGCAGCCTTAAAGGCTTTAGCTTCATGCTGCTTTGACTCAAAGCTTGCCTGGGAGTGCCGACAGTCACTTAATCAACTAGCTACAAACAACAGACTAACACTGATGTGGGTGCCAGGTTATGAAGGAGTGGAAGGCAACGAGATTGCTGACCAACTAGCCAAAGCTGGTGCACAGGCCCCGTTTTACGGACCGGAACCATTCTGCGGCATAACGAGAGGTCACCTAAGGGAAAACTCAAAGAATGAGAACAGAGGCAAAAAGAGAATCACTGGAATAATGTTCCAGGACAAAGACAGGCGAAGAGTTTTATCTCTCAATTGTCTAAATACACTAAAAAGCTATTAGAGCTTCAAAAGAACGAACGAGGATAGTTACTAACCTTCTGACGGGTTACGGCCCTCTGAGGTATCACCTTAACAAGATCGGAAAGACCGACAACGACCGCTGTAGGTTTTGTGATCGATCGAGCGAAACCTCGGAGCATATACTATGCCAATGTACGGAATTAACAGGCCAGAGACTAAAATATCTGGAAAGAGTTTTCTCCAGAAGATGTAAAAAGGCTCGCCGCCCGAAATATTTTCAGCTTCGCGAAAAGTTTGGGAATCGAGGGGATTAACTAATGTAGGGTATCCACAAAAGATCTTTTAGGTCGAAGTGGGAGAAGGGCTAGCTTAAGCCGAACAACCCCAATCACTACAATACAATACCATTTTTTATCATTTATTACTAACAAACTAATTTTTCGTAGTTCATTTTGACGAGACGACCAACTTTTTTCCTTACAACAATTTTTGTTGGTGGTAGCATAAATTGACTATACGTCCTGATTTTGGCGGGACAGTATTTTGGAGGATTGTCCCGCCTCCCGCCGATTTTTAAAAATGTCCCGATTTTTTGAAAAAGTCCTGATTTATGGTGAGAGAAATGTTTTTTCGCGGTGACGTGACGCCTTTGGGGAACAAAATGACAATTTCGTAATTATTTTTTGTTCTTTAAATATCTTTGGGGAGAAAAATAAAAAAAAGCTTTTTTTACTTGTCCCGATTTCTATGACTAAAAATGTGGTCACTTTATGGTAGCAGAGATTAAACATGTTGATTTGATGACTATTAAAAAACCAGGATGACGTACCTCGCAATTTGTAGGAATTTGTGGGTGTTAAATTATATAATTATTATTTATTAAACAGGAAAAACATTTGCTTGTGAGTAGCTATTTTTCACGACATTGTTAACCATACATGTTGGTGGTAGGGGACTCTTGGATGAAACCCTACATTTTGTAGAACAAATATTTTTTCGGTTTATTTAGATAATTAACAGAACAGAGAGAGTTAACAGAGAAAATCTCTGTTAGTAATACACATCTGATATTCGTCAAATCAACACATTTAAATCCTGCTACCCCTGTAAGATACCACCAACGAAAATTGTTGAAAGGAAAAAAGTTGGGCGTCTCGACAAATTGAACCTTCTCACGAAAACATTAGCTTGTTAGTAGTAAATGGTAAAAATGGTCCAGGGATCCCTAACTATAATCATAAAAAAAGGGGAAAAATTTTTGGTTAAAAGTCTCAAAATGCGGTTAGCGGTTGGTGGTTTTTCTTTTGTGTTATATGGTGTACGCTTTTTGTTTTATACAACTTCAGTTAAACATTTAAAAAAGCATATTTTAAATATTATAAGGTCTAAAAATTTTACGAATTTGTGGTCGACTGCCGTTCGCTTAGACGAACAGCTCAGAAAATCAAATAAGACCAAAATAGGGCACGACCTAAAACTAGCATAAATAAAGCCAGGCACTATCCTTATTAAAGGAGTCCCACCCTGCATCTGCGCAAGCTCAGATGTCAAAATAAGGCCGGTATTATTAGTGCTATTTCGCTGTGCAATATTTCTCTAATGTTTTAAAGAACTTATTTTATAATAATTAAAAGATAAATTAACATTTGACCAGCAAAATATTGCTTTTATTTTACATACCCTGACAAATTTCAAAATGAATTTGAAAAACGCGTTTTGGGATTTCACGGCATGCGCACAAACAAAACTTATGCGCATGTAACAATATCACTGGGTATTGTTGACAGCCGAACTTATTAAGTTCCGGTAAAATATTGACCTGATGATATTAAACCACACACAAAATCATTACATTGCAAGTGCGGCCTGCGGATATTTTTATCTACAAAACTCGTATTTTTAAACAAAAAATTAAATCACAATTTGATGGGCCCGATCAGTCGCATCAGAGTACCATTTTTCAATGTGTTGGACTATTACAAATTTTCCTGTTCTATATTCTAGGTCTAGGACATTTTCAGTTCACTAGTCATGTTGGCGTCGGAGTTACCCTTAATATCTTTTAGTATCAATATTTCTTGCGATGAATCTGATATTATAATAACTAACCAGAACTTACCAACCACCAAGAGTTGTTGTTTGTTGCAAATATGACTTGGGCTCGAGGTCCAAACAGCGACCCCAAAATGACCACGAAATAAAAAAATCTTTAACAAAGGCGGTTAGGTCTGTGGTAATATTTACACTTTTCACCGACCAAAAGGAAAAGGTTCACAATTCGCCGCGTATGTATACTTTTTGTGTGTATCATCAATTTTAGGCGAAGATATAATTTTAAAAGGGTATTTACCAATCGGTTATGTTGACGTTTAAACAATGTACTATACGTCAAAGTTGTCACCAATTATTACCGCGGTTATAATTGGTTGAACGCCTAAAATTGATATATGTTACGCGATTACTCTGGTGTTTGTGGACCGATTTTAAAAATTCCTTTTTAATTTGAAAGAGTGCACTTCCACGGTGGTCCCATAAAAAAATTAAGCCAGGATCGCGAGTAATAAACGTACTAGACCTATTTTTTTCTCTCTGCCATACGTAGGAAAGCTCAAGGGCGCATTCAGAATCGACAACCTTGGGGTAAAATTAACCCTTTTCACCGAACTAAAAGACAGGCGGATAGCTGCAGCCCCGTGTGTATCGATTTATTGCAGCCCCCTGTGCATCGATTTAAAGGCTTTTGATTAAAATATAAGGAACTAAAGGTGGTGGTCATGGCTAGTTCTGGTTAGTTAAACTTTTTTTAATTCCTTAATTAAACCTCCATTTCTGTCAAAAGCAAAAGCAAAGACAGACATATATTTAAAGGTCCTATAAGCATAAGTAAAAAAAAATGACATTGGCATCATGTTAGAAATGAAATTGATTGTTTTTGCAAAGAAAACCTTTAATTGTGTATTGACATGATTAAATTAATAGGCATAACATTTTAAACTGATCAGAATATTGTTTCCAACCAAGCATGTATATTAGAATATTGGAAGCCGGTTAAAAATTTTGTTTTACGAACAAAGCTTTAATTTTCTATAATTTCAGATGCGTACAGCATCAATAATTCCTTGAAAATTTTTATGCATAGAAATTATAGGCTATGCTGACGTTAGTGGCTAATGATGTTTGCGCATTTTATCTATTTTTACTTAAAAGTATTCTAAGTACCAGTTACTCTTATAAACATTCTAAAATGCATAATAATAAATTTCTATATAATCTACAGTATGTCAAAGAATACAATTTAAGTTGAGATATACAGGGTGTCCGGAAAGATGGGTCAAAAATGATAAGGGTGAGTGAGTCAAAATAATGTTAGTACTTCATTGAAGATATGTTCTGTAATGGTTCGGCGGACTCGTTTAACAGATGTTATTTATTTGGGTACACCCCAAATCAGATCGGTTTTGCTAAAACAAATAAAAAAATTAAAAATCATCGACGTTTCGGTAGCAAGTCTGCCACCGTTGTCAAGATAAAATTGAATAAAAATAAAAAATTTAAATGTTACCTTTTATTGAGGTTTAAAATTTTAAAATTTTAGCTTACGTTTGATATTAAATGTCAATTTTTCTTTGTATTAGTACTTCATATAAAAAAGTTCCATTGCGCTTCGTTAGGGAGCTATTAACCTTTAAAGCTGGAATTAAAAAAACCTATTTCAATTATAACTTTTGAACTGTTGCCACAGCACCAATGATATTTGGGCAATTAAATCATCTTATACTAACGTTATCTAATTGCCCAAATATCATTGGTACTATGGCAACAGTTGAAAAGTTATAATAAAAATAAGTATTTTTATTCTAACTTTTAAGGTTAATAACTCCCTCACGAAGCACGAAAGAACTTTTTTATATAAAGTATCAACATTATTTTGGCTCACTCTAGCACCCCTATTATTTTTGACTTCATCTTTTCGAACACCCTGTATGTTTTGTCTAGAACAAGGACGTAAACAAATTCAAAAATGTGAAAAGACAGTGCCTGTGCCAGTAATGAAATGAACTTCATGATAAGAACAGTTTAAAAATATTTTTAGGGCGATTCCTTTTGACGAGTCGACCACAAATATTTATACCGCCATATACAGGGTGATTCAAAAATCGATCACGATACTTAAGGGGGTGATTTTACTTAACAAAATAAGGGTAGAGCTTCATATTTTTTTTTATATGTCATTCGTTTTCAAGTTACAAGCCGTCAAAGTTCAAGTTTTATTTTGGTTTTTTCGCCATATTGCATTTATTTTTTAACCAATCCAGTTGATATTTGGCACACAAGTCGAGCTTTACAGATTCTAAAATTTTAAGAAAAGAGTACTTTTTTAAATACCGCCAGACCCATCGATATGACGGTATGAATATTCATGGTAGTCTCATCAAAAGGAACCCCCTTCCTAAAAAGGTTTTAAAAGGCTTTTATACGGGCCCGGGAAATAATAGACCAATAGAAAACTTTAATTTTTAATATTTTAGCATATTTTATTAGTCTCTTAGCGTAAATCTTGTTTTTCTAAGCGGCAAATGCATTTTCCCTTCACGACTTTCCTAAAGATTAAAATGTTTGGTTCATTTCTGCTATTATAAAGTCTATTCGTGGACATACTGTATATATTTAAAAAGCTAATAAATACATTTTTTAGCATGTTCTTGGAAATATTGGGCAGTCCTGGTAGAAGAACTTCTCGACAAATTGACTGGTAAAAGGTACAACTGCCTGGAGTTTGCTGATGACCTCGTCATTGTAGATAGTGGGGGTCATCTAGAGCACATATCAGGCAGAGTGCAGAACGCTGGTAGACATCGTTGAAAATGGTGCAAACAGGAGGGACTCTCAGTCAACCCTCATAAAACAAGAACTGCCCCTTTCACAAAAAAGAAGAGCACAAGAAAGCCGACCTAATCTGGCATACAGACGGCTCCGAAACTAAACAACAACAATAAAGCGATCGATAAAGTTTTCTCGATATGATGGAGAATGCACTACTTAATATTCAAAAGCTACGTCAAAATTTAAAGCGTTCAATCCAGTAGATTAGATTAGATTAGATTAGGTTAGATTAGGAGGTGGATTACATATCCTCTAACACTGCAACATGTTCAGGTTTATTGTGTGTCCTCCATCCATAGGTTAGGGCACCGCCGTTAAATCAAACTTCACAAGCTTGAAACCGGCTCCTTGGTATATCTTACCGCTTTAGGTTTTTCCTCACCCAGCCTTGCAAACCGCAGACGACCAAGGGCTGCACAGTAGGACCATACGTGTTCTGCGGTTTCTTCCTCCTCCTGGCAGTACCTACATAGGGTTTCTTCTGCCAGGCCCATGATTTTCAGGTGTTTATTTAGTCTGCAATGACCTGTTAGTTGACCCACAATTATTCTTAGTGCCTTCCGGTTGTAATTCAGAAGGTCTTTCGTAAATTCTGGCAAGTAAGCTTTAATAAATATTTTCGCTTGATGCTGTCCTGGTACTCGTCCACCAGTCTTGTAATTCCCTCATAATCCATGATCTAATAGATGACTTTACTTGGCATGATGGAATATCACAGTAGGGTTTGGGACCTACCATGGTCCTTCCAGCCCCCTCCTTTACCAATATTTCAGCTTCCTCATTACCTTCGTGGCCTTCATGTCGTGGTACCCAGGCAATGGTTATCTTGTTGGACGCACCAGCTTAGAGCTGATTTTGCATGAACTGATTGCCCTGATGGCTTCCTGGCTGTCCGAGTAAATTACTATGGTTTTATCCTCATAGCTCCCTCTGATGATTTCCCTAGCACATTGTTCTATGGCTACAATTTCGGCCTGGAACACAGTAGGGTGTTGTCCGTGGCCCAAGTTTATTTTCGTCCTTGGTTTGTCCCCATATATGCCTGCTCCAACTCCTTGGTCTGTTTTGGAGCCGTCTGTATACCAGATTAGGTCGGCTTTAATGGAAGGCTTGCCTCCCAGTCCATCTTGTTCGTTATCAATGTTTGAAACCCTTTGTTAACCAGTAGCTTGGTACCATTTTGTCCGAAGGCATCTCACACAGTTAGTTGACTTCTTGGTCCTCCTTGAATCTTCATTGTATGGCCCTTTCCTGTCTTATGATAGGGCTTGTTTAAGACGGTATTGTACCGCTTTCACTTCTCCCTGTATGTACATGTGAAGTGGAGGTAGGTTAAGCAGCACTTCCAGTACTTTAAAAGCTACGTTAAATTTTGAAGAAAACATTAAGGAATGGATAATTAATTTATATACATTTTCTATTTTATTTTATTCTTTAAAAAATCTCTCTTTATCTACTTGTATATAAATTGTAAATATTTTTTTGCTTAATGTAAAGTCACAATTTTAAAAGCTTTTAATACTATTTATGGTTTAAATAATGAATTATTTTGGTTGTATTTAATATTGTGCAAGCCATAGAAAAAAAAATTGTAAAAATTTAATTTAATTTTATATTAGATTTATTACTATACTAATTATAAAAACATTTTTGCAATAACATGTAACATAATAAAGTCTTGTTTAAATTTGTTTAAGCATTGCAGAGTGTGACTTAATTTAATTTCATACTAATTATAAAATAACTATGTATGTATTTGTATTGTAACTTTTCTGTTAAGAGAGACGTACTCCACCACCTCCTGGGCATTCTCCTTGGGACACAACCTTCAAATCTGAAAAAAATAAAATAAAATTACTTTTATTTACTTACCCAAAAAATATAGATGGGCCCATATTTAATTCATTCTGAAAGCGATGCCGCCAAGTACACAAAAAATGATAAAGTAAACAAACCTTTTCGAATGCACATAGCCTCGGACAGAGCCTGTTTACATATTTTAAAATAAATAATAAAAAATACATTGCTAAAACACGTATCATCTACTTACAAAACATTCTCTTATTTCGCCTCCGCCTACTATAAAACCGGTGGCACGTGGCGTGGTACTAGAAACTCGGCGGGTTAAATATTTTTGCTGCAATAAATCATTGCTCACTAAACGGTTTCTATACTTTATCATTTTTGTGTACTTGGCGGCATCGCTTTCAGAATGAATTAAATTTGGACCCATCTTTACCTAAAATCACTTAAGGCGAATTCACTTTGCGTCTACGTAAAGCAATGACGTAGTCATGAATTTTTGACGTGATCGGGTTCCCTGTGGTCCAAAATTGTGAGACAAATTCATTTTGCTGACCATGTCAGTTTTGAGTGACCACAATTTTGGACCAGTGAAATCCCGATCACGTAAAAACTGTATAATGACGTCATTGTTTTACGAAGTCATGAACATGGTCAGCAAAATTAATTTACCTATATAGCTACAGTACGTCCACAAAGATGGGGGAGGGGGTGAAGGGGATAATTACTCCCCCAGGGAGGTTTTTTATCTCTATGACATCTCACCAAGGCTTATGCCTAATTACCAGTATACCGTGAGTGCCGGGTTACTGGATGTTTAACCCATTATTGTCGTGTTCCGCCAACGTTATCCAAGCACTAAAACATGCAGTTTTTGCATTTCACAGCACCTTTTAGACAACGCGGTAGTGCCACCACGGACGTTATTTATAAATAATTACTCCTAGGAATGGCAGAATACTACACAGTGATTTCCCATTGCCAACTGTGAGGTGACGAGCAATAAAAAATCCGATGTCCGATTCCGAGATTCGAACCCGGATCGCTGCGGTGAGAGGCTGACACGTTAGCCCCTGCACCACTGCTCGCCAGGGAGGTTAAAAAATGTTTTAAGGGTTATTAGAAATGAGTTTGTAAAGTAGAGTTTGTAAGTTAAACGATCTTTTTATTGATTTTTGTATATGTCCGGAGTTACTTCATTTATGGGACACAGGACATTAAAGTTTTAGAAAAAGGTAACATTTTATAAATATTTTAAATATCCTTAAACCAGTTTGTTTAAAATTTTATACAGTTGCTTTAAGTAATGGGGCGCTTATTTAGCTCTAACTAGACAGTGTCGGATCAAGGTCTATTTTCTTCTGAAGCGAAGAAAAAAGATCCTTAACCCCCAAAATTGCGCCTCTTCCCTTGAGTTTGGGCCCCGCCCGTTGTATAATAAACACAAAACCACTAAATAAAAAGTAAAAAGCAAAAAAAGGGGTTCCAATTTCTACTCCCTTTTCTTTTCACCCCTGCCCGTATATAATTTGGATTAAATCACAAACCAACGTTTAAAAACATTACAGTTGTACTTTCTTTTTATACCTTCAATTTGCGCCTCACTGGCGCCAAAAGTGGCCTCTTTGCGGCTTCACGCTTAATCCGACACTGTAACTAGACTAACTTTTAGGTCCAGTTAGTCCATCAACGTCTCAGAAGCTAGCACAACCAATATTATTAAAAAAAAACAGTGTACTTTACTAAATTTTTGTTTTCAATTTCTATTTTTTTTTTCGATTAAGCAATTAAAAAGTCTTTGTTCTCTTGTGTTTTCTTGATTTCGAGTTTTGTTTTTTTAAATAAAATTTGATTTAAAGTATCCAGAGAAACAAAATAAAAAACAAAGAAAAAAATACAATTTTGATCAGCAAAAAGTGGTCATTTTGCTCAATAATTTTAAGGTTAAAATTGTTTGTTTTTTTATGTTGTCTATAAATACTTTTTATATTAAGTTAAAGTGGATTCAACTTTTTTTCTCCAAAAGGAAGCTAGATACAAAGAAAACACAAATGACAAAAAGTTGTATTTTTTGATGCCTAATAAAAAAAAAAAACCCAAGAGTGCATAAGTTAAAGTAGAAAATGAACACACCCAATTATATTCAACATACTCTGATAACATCTCGGTAATTAATTATTTAAATAAAGAGAATAATTCAACGGATGTTGTGTCACTTGTGTCTTTACGCATGAGTTCCTTTTAGATTAATTTCTAGATCAAGGTTATCAGTTAAATTAATGAATGATGAATTAACGTAAAATAAACCTTATACGAATTTTTGTATTTTTCATAAAATCAAAGGACATATCTGTTTGACCGTATTTCCAACATCACTTTTGGTTAAAAAGTGTGGGCATTTAAAACACAAAATGTTAAAGGAACGCGAACGGTGTGTTTGTTCTAATTAATCATAGAGGTACAGGGAGGAGTAGCATTTGAATGTATTAAAAAAGTGTCCATCGGATAGGGACAACTTAAGGTGGCGCTATAGTAGCAAGTAAAAAGGTTTTAACCAATGAGCATGAAAAGAAAATAGTTATTAGAGTAAGATAGAAAATGAAAAAGAAAAGATAGATGCAAAATAAAAAGAAATGAAATAGTAAAATCTTTCCACTTGCTACTGTGGCGCCATATTAACCCATAACTGGTATCACTGGGTCATGGGCGACCCCGAGTGCACAAATTGTACGAAAAATCGTAATCTGGCAACACTGCCACGCGCGCTTAAGTAGTCTCGTGAATAAGAACCTTTTAGTTAGTGCCTGACTCTCGTACTTGCAGTGCGCTTTCTTTTGAAAATATACGCAACTGGGGTCAACTGCGACCCCAAGATACCAGTTAAGTTTTTCTTTTCGAAAAAAAATGTCTCGCAAATTTTTAACTGATCGTGAGCTATAGAGGAGATATTAATGAATGATAGCAACCTAGATGATATCCCGCAAGTAGAAGGCTGTGAAGAAAGTGACGAGGACATATCCGATGCACGTAGCGAACACAGTAACCACGACACAGGAAATTTCAGATGAAGAACATGAAGATAATTTACAAGAACTATTTCAGGATGAATATGACTGTGAGTTCGAGGAAAAAGAATCCCGAAGTAACACCCCTAATGCCTCTACTAACTATTTTTATGGAAAGAACCGTTATAAATGGGCAAAAAATGCACCACAACGTGACGTACGAACTACCGCTCACAATATAGTTACACACCTTCCCGGCCTAAAAGGACAAGCAAGATTGGCTAATCCCTCAACACCTTATGAAGCTTGGCGACTTTTATTTACTGATGACATTTTAGAAACAATTCTAGAACATACAAATGCAAAAATAACAGAACTTAGTGCAAAATAGCATAGTGACCATGTATATTTTATAAACCATTTGAGCATGTCTGACACTCAAAGCATTTCTTGGATTGATTATTTTAGCTGGAGTCTTTAAATCTGGAAGAGAAGATGCAGCATCTTTGTGGGCAACGAATGGAAAGGGTAGGGATATATTTCGGGCAACAATGTCGCTCAAGCGTTTCCCATTTCTTTTGACTGCCATTAGGTTTGACAATGCGGAGAGTAGAGCTGAAAGAATTTCAGCTGGTGATAATGCAGCAGCCATCTCTGACATTTTTCAGAAATTTGTTAAAAATTGCAGCTCTAATTATTCTTGTTCCGAATTTGCCACTGTTGATGAAATGCTTGTGCCTTTTAGGAGAAAATGTAGATTTAGAATGTACATGAAAAGTAAACCGGCCAAGTATGCCATCAAAATTATGTGTCTATGCGATGCTAAAACCCATTATCTTCTACGCTTTTATATATACAGGCAAAAATGGAGAAAGAAGAAATCCAGAGAAATTATCTGTTCCTACCTTAGATGTCTTGGATCTCATAGGACCTATTGAAAATACAAACATAAATGTTACTGGTGCCAACTGGTTAACTTCTAATGAACTTGTCGATGAGCTTAAAGTCAGAGGTCTTGCATATGTAGGGACACTAAGGAAAAATAAAAGGGATATACCATTAGAGTTCCAGCCAAATAAAGAACAAAAAGTTAATTCTTCAATTTTCGGATTTACTGGGGATTGAACACTGGTATCCTTTGTACCAAAATCAAATAGATGCGTTATACTGCTTTCATCTATGTACCATGATGATACAGTGAATGACAATCTGGGAAACCTGAAATTAATGAATTTTATAATTCAACAAAAACAGGAGTTAATAGTTTGGACCAAAAATGTGCGGGTTATTCGTGTAACAGAAGAAGTCGTAGATGGCCCCTAACAGTGTTTTATGCTATGCTATATATTTCCCGAGTAAATTCTTTTGTTATCTTTCAAGCTGCAAATTTGGATAACAGAAAAACTCGAAGAATACTTAATATTGAACTAGGAGAAGCTTTAATAAATGAATATTTACATGAAAGACTGACTTTGTATAAAATATCCAGTGAACTAAAAGCTACAATTGCAAAGTTTTAGAAATCCCACTTCCTGCCCAAGACAAGCCTAATGTTCCTCAAAATTCTGCAAAACGAATGAGGTGTTCTTTTTGTCCCCGTTCTAAAGACAGGAAATACCCTACAAAATGCTTTAAATGTTCGAAAGCCGTTTGCAAGCAACATTCCGTTCAGAAAATTGTCTGCAGCTCATGCAACACAATCCAAATGTAAGTATAAAAGCGGTATTGTTATTTTTTTATAAATAGTCTAATTGTGATGTTTTTTGTTTCAGGGATTCCAGTGATGAATAAACATTAGGAAGATACCCAAAAAATTCCCTTATGAGAGGTTCTGGTTAGTTTTAGATGATATTCAATGGAGAAGTGTAATATTTAGTTTTTTTTTTCGTTATTTTATTATTATATTGTTATAACAATTTATTTTATAATAAAGAGTTTTTGTCTTGATATTTAAAAGTATAGATATATAAAGAAATAAAACAATGGATAAAATCATTCTTTTTTTTTAATGTACTGTTACAATCAATTTAATTCTGGGGTTAAATATGACCCCAGAATACCATTTCCGTTAAATAAAAACAGAATACCAGTAAAGGGTTAAGTTGCTTCCTTCCGATGGTCACTTTTTCAACTTGTCCGCCATAAAAGATGGTACTCCTCCCCTCTACCTCCCACAAAGTAAATTTAAATGGATAAATAATCTAGCACAAGAAGTTTTTTTCATGTGGTACAAATATTGTGAGTAATTTACTAAGAAAAATATTTTGTTTTCAAACTTTATTAAACATAAATATTTATAAATTTCAACTTTATTGAGATACTTTTTTATATAATATTTTTTGCACAGTTAAAGCCACTGCTAATACAAAAAAACCGCAATACTTGATAAAACAACAGAGAAAGACACTATGACACAACACAAATAAATTCGAAAACAAGCATTATTTGTGCAAATATAACAGGTGTGTTCTTATTATCATCCACTTGTTTTGCAATTGTATTTTGTAATTTATTTAGTTTCATAATTTTCTCTGCTAACCACCGCGACCGGCGGAGAAACAATAATTAGCTGAATTCTATACTAAGAAAGGTTAAGCGTACCAATAGATTTGTAGTTGTTGTTTAGGATTAAATACTCGTACACTAGTGAGAAAAGTTAAAAGATACAAAAAAAACTCCAAATTTTTTGACGTTTTTCAAGTGGTTGTTTTTCGCTTAAAAATGAGCGTAGTGAAATTAAAAAAAGCATTTAAAAGCATAAAAAGTTTCTAGTTTTGTGAACATATGGTGCAAAACAATTTCAAGCAACGTGTAGGGTCTGCGCGTTTACTAAAGAAGCCGTCATCATTATCTACGCAATGTATCTCTCTTTCAATCGCGGTTTAGTGGGCTTTGTATCGTTACCTAGGAAGTAGGCATTTTAAAGTTTTAATTTAAAAAATAAATACGGGATGAGGGAATAACAGAAGATTTCGCGCAGATAATGATGAGGTCGGTGGCTTCTTTACTAAACACGAGGACCCTACCGCTCAATCCTACTAAATGTCGAAAAGATTTTTTACGGTTCTTTTTTCTTGGTCAAGCTAATTTTTTATATATTTTTTTCCATTTTGACCATTATGTGGATCAGATACGTGTTCATTCAGCTTTAATTGTTTTTTTTTTTAAGTTCGATACGACCACTTCTCGCTTTAAGGTTTTAAACTAAATAAAAAAAGGACCTTTTTTCTTTAATCATTAATATCATCAATATCACAGCAACCGCTGATTGCACTGCAAATTAAGGAGAGTTTTAAATTCTTGAATATATCCTCCAAGAAAATCGACTATTTTGAAAAAAAATCCTTTTTTATGTTTTACGTTAATTTAAAAATCAAGAAAAAAGGGCTGTTTGTGGCTTTCAGGATAATCAGGCGCTAAATTAAAAATATCGGAAGAACCAGTAATGTTAACTGTGACTTTTACAGTTCAATATGCCTACGAAACCCCCACAAAATTTCTATTTAATCGATCAAATTTTTGAAACAGAATTAAAGGATTCCGATTTTGATTTTAAATGACCAAAAAAAATGTAAAAAGTTTTTGAAAAATTTCGGATTTTTGGCTCCAATTTTTTTTAATGTTTTCTTTATTTTTGAAAGTTGGATCTAATACACGAGTACTTTGTACCACCAGAGTTAAAAGAAACTGTTATAGCAGTATATAGAAGGTGTTTTCATATGTCCAGAGTTGCTTCCTTTCTACAATACAGGGTGTTAAAATGTATAGTGGAGTAAGTATTTTACAAATATCTTAAACATTCCTAACCCGCTGTGGGCTAAGGGGCTTATTTATCCCTTCTAGATTAAAACTATTAGGCATAGTGGCATCCCAGTAGGCACCACAGCCAATTTAATTAAGAAAAAGTACGCCTAAACCTTTTTTGTATTTTTTTCTGATTAAACAACTAAAAATTCAACTTTTTCGGCTCTTGTATTTTCTTCTTATCTAGCTTCTCGCCTGACGGCTCGCGTATTTGTTGTAAATGTTCTTCACAAAATTGCCAAGTAACAAAGTTTATACAATCGAAATACGTTGATAGCAAATTGTTCTCTCTGTTGATAATATTATACGAAAAAATATTATTTTTTGATGTGTTATAACAGGTAGGTGAAAGATTTTTCCAAGAAATAATTAATAAAGAGAGTTGTTATTATAGCGCTTTTGATCAGCCTGAATTATATTTGTTATTCTGCTTTTAGATTTTTTAAGGCCGACTGATTACTTGTTTTAGGTTAAATTAGTAATTCTATACATACTTAAACAATTTACTGATGTTATAATGCAACTTTTCACATATTTTTCGTGGAAAATTCCAGTCTGGTGGAAAGATTTTAATTTATATAAATATAGGATAAAGGATTTTATAGGCCTAAAAATTTATAGGTCAACAAAATAAATTATGACAACCAATGCAAGTTATATTTTTAGAAGAATTACCGAGATTTGTCAACAATCATAAAGATTTTTTATATTTAATGAAATAAGAAACATAATAATTATCGATACAAAAGAAGTAAAAATAAAACAAAATTTAAAAACAATACTGGGGATAAAAATTAAACGAAATTAACAAAAAAGAGTGATAAGTAGTTAAACATAATGACAAGCAATTTATCCTTGTATGCTTTTTATATGATAGAAAATAGTTAATATTTGTGAGTTAAAATAAGATCTAAATTAAACTTTATACGATATCAGCCCCGGATCTAAAGGGGGGAAGGGGCAAGTCGAGGTGTCTCCCCGGGTGCTACCTTTAAGGGGTGGCAAATTTAAGCAGTGATGAATTCAGAAATGTTTTTCCGGGGAGTTATTTTCGGGGAGAACTCAAGTTATCAAAAAAAAAAAAAAAAAAAAAAAACATTACCGCAAAAAAGAGCCAAAAACAGTCCTTACGTGTAAAAACCACACTAACAAATTGTATACTTTTAGATTACATTCGTACTTATGATTTGACACTATATTTCTCCGCGGGTGATTGTTTTGCTCCGGGGGAGAATAATCCCCCGGGCTACCCCTAAATTAAACGCTAAATTTAAGCATGGAAAAGGTGTACAGGGTGTTATTAATTTCGATAGTTTTGATAGGGTAGCGTAAGTAGGAGTCTAGTTTCTTAACGTTTTGTTTTCCAGTCATTACTAAATTCAATTTTTTAATTTACAATATGGATTTTTTTAATATTCATAACAACGCTTTATTGTAAAACTAGGCATCTGTCAAACCCAAGTGTTATTATTTGTTATATTTTATTATTTATAATAAAAATATTTATTTAAATATTGTTTATTAGAAATCTTAGAGCGTAATAGATAGGTTACATATCTAAGCTTTTCTAATTTGGAAAAACAGTTTCCTTATTTACGGAATTTTTAATTAGGAAAGACACTTTTAGTGAGTGATGTTTCCGTATGTTGTTTTGGCAAGGCTTTTAATTTTAATTAAATGAATATAAAAATGATAAGTGGTAAAACCCCATTTAATCTCATTAATAATAATAAATTGTAAAAAAAAGACAAAAAAAATAAAAGAACCTCAGGTCAAAAATCGCGCCTTTTGCTTTCACTTTGCCCATATAACATTTTTTGCCGGCGTTGTACATTTAATTTACTGGCATTGCCAACACTCTTTAATGGCAAGGCATTGGCAAAAAGGTATCAAAAAGACGCGAAAGTGGGCAATTGGCCGTTATTAGGCCACGTGTTGTAGATAAAGTGATGGCATCCGTCATTAATAAGTTATTGGCAAAAAGATAACAAAAGACACGAAAGTGGGCAAATGCACATACTCCCAAGCAGACAGCTGACGTCTTATTGACGAAAATTGTCGCATATACTTTTTTAAAAGCTAAAATGATGCGATATTTTATTTGAAAATTAAAATAGGAAAAACTTCTTTCTGCATGCAATTTCCTTGCAATGCAAAGTACCATCTCTCGGAACACTGTCCAATTTGGAGATGCAGATTTAAACACTAGCCGAAGATATTTCTTTCAAAGCTAAGTGAGATCACCTACCGCAGACCGCTCTCGAATTATTTTTGTCTAATAAGTACGATTTAGACGATAAAAAGCGAAGATATTGCAGAAACGTAGTAGTTTATTGTCCATTACGCCCTCTATCGGTATGTCAAAAAACTATTAAATATATATAATATTTTTATTAACACGTCTTTAAAACTTTTAATAAAGTTTTAAACAAATTGTTTACAGCTCCTAACAGTCTACTTGAATATCTTGCCTTCTCGACTAGCCATCACCAATTAATCACACAACACACACTTATTAGGTAATGAATATTTAATTATGTCTATTAAAAAACTTTTTTCTTTAAAAAAGAAACTAAAAAGCTAGAAAACCACGTAGAAAACAAATGCAAAAAGCGGTCACCTTCGGTTGAAATTAACGTAGCTAATTTTACCATCATTTTATTTTTATTCGCTCCAAAATACATAATAAAGATTTTGTTTGACCTAATTTTTATTTTTAACAATAAAATGTTATGAAAAGGCCATTTCCTTTAAATTATGTAAAAAACATAAAATAATGTTGTTTAGCTGCCATTATAAATAAAACAGATCAAAAAAATGCTCTAATGTTGGTTAAATACCAATGTTAATAATATGGTTTAAAAAGTATGAATATGCGTTGAAGGTTTGCCTTCAAAAATCCAATATTTATTTGCCTGCAACAAAAACGCGTGCTTTATTTAATCAGGATTGGTATGCCGCCATTTTTGTATGCTTGCCGACAATTCGCCTGCATGTAAAATTTATTGGCAATTAAGTGTTTATTTAGGGTTGACTTTTTAATGCGTATAAGATGTTGGCATAATATTGCCACCAATTGCCAATGCTTTACCATCAATGCCAATATGAAAAATGTACATTGCCGGCAAATACTGTTTGCTGGGTGCGCCCCTTTCGATGTAGAATAAGGACAAAACTACTAAATAAAAGGTGGAAAGCAAAAAAAATGGCTTCACCTTCAAATTTCTACTCCCTTTCTTTACTTTGCGCCCCTATCCATTTATGATTTGGATTAAAGCACAACCCAACATTTAAGAGCAACGTTAATTTTGCTCCCTCCCCATCTGGCCCTAAAGGCATCGCTTGACGGTGTTACGCTTGATCCAGCACTGGAACTTCCCTTAAGAGCTCTTTATAAGGCAACTTTGCCCCAATTTTACTGAATTATACTATCTCTTATACGGTTTCCGAAATCCCAATAGTCACCTTCGAATTTTGGACACCCTATATATTAGAGTGACTCAAAAAATAGACTATTTTTACTTTGACTTATGACACTGAAAAATTGGTTCCTAGACACCTTCAGAGAATGTTCGGTGAGCTTTTAATTTGAATTGGAAGATCCGCCTAATTACAGTTTTGCATATTTTTTTAGTATCATATAAAAAAGTTCATATTCCAATATTCGTTAATCATAGAGCAAAGTTCTAAAAAGTTTTTTTTGTCAAAAATTTACGCGATAAAAGTGAAAAAAAATTGGATATATTTACTACAAATAAAAACAAGACCAAATGGAGTGGAGAGAGAGTGGTTTACATCGTTGGATTCGCTTTAAAATACCGCATATAGAAACAAAATTGCCTCAATTCTGGACCCTTCTCCTAACTTTTGAATAAATTTGTATTTTTTTATGAAAATTTAAGTACTTTAGTAAGACAATATAAACCAAATTTTAGATAAGAAATGACAGACATAAATGTAAAACTGACAGCTGTGCGTCATTTTGAAAAAAATTAAATGAAAGAGGGGCCTTGTTGCACATTATTTTAAAGCTCCTGCGACAATTACTTTATAACCCAGAATATAAAGTTAATACCTTTCCCTTAAAGCTAATAATAATAATAATATACCTAATGTGTTATTTTCTTAAAGGTCTTTTAGTTATCTTAATGGTGGTATAATATACAGGGATGGTGCACCAAAGAAATCTATATATTTTGTCCTACCCTGTATGTTATTACCAATATAACCATTAAATAAATTATTAAAAAAGTTTTAAAAACATATCACATAGTGTATCTAACTTTATTAGATTTGAAAATATAACCATTTAAATAAGGTTATTTTCAAAGTACCGTCATTTTTAGTAGGCAAAGATACTGACTTTATATTCTAGGGTAATAAAGTACTCGTCGGGAGATTTAAAATGATGTGCAACAAGACCCCCATTTCTATTTATATTTTTTTCAAAAAGGCGCCCAGCAGTCAGTTTGACATTTATGTCTGTTATTTCTTGTCTAAAATTTAGTTTATGTTGTCTTACTAAAGTACTCAAATTTTCATGGAAAAATATCGAACAATTCAAAACTTAGGAGGGAGGTCCTTACTTTAGACAAGCACTGCGCATATAACATTTTTGCCGGCAAGGCATTGGCAAAAAGGTATCAAAAGACATCAAAATGGGCAATTGGCCGTTATTAGGCCACGTGTTGCAGAAAATGTGATGGCATTTATCATTAATAAGTTATGATGAAAAAATCCGTCATTAATAAGTTATGCTGAAAAAACTGCATTTAGGATGATGGCATCCATCATTAAAAAGGTTTTGGCAAAAATATGCCTTTTAGATGATGGCATTACCTTATTTTTTTCCTAATGACAATAAAATGCATTTTTACCGTCCAGGGAACTAAAATGTGCATAAATAATGCACACGCATAATGTTGTTTATGTACAGGGTGTCCCATATGAAATTAAATACTATAATTTTGGAAAAACCATAAGAGATACAATAAAAATACTAAAAAAATACATTTTACTGAACAACTTTTGCATTTAGCTTTTTCTTGTATCTCTTATGGTTTTTCCAAAATTATAGTATTTAATTTTATATGGGACACCCTGTACATAAACACATATTATGCATGTGCATTATTTATTCACATTTTAGTTCCCTGAACGGTAAAAATGCATTTTATTGTCATTAGAAAAAAAAATAATGTAATGTCATCATCTAAAAGGCATATTTTTGCCAAAACCTTTTTAATGATGGATGCCATCATCCTAAATGCAGTTTTTTCAGCATAACTTATTAATGACGGATGCCATCATCCTAAACGGATTTTTTTCATCATAACTTATTAATGATAAATGCCATCACATTTCCTGCAACACGTGGCCTAATAACGGCCAATTGCCCATTTTGGTGTCTTTTGATACCTTTTGCCAATGCCTTGCCGGCAAAAATGTTATATGGGTGAATTATGAAAGTGATATGGATTTTGAGTTAGGGTAGAAAAATTTAGAAAAATGAACTTTAGAGCCCTCTAGTAAAAGAGTTTAAAAAGATAAAATCGATTTCGTATTTTTCTGAAAGTAAGTAAAGAATTAGGAGTGATTTTAGAATTATCATGGCACTTTAGATGAAAACTTGTTTAAAAAATATTGAATTCCGACTAAAAATGATCTGAAGAATCAAAAAACAAAAAATATACAGGGTGTTCCATTTAAAATGCAAAAGTTCAAGTCATTTCCGGTGAAACCGAAAGTCGTAAAACCCTATCATAAACACCTAAAAATGTCTTTTCGTTAGTCTAACAATCCTACCAAGTTTCGTCAGTATCGATAAAGAAATAAAAAATGGCAGTCAGAAAGTGATCTGGTGGGCACCCGGTATCTTATAAAACCCAAATATGCTATTTCCACACGTACAAATTTTAAAAAATATGACAATCTTTTCTTTTAACTTACCTTTCTGATTTTCACAGTTGTAGTTACTTAAAACACATTCACTACCAAAGCTGATATTTTTATTTCCGTCTCCTGCGCATACTGGTTTGTAAGTTTCGCCACATTCTTTGACGCAGGTTTGTTTTTTCTTTAGAGATGCTTTTGTAGATCCTTTGGACGGTGCGCCATAGACCGTGCTCAAAATGGCCACTAAAAGTAAAAAAATAAATTGTATTACCAAATATCTTACAGGAAAATATTTACGCAGTATGTTAATTAATTTAGTTCTCCTTAAATAACCTTAGCATTAGCAAAGGTAAACTCCGCGCGTTTAGTAAAGAGGCCACCTGTACGTCATCAATATCTACGCGAAATCTTCTCTTTCAATCGCGATTTCGAGGGCTTCGTACAAAGACAATGGAGAGGGGAGAGGAATAGTTGATTTACCCCCACCAATTAAGAAATGGCACACACCTGCGACTGGTGATTGTGTTCAGCGACCAAAAGAGCTCGTCAAAGTTTTATTTTATTCTTGCTTAACTTTGGTAAAAAGGACGTGCTTGGTTAAAAGTATGGATTTATTTAGAATTTTTGTTTCAGTACGCACTTTTTACGTAACATTTTTGTGTCTGAATCAATACTATCAGCCAAATATCTTGCGAACTTTCACCGGTTTGATGGTTAACTTAACACAGCGGGATTACTCGTCATGCGCATGGGAGGTTGTTTTTCCGGCTTGCTATTGGCTGTTATAAATGTCAAAACTCTCGACTTTCACATGTTCAATATGGCTGATGTTTTGTGATTGTTGTGGCTGTATATTTGTTTTGTGTTTTATTCGGTTTGATTTTACGTGTGACCTGTGTTATAGATATAAATTATTGAAACAAAATTTGTGGAAATTTATGGGGTTTTTTAATAAATTATTTTTTAAATTATTTACGTTGTTTTTTTTTTGAATAAAAACAAATTAACACTTTATCTAGGATTTATGCCTATGGAAACTGAAATCCTACTACGCTTTTCTTAGTATAATATTAACTTATAGACTACAATACCTTTCAACTAAATAGGATCAACATAAATCTAAAATTTATTTGGTTGGTAAGTTTGTGCATGCTATTTTCATATATTTCTTAAAATTATACACTTCTTTTACATTTAGTACCATTTTTTATGCTAAATAAGTAATCTCGCAATAAAAGTTTAGTTTTCAAGAAATAATTCTATTTAGATTTTTATTTTCAGTTCTCATTTCCCTAAAATTTATACCTATACATTTTTCCACATTAACCTATTCCAATCTAAGAAAAAAATAGTCTTCTACCAAATAGATTTTAGTACACCATTAGCACTAAATTACCAATATTTAGTCATTAAAATATTAATAAATTTCAGTATAAACCACATTTTACACTTTTTATTAATGTTTTATGTATATTTACTCAATAAATTAATGTTTTTGAATATACCGCCGATTTTAATTGGAATTTGATTGGGAGTGCGTATGCGCATGCCCTGCCATCCCGCAGACCCTTTCTTCCAATTGTTGTTGTTCAAAAGTTGCACTTTTCGAAACGGCGATTGATCCTCTATCCTTGTCTATTCTCTTTGGCTTCGTATCGTTACCTAGGAAGTAGGCATTTTAAAGATTTGATTTTAAAAAATAAATAACATTTTAAATACGGGATAAGGAAATAAGAGGAGATTTTGCGCAGAAAATGATGACGTCGGTGGCCTCTTTACTAAACGCGCGGACCCTAGTCAAGAGCACAGATAGATATACGCTACGCAGACCGCTTCCAAAAGGGCAAATTTGGCCTATCGAACGCCGGCTGGCTCGCGTAAAGTTTAGTTTATACAGGGTATTTAACAACTTATCCGACACACTTTAAGGGCTAATTCTAGAACAAAGTATAAGAAAAAAACTCTAAATGAACATATGTCCTAAACGTCTTAGTTTTTAGTTATACATATAGAGTATTAAAAATTTTAAAAATTATTGTTGTCTTTCAGTAACTTTTATACCAATTTAGATATTAAAAAAAAAAATCGGGAACGTCTTCTTTGCGCCAAAAGAAAATAATTTATTTTTACCAGTGTCGTCCAAGACTTGATTTTATGCTGTTTAGGGCTACTTTTTGAAATGACTTAAAGTGTCTTTATTTTTTTCTCGTTAAACTAAGCTAGATACAAAAAAAAGAGATTAAAAAGTTATATTAATAATTGCTTACTTATAAAAAAATTAAAAAACGTCAAAGAAAGTCAGTGGCGTACTTTTTTTTTCTCAATAATATAAGTTGCGGTGCCCACTAAGACGCCAATGGACCCAATAATAACAATCTGGTTAGGGCTAAATAAGTACCTTATTAATCTAAAAAAATGTGCCAAATTTTATCCGAACCGGCCTCAGCATATTAAAAATATTTTAAAAAAACTGATTTTTTTATTAAATTTAAACGCTCTGTATCTCAGTAAGTATTTCGACTTGTAAAACGGTTTAAGGACGTTTACACATACGTTTTATTTAAAATCGAATTTGGCTAATGCGCATTAAAGTTCTCTTGTAAAAGTAAATATACCAAAACAATAACTGTAATGCGAGTTACGACTTTTAAAACGATTTACGGGCTCTTACACATGCGTTTTATTTAAATTCGAATTTGGCTAATGCGCTTTAAAGTTCTCTTGTAAAAGTAAATATACCAAAACAATAGGTTTGTTCCAGCAGAATGTTGGAAACATGTTAGCAACAATCGTAAAATGCAGAAATTGTTACAAACATTAGTCAGAAATGTTGACAACAGTTTTCTGCTGGAACGAAAAATAAACAAGGCGTGCATACTACTTATAAGTCAATACAAGAAAGGTTATGTTAACAATTTGTCAGTAATGTTTAAAGAAAGTTTGCAAACTTTTCAAACAATTTCCAACGTGCTTCCAACATCTTAAAACTACTGCTGGAACAACAAACAATTGTATAATGTTACAAACATGGCACTGCTGGAACGACAAATTTGATGTGCGCAGAATCCGAACGGTTGCAAACATTTCTGACAGCCTGCTGGAACAAACCTAATAACTGTAATGCGAATTACTACTTTTAAAACGATTTAAGGGCTCTTACACATGCGTTTTATTTAAATTCGAATTTGGCTAATGTGCATTAAAGTTCTCTTGTAGAAGTAAATATACCAAAACAATAACTGTAATGCGAATTACGACTTTTAAAACGATTTAAGGGCTCTTACACATGCGTTTTATTTAAATTCGAATTTGGCTAATGTGCATTAAAGTTCTCTTGTAGAAGTAAATATACCAAAACAATAACTGTAATGCGAATTACGACTTTTAAAACGATTTAAGGGCTCTTACACATGCGTTTTATTTAAATTCGAATTTGGCTAATGTGCATTAAAGTTCTCTTGTAGAAGTAAATATACCAAAACAATAACTGTAATGCGAATTACGACTTTTAAAACGATTTAAGGGCTCTTACACATGCGTTTTATTTAAATTCGAATTTGGCTAATGTGCATTAAAGTTCTCTTGTAAAAGTAAATATACTAAAACAATAACTGTAATGCGAATTATGACTTTTAAAACAATTTAAGAGCTCTTACACATGCTTTATTTAAATTCGAATTTGGCTAATGCACGCTAAGGCGCTCCTAGAAACTTAATAGAGAATTATTGCACAGTGAAATAAGGCCAGGCACTAATAATACCGGCCTTATTTTGACATCTAAGCTTGCGCAGATGCATGGTGGGATAAGGACTCCCTTAATAAGGATAGTGTCTGGCTTTATTTATGCTGGTTTTAGGTCGTGCCTTATTTTGGTCTTATTTTAACTACGAAACTGTTCGTATAACCGAACGGCTGCCGACCACAAAATCGAAAAGTTTTTAGAAGTAAAAATACTTAAAGCCTTGCTTTTTAAGTGTAATTCTGTAATTGTGTAAAACAAAACCCTACCACGCAAAACAATAAAGAAAAACTACTAAAATTTGTTTTCCCTTGTTTTAGGATAATGGTACTGTCAACATGATTTGCAATAACTCTAAATTATGGTTACAAGCACTATTTAAATAAGACCGGTATTAATAATAACCGAGCTTAATAAGGCAACTTGCAATAATTCTCTAATAAATTTCTACATTTTTCATTATATTGTATTGTTTTGGATTTGTATTTTGATGATTTATATTATTTTGCGCTAAAACAGAATAAGAATGTTATATTAATTACCTTTTCATTGCACTCTATTTGAATAGCCAGAAATTTATGGTAAAATTAAATTTGTATTGGGTTTTTTTATTTTGTGCTTATTTGGTTATTCAAATATAAAAAGCATTGTTTGTAAATTGGGAAATATAATATTTTAAAAACAAAATATTATACTTTAAAAAAATAATTCTACAATAAAAAATACGAAAAACCTTTGTATAAAAATTTGTCCTAAACGTCTTAGTTTTCGTTCTGCAGGGTGTCAAAAATTTTGAAAAATCATTGTTTTTAACACGCTTTTATTAACTTGGGTTGTAACTATCCATCTATCTATCTATCTATCTATGTAACGGAATCTTTGAGCCTAATTTTAACCAACTTCCAGCTATTCGATTTCTTTGAAACTTTGCACACGTGTCAAGGACCGATGAAGATGCAATAATTTAAAAACAGTATCCCGTTATCTTTTTTGAATCGCCAGGAAAAAAATTACATTATATTATAAAAACAACACCTAGGATGCCATCTGTTGGCAACATTTCAAACTTTGCTATTGCTAATGAAGAAGAAATTTTTAGTTTTACACAATTTGGTTAGTTGCACCATTAGTTCAAGGATTAAATAATAAAAATTACATTATGTGTAATGTATACATAATACATAATGTGCAATTAATAAAAATTAACATTCTTTTTTGGATCGCCAGGAAAAAAAAATTTCCTTAATATTATAAAAATATAAAAACAACACCTAGGTTGCCACCTGTTGGCAAAATTTCAAACTTTGCTACTTAATGAAGAAGAAATTTTTAGTGAGTTGCAATCTGTTGGAAAAATTTTAAAATGTGCCACTCTTGTTCATAAAAAATTTTTTCGCCATTTTGTCAAGAGTAGCAGAAACTAAAAATGAAAAATAATTAATAGTTTAAAAAACTAAAAAACACGCTTTTATATGCAACCGAACTAAAAATTAGAAAATAATTTTTCATTACAAAGAGTTTGTCACTTCAGAATAGAAGCGTGGGGTGCATTTTACTATTTTTTCATAACTTTTCCCTCATAGATATTTGCAAATAGAATAATTATAACATTTAATATATTAAGCACCCCACGCTTTTATTCTGAAGTGACAAACTCTTTGTAATGAAAAATTATTTTCTAATTTTTAGTTCGGTTGCATATAAAAGCGTGTTTTTTAGTTTTTTAAACTATTAATTATTTTTAAATTACTTTTATAACAAAAATTTAGGTGTCGCATTTATGCACCAAAACACATTTTCTGGCATAGGGGAAAAAATTAAGCATTACCAGTATCGTCCATGAGGGGTTTAAGGTCAATATTTAAAAAAATGGTACGCCACTGCATTTTTTGAAAAAGAATTATTTTTTTTTAATTCCCATTAGGTTCAAAACAAACTTGATTTCAGGACTTTTTTATGCACGGCAATTTTTATCATCATAATAAATATACTAGACCGATTGGTATTTTGAGTAATGAGGTTTATTCGAGTTTTTTTGCTGTTCTATTTTTTAGGTTATTTACAAGTTTATAAGGGGTCAATACCCCAGAATAACAGTTTTTATTCTCGATCAGTACTGTCAGTACAAGCACATTTTTTACGCTAGGTCCAGTGGCGTAGCTAGAGGTGTTGGGGCCAAGGACGGAAAGTAAAGGGAGGGGGCATATCATTCGAATAATAATGGCTAGGTCCAGGGGCCCTATTCCACTGTTCATAAGCGCCTTTTTGTTTGCGTTTTATTAGTTTTTTTTTATTACCTTAAGTGATATTTTAATGTAGTTTGCTAATCTCCATTTCCAGTCTTTGTCCTAATCTAACATTCGGTACAAGTACCTTACACTCAATAAAGGCCTTCTTTTAGAAAGTATAAATGGAAGATGGTATAAAAGTTATATGCAATAACTTGTTAGTTACTTTTCCAAAGCAATAAGTAATTTTTCATAGTTTTTCTTTTCAATCTATATTTTGACAACTGACATATTCATTTTACTCCAAATGAGCTTCAGGCTAACGCTTTCACGCACTTTTGCGGTTTTGCGCCGACGAAGCTGCAGGAGATCGCTTCACGAACCTTTTTGGTTATAGGTTATGTGATTTAGGAACTATTTTGCTTACGAATAATTATTCTGGCTGCGGAGGACCATGTTAATTATTTATTTGCTTCTTGTATTTCAACTAAAGTGTATACTTTGTTTTTAATAGCTTAGTTAACTGATTTTTTCAACTTTAATTTCACTTTAAAGGAATTTTAGGTTATGTTATGACTTTGAATTTTGTCAGATGTCAGATAGTTATACATTTCTGTTTTATGACCGCCTGTTTTAAAAAACAAGTGAAGGTTATTCGTTCGTTAAAAAAAAACAGATGAAGGTTATATGCTCCCGGAACGAATACGTTCAGCGAACGAATGAGTTCAATTTAGCAGAATTGAGCCCCAGGATCAAGGTAGTTTCACCTTGGATCTTGGCGAGTACCCCAAAGAAGATTACATTTTCTTTTATAAATACGTCGCCACATTTTAGAACCTATTAAGTCTTATTATTTTAAAATATATAAATATTTGTATTGCGACAGTTGGTTGTGCGTCAAAAGTTGTCAGATCACGACCTCTTAAATTGATATGATTTGTATTCACTCAAATCAAATTAAGTTGTAGACATTTTTAAAGTATTCTTATCACTTTTAATGAAAAGAATTAGTTTTTAAATACTATCCATTAAAATATTTGTATGTCTGAATTATTTTTAGATATAATAATTAGTTGTTATTTTTATAAATAGGGTTTACAGAGTTAAACCAGGGCCGTACGCAGAACATAATTTTTGGGGAGCAAAGAGCCAAAGACATACGAAAAAAAAAAACGATAGGCATATTTAAGTGACAACCAAAAAAAAGGCCTTCATAAACTTTTGCCTCAGAAAATAACCCATTTAAAAAACCCCTGGAGAGGAGCGGGATTTTCCCCATTGCTCCCCTTGCATATGGCTTAGTTATTTTATTGAAGAGATATTTTAAAACAAATGACACATTATTATTGCCATTTTTTTTGTTAAACTTAAGCATTTCATTTAATTAAACGCCTCTTTTTACTTTATTGTAGCCTGTCATGAAAAATGGATGCATACTTACCTGTGAAGGGAAATTCCTTAGAAAGTTTGGAGAAAAATCGATATTTCTAATGGCGAAATAGTGAATGATGGTTCTTCGGTGCACAACGTCGCATAAATGTAAAGTGTAATATTCGATATAGAATAAAAATAGGGGTTAATTAAGTATAATAGCAAATATGTTGATGATGGTGGCTTAAGGACGAAACGTCGGATTTTAAATTTAATGATATTATTTTATAGAATGGAAAAAGTGGCAATGATAATGTGTCGTTTGTTTTAAAATATTTCTTTAATAAACTGAGAAAAAAATAAAAACTTTTCAAAATTTCGATTTTTTTCAGATAATGCCCTAACGGATACAAATTTTTAAATTTTTAAAACTGAATATTGTTAAGCATAAAATGCACAACTTTGCCCCAATTTAATCAACCCTATATCTCTTACCGTTCCCGAGATTCTAATCGAGCCTCTCAAACCCTGTATATACATGATGAGCAAATTTACATATACACGAGCCAGCTTGATACTTTCAAATTGACTTTTGGTGTATTGAACACCAGCCCCGTACGCAGGAAATGCAAAAACAATTTCATCAACCTGAAAAAATTGAAGAGCAAAAGAAAAGGTCCTTACCTACAAACTGTAGGCAAATCTACAATGAATAATCATATTCGCGAATAAAAATATTAAAGAGCAAAAAAAGGTCTTCACCTATGAACCTCGCACCTAAACAGTTTTTTTTTCTTTAAGGAGTTAACAAAGCTTTAGGTCTTACACAACCCCTTCCTTCAGCAGAAAAAGCCGATTCACACCACTTTTAGAGAGCAGTTGTCCCCATTGCCCTTCCCCTGCGTACGGCCCTGTTGAACACTAGCAGGTAGAGATTAGACAAGAGTGTCTGCATGTAAATATTCCAGATAGGATTTTTACGCACAATTTTAAAAAAATTGTTACTTGATAATAGCTTCTTTAACACAACTAGTTTATTTTTAGAATTTAAATTGATATTACTTTGTAGCAGGTTGGAGTATATTTTGCGACTTTAAAAGGATAATTTACAATTTATTAAATAATAACACTAGTTATTGTATATAGCACAGAAATAATTCTAAGAATCTATTACTTGTCCCAGTTAAAGGTTATAAGAATAACTAATATAATAAACATATCTGTATACAGACTCTCTGCGGATGGGGTTTACAATAGGAGAAATGAATTAAAAAATAATAATAATAATAAAAAATAATATAATTAAAAAAAACAGATTTTTGAAAAAACAATGGAGCAGATATCAAAAATCTGAGAAACTTGTTTTTTTTTTGGATTGGTGTACTGACTAACACCATACCTACCTACTTACAATTTAAAAACAAAAAATTTTTTTTTTGTACAGTGTCGCTTTTTGCAAAGTTTTTGTAAAAAATATTTCTTTTACACCCAGTAGAATAAAAACAAAAGAAACTTTACATAAACTGGAGAAGCTATTTAAAAAAAAATTCTTAAAAAACGTTTTACACGGTGATATCGGCACTGTTGCCAGATTTCCCAGTTTTGTGCTACACATATTTTTTCGGTTCTTTAAATGGAATGCCCTATTTATTTTTATTGCATTAAATTGGGCGAATCAAATTTAGTAAGTTTCCAAATTTTCACAATTCTGTCTCTATTAGTTGTTGAGATATGATACAGTACACTTTCAGCAAAAAGTAATTTGGCGTTTAAGTATCTTTAAAACCGCTTAAGCTGTGTTTACAAAATTTGGTATGTAGGGTTTTGTTAGCATGCCTAATTGATTAGTGATATTAGCAATGTTTTCAAATTTTAATAAAATTGCGGTGTTGTCAGATGTCGATATCTGGTAAAAATTAAATTTTGAAAATATGAAATCTTTCTAAAGTTGGCACGCTCCTTTTATTGCAAATAAAATAAATAGAGCATTCCATTTAAAATATCAAAAATATTACATGTAGCGTAAAATTTAAAAATTTGACAACAATGACAGTATCAGTGTTTAATTATACATGCCCAGAAACCTTTAAATGCCAAAACTTGTAAACGCAGCCTAAGCGGTTTTAGAGATTTTTACGTGCATCTGAACTTTTTACCTAAAATGTGATGTTGTCTAGTATCTTAGCAGCTAGTAAAAATAGAATTTTGAAAATTTGTCGACTTATTAAATTTAGCCTGCACAATCTATTGCAATGAAAATAAATGGAAAATTTTATTTAAAAAACGAAAAAGATACGTGTAGCACAAAACAGATAAATCTGGCAACAGTGCCGTTTTTACTATTAAATTTTTCATACCCAATAGGGGTATGTATAGAACGGGGTACCGGGGTAAAATGGGGTAGTGTATTTTAAATTTTCGCGAATTAGCGCAAGAAGGCCATATCAATAAATATTTTCAGTATTATTTTCTAGGAATGCATTAACAATAATTTGAGCTTTTCAGTAGTCGTTCGTCAACTGCGGTGTTTAAAGCACTATTTTTTGAAGGTCTACTGTAAAATTTGACGAATTTTGAAATAACGGTAAGTGTTTAATTTTACTAGCTATACATTTTTTGTAGTAGAGAAAGAAAGCCTCTCCCTTAATGTAACTTTTATAATAAAATCAAGTGTTTATTACAAATAACATTGTTGTTATTTAGTCACACTCGCGACGCATGCTTATGGGGCAGAATGGGAAGAGGCAGAATGGGGTATTCCCCGTTTCGCCCCACGTGTGTTTAAGTGGTGATTGTTCATTCCAGATATTGTTTGTGATGTGAGCTCTCTTTAATACACCAACCATAAAGCTTCATCTTTAATAATAAACAACATTTAACTGTCATACTCTTATCATGGTTCGAACATGTAAGAAAAACGAATCGACAAAATTTGTCTTCAGAATCAATGTCTTAAGCTGTTCTTGCTGTTTTTAATTGTGTTTTGTGTTTTTTAAGTTTAGTTATTCCTCAACACAACGGGGTATTGAGCAAATGTTTGCAAAAACCTTAATAACAAAATAATAAAATATGGAAAAGAAAATAAGGAAATTTTTTGTAACAACTTTTAAAAATAACGGTTAATTTACCTTCCAAGAAAAAACGTTGGGTAATTTCGTTAAAACAAAAAAACACTTTAACATTAAGTACCCTGTTTTACCCCGCGTTCCCCTACCTTTCAGATACCAAATTTGGAAAATATAGTTTTAGCGGTTTTAAAGATATTAAGGAGTTGCAGTACTTTTTACTAACCCAGTATGCAAAAATAAAAAATTATATTTAACTAAACGCTCCGTAACCGTACCACCATGTAAACAGTTGCATAAGTTATTAAAACACTCAGCATAATCGTGGTGCTATTTGAAAAACAAAAGATTTGTCTGCTAAAATATGGCCAAAATTAAATCAATGCGGTCATATAAAAATTTGCACATCATACAGTTCCATGAAATCATTATTATTTACCATTGTTAAAATAGCAATTCAGTGAATATAAATACAATTTATAAAATAATCAAAAACTTTTGGCAATGAAAATATCCGGTCTGATTTCTAGTATCTGGAACCATCTGCACATTTCGATTTGTCACCATTTATTAGCTTTGTTCGCGGGTTCGATTCTGAACCGGTTCTGGGACTATTCGCATGCGCAGTGAAAAAGCAGCGTTCGCGGTTAGTAAAATCCTGAATTTTTAGTAACAGTTCTGTGTTCGCGGGTTACAATGGAATCAGTTCGTTACCGGTTCGTAACCTGATTAGCAGTCCTGGGATTTTTGTTGGAACTAAAAGTTCAGTTCGGAATTTCATGCGCATTGTCGACATGGTCAGCTGTTTTCTGTTTTTGTGGTACAGAAATAAACCGTTGTATTACAGTTTATTTTTTTCTGTCACTTTTTATGCGGGTTAATATATCTGTTGAATATTTTTTTATATTTTTGTGATTCTGAGCGTATATAAACAAAGGATTTTTAATTGTATTCCGTATGAATGTATGTATGCAATAAAATAAATAAAGATTTAATTAAAAAATATAGACAATATTACAAGATTTTACCATTTCTTGTTGTTTGAATTGTATCTTTAGTTAAAAACACATACTTATATTAAAAACGAGAGAAGGCAGGGAATTCCTCGTCTTCCGCCGAGATACCTCGGGTGGCATTGGACAGTATGACAATTTACCTTTTTGTTTAAATTTAATTTTTTTTGTTTAGTATCCAATTTAACCATAAAAAATTCTAACCAAAAGGCTAGGTTAGAATACATCCTCAGCTGTAAAGAATATCGTTCGCGGTAAATAAAAATTCCGAACTAATCAATAACTAGACATGCGCTATAAAACAATTCTTAACCAATTAGGTTCTGGTTCAGAATCGGTTTATTACTAGACCCGCGAACAAAGCTATTATTTTTGTAATTTAAAAACATATTTAGCAAACATTTGTTTACAGTCCTCTGTTTCTTTTACATAACATTCCCGTTTTCAATAATTTTCAATTAGTACTTGCATTTTTCTCTTAAAATTTGACCTAAAAATTACCGTTTTTTTTATTCTTGATGCAATATTTGTATAGCTTTTTCCTGCTGTAAATATTGTTTACATACCGGGTACCCACAAGATTACTTTCCGGCGGCCATTTTTTATTTCCTTTTGACACTGACGAAACTTGGAAGACTAAGAAAATAGTAATTTATGTAACAAGTGCATAAAGGGATACTTTTTTACGAATGGGAAGATTGACAATTCCCATGAGTAAAAAAAAAGACTTTATGCATGTGTTACATATTATATTTTTCCACGACCGTATAAAAATTTCTCAAAATACCATTTTATACATGTTTTATTTATCTAAATTTATTAATTTTAATTTTGGCTGCGCAGCCATTATATTGCAACAAAAATCATAGCCACCTTATTTTTTAAGAGACATTTATCCTCTTCATAACCATACATTTATTACTTAATTTTAAAAAATTGTATGTACTTATTTTTTGTAGAAATAACACTAAAACAGTATAAATTCCTTTTCAATTTCTTAGTCATCCAAATTTATTATTACTAATAATTTTAAATAATTTCATTAAATCAATTTGCAAACTGTCAAATTTTAAAACAAGTGACACATGCACTAAAAGAAATTATGTCGAAATCAAAGGTAACTTGACCGTTTGGGTCAATTGATGTCGCGTTTACTATTACATCGCATAAATTGATATTTAAGTTCATTGTAGTAGGCATTAAAACAACCCATATAACATTTTTTGCCGGCGTTGTACATTTAATTTACTGGCATTGCCAACACTCTTTAATGGCAAGGCATTGGCAAAAAGGTATCAAAAAGACGCGAAAGTGGGCAATTGGCCGTTATTAGGCCACGTGTTGCAGATAATGTGATGGCATCCGTCATTAATAATTTATGATGATGGCATCCATCATTAATAAATTATTGGCAAAAAAATGTATTTAGGATAATGGCATTTATCATTAAATAAGTATTGCAAGTTTGATGTCCCAAAAGTTAAATAACATATTTCGAATTTTTTAATCGAAAAAAATGAGAAAAAAGGCAGGAAAACTTTATCAATAAAAAAATTACATAATATAAATTTTTATACCGTAACAATAAACCAAAAAATAAAAATAAAAAGGACGTAATAAAATTAAAAAAAAGATAGTAAATCAAAAGAAAACACTTTAAAATAGTAAGTATTTAAGGGACACTTACACTCAATTTTCTGATCGAAAACATAGGGAAAAATATTTTAAAGGAGTTAAATGTCAAAAAAAACAATTAAATATATTTAATTTTTTTATTAACACGTCTTTAAAACTTTTAATAAGGCAACTCCCTGATTTCATATAATTTTTTAGGTAACTACAAATTTAAAAGGTTTTAAACAAAATGTTTACAGCTCCTAACAGTCTACTTGAATAACCCGCCTTCTTGACTAGCCATCACCAATTAATTACACAACACACACTAATTAGGTAATGAATTCACTTAATTATGTCTACTAAAAACTCTTTTCTTTAAAAAAGAAACTAAAAAGCTAGAAAACCACGTAGAAAACAATTGCACAAAGCGGCCAAACAAAAGCAAGGTTGCCTCATCTGTCAAATTGTCAAATCTTGTATTTCGGCTAAGCGGGAAATTTGAATTTATCACCTTCGGTCGAAATCGTCGAAATTAACCTAACTAATTTTACCATCATTTTATTTTTATTCTCTCAAAAATACATCATAAACATTTTGTTTGACTTAATTTTTATTTGCATGATTTGTATCAATAAAATGTTAGGAAAAGGCCATTTCCTTTAAATTATATTAAAAAACATAAAATAATGTTGTTTAGCCGCCATTATAAATAAAACAGATCAAAAAAATTGCTCGAATGTTAATTAAATACCAATGTTAATAATATGGTTTAAAAAGTATGAATATGCGTTGAAGGTTTGCCTTCAAAATCCAATATTTATTTGCCTGCAACAAAATGGCATGCTTTATTTAATCAGGATTGGTATGTCGCCATTTTTGTATGCTTGCCGACAATTCGCCTGCATGTAAAATTTATTGGCAATTGAGTGTTTATTTAGGGTTAACTTTTTAATGCGTATTAGATGTTGGCATAATATTGCCACCAATTGCCAATGCTTTACCATCAATGCCAATATGAAAAATGTATATTGCCGGCAAATAGTGTTTGCTGGGAAAACATCAATTCAAAGTGTGAAAAAAGGTTCGAAGTGTTAAAAAAGTTACCTTTTTTAACACTCTATATAGTGTACTTATGTGTGATTAAAAAACCAGCATTTGTTTTTAACGGTCGTGTCTTTCCCCCTCTTAAAACTTATCCGAACTCCGCTTCGCATCGTTCGCTAACTGCTTTTGCATGCAGGAAAGTATCACTTTGCGCACTTGTTAGGAGAGTAACTGTTACCAACTAGTGATTTGGTGCTATTACCTACTAAATATTTTTTTATGTTTATGTCGTAAAAACTTATCATAAACCAAGTTTCGTCAGTATCGATAACAAAATAAAAAAATACAGCCGGAAAGCTATTTCGTGGGTTTAGTTTGGCATCACTTCAAAATTTCCCAAATATCTCAAAATTTAGTAATGCTTAGTAAAAATACGTTCAAAATTTTTTTATTGAGGATAAAATATACTATCGAAGAACCACCCAAAAACATTTTTTTTTTAAATAAGTGCAAAAAAATTACACTTTTTTCATTTCTCTATTTTTGTTTAGAATCCTTTGCCCATGCAGATTTAAACGTTTAAAATAAGCGTAGCTAAAAATATTTTTATTAAAATTAGACAAAGATACATTTTTTTAAAGTTTAAAACTTTGTATTAATATTTTACGCTTTTTTACCAAATTATTTTTTATATAAAAAGACTTTTTATTTTTTTATAATGTTAACCTATTAATTCAAGATAATTTAAAAACAAAACTTATTGCAATTAACATATTTTTTCATTGCTTTTGTGCGGTGTCTTTTTAAACACTCTTAGTAAAAAATGAATAAATAAAATAAATGTAAAAACCCGTGTTTAACAGTTCTTGCTAAACCACTACATAAACAAAATGGAGCCTAAGGTTTACAAAGGCGTTGCCCACTGATTTTCCTTTAAAAGTTTTGACACAAACGTAAAATAAAGTAAAAATAAATATTGCAAATTCTTTATTGAATACTTACTGAGGACGACTAACAATATAACGTATAATTTCATGGTCAAAAGAGTTCACAGGTATCACCACTGTGTATGCACATATAAACATGTTTATATTTATAGGTGTCCCCACTTTTATTTAAATTATTTAATGAGAACAAGGGGGACCACGGATTAACGAACAAGATTATATTTATGCTTGATGCTCCCATTTGATAATATCAAATTTCTTATTTAAAAGGGTGACTAAATGTCTTTGTATAAGACACAGAACTTTTACGTACCATTTTTTTTTTTTTTAGAAGAACGTATATTCCTGCACCTTACAAATTTTCTATTTTTTAAATTTACGTCAAAAAATACTAAAATAAACAAATAAATATTGATTGTCTAATTAAAAATGCAAAATTAATTTCCATTAAAAGGGGGAAATGTGCTACTTTTCTTCCCGCAGGTTATTTGATGACTGATGATGAAAAAAATCTTTTAAAGCCGCGTCCGGACTTGCAACAATTTGCCGTGCCTCTCTACGCTGCCGACCCCGCCACATATCGCGGACGTGGATGGAATTCACGTCGTTTAAAGGGCTTGGCGAATGATTCACCGGTGATTCAGAGTTTGTCGGTTTTTGGCATCAAGCACGCAAACAGGTTGGTTAGTTTGGATGGATATTTGGCGAAATGTTGCAAGTTTGGTCGCAGCTTTTAGATATACAAGAGTACAAAAAGTATGATTTTATGAAATCCCATGTAAATTTTGTACCTTTCAATATCCCTATTGATTTTACAACAAAATTGTATGAGACTATTTTTAATACATTGACAAGATAGGCTTGCATACCTAATTTCGTTGTTTTTCAATAAGTTAATTAAAAGTTATTTAAGAAAAACAATTTGTAAAATTGTTGCATACCTAAAACATTCCGTAATAAATCCACCAATAATGATTAAATAATAATATAATGCGTAACAAATAGAAAGTAAAAATACGATTAAAAAATTGACAAGACATTTTATTCATTACTGATGGATTCATTATGGTATGTCTTAGGTATGCAGCAATTTTACAAATGGTTTTTTAACATTTAATTGGCTTTTTAGAAAATATCAAAATTTAGTGTGTAAACTTATTAACGTCTTCAAAATAGTCTAATACAAATTGTTTCGAAAATATGGCCATCGCAATGTAAAGAAATATTTTAAATTTTAATTAGGTATGTTAAAAAGGTTGCAGTAAGATGTAGTGGCTAAAACAGGGGCAGGAATTTTTGGAAGGGCTCAAATAAAGTTGTATCTACATCGTAACGAATCGTACAAAATGTACAACTAAACAAAAGGGGAAGTAAAACAAACAGAATGTTTGTTGTTATTAAAACTGACATACAGGGTGATTCAAAAATCACAGATCACGAAACTTAAGGGGTGATTCTACTTGACAAAATAAGGGTAGAGCTTCATATAATTTTTTTCAAAATGTCATTCGTTTTTGATTTACAAGCCGTCAAAGTTCAATCGTTATTTTGGTTTTTTCGCCATATTGCATTTATTTTTTAACCAATCCAGGTGATATTTGGCACACAAATCGAGCTTTGCAGATTCTAAAATTTTAAGACAAAAGTAATTTTTTAAATACCACCAGAGGGCACTTTACCTAAAAAGTTAAAATTTATTTACATCATAACTTTTTTATTTTGACAGATATAGCAAAGCTGGGGGCGCCAGTAGCGTCTCAGTGGGCACTACTACCAATATTATTAAGAAAAGAAGTACGCCACTGACTTTTTATAAGGCTATAATATATTTTCCATATTTAGCAATACAAGATGCATCTTTTTAGTCTCTTGTATTTTCTTCGTATCTCGCTTCATTTTCTAGACAAAAGAATGAAACCACTTTAAGTAATTCTAAAAAGGTGTCCTAAACAGCATAAAATTAAATCCAAGATTATAAAATAAATAATTTAGACCTAAGTAAATAGAAAAAATGACAATTTTTGATGAAATACACGACTGGTTATTTATTTTTGCAAATTATTGTTTTATTTTTATATCATGTTGTCAATGGGTACTTCATAAAAAGTGAAAAGTTTTTACAAAAATATTGGCTATGACGCCCACTGGGACGCCACTGGACCCAATAATCTTAATCTAGGTAAAGCTTTACAAGAGCTTTTTACAATAAATAGGTGTCCCAAATTTTATCTAAATCGGTTAAAGGGTTCCTAAGATATTTAAAAGATACTCTGACTTCTTTAAAAACCTTAACGCCTCGCGTATCTTAAAATTGAAGCAAGTACGGACATATGTTAAATTTTTTTTATAAAAAGACAGAAGATAGCACCCAGAGTTGGGTCGAATACTGAAATTTGGTATTCGAATACGAATACCGTAAAAAAGTATTCGAATACCGAATATTTTCGAATACCTACAAAAAAGTATTCGAATACTCGGTATTTATGAATACCACGATTGGGTATTCATGAATACTGAAGAGCAAAAAAACCTCCTTTCTCTTGAAAAAGCAACTCATTCTTATTTTTCTACGTTTTTCCATAACAAAAATGCAGTGGCGTACCTTGTTCTTGCTTAAAAACTAATTATTTCGTCAAGACGTCTCCCAAATTTTCAAAAAATAACTTTTCTTTTTTAAAACTATTGACTTCACTTTTGGAATGGGGATACATGTACATACTATCTACGATTTAGCAGATAGTCATGATTTAAACTGGCATAATAAAATTTATTATACACATCCCTTTTGTGTAAAATGGAGATAAATACATATTAACCTAACCTAATACATAGAAAACATAGTTTGTAATGTCACTTTTTATATGTTGGACCAAGTTACTTGTTTTTTAACACGCTTTTATTAACTTGGGTTGTAACTATCTATCTATGTTTGTAACGGAATCTTTGAGCCTAATTTTAACCAACTTCCAGCTATTCGATTTCTTTGAAACTTTGCACACGTGTCAAGGACCGATGAAGATGCAATAATTTAAAAACAGTATCCCGTTATCTTTTTTGAATCGCCAGGAAAAAAATTCCATTATATTATAAAAACAACACCTAGGATGCCATCTGTTGGCAACATTTCAAACTTTGCTATTAAATGAAGAAGAAATTTTTTAGTTTTTACACAATTTGGTTAGTTGCACCATTGGTGTTCAATTTTTATGAACAATAAAAATATAGGGTTAGTTGCACCATTGGTGTTCAATTTTTATGAACAATAACAGTTAATAAATGCCGTTAACACGCTTTTTTATTAACTTGGGTTGTAACTATCTGGCTATGTAACGGAATCTTTGAGCCTAATTTTAACCAACTTCCAGCTATTCGATTTCTTTGAAACTTTGCACACGTATTAAGGAAACATGATAATGCAATAATCTGCAAACAGTATCCCGTTATCTTTTTTTGGATCGCCAGGAAAAAAAATTCCATTATATTATAAAAATATAAAAACAACACCTAGGTTGCCATCTGTTGGCAACATTTCAAACTTTGCTATTAAATGAAGAAGAAATTTTTTAGTGGGTTGCAATATATTGGCAACGGTCCAAACATTGCCTGGATTGCCATCTGTTGGCAAAATTTCAAACTTTGCTACTTAATGAAGAAGAAATTTTTAGTGAGTTGCAATCTGTTAGTTGAGTAGCAGAAACTAAAAATGAAAAATAATTAATAGTTTAAAAAAACTAAAAAACACGCTTTTATATGCAACCGAACTAAAAATTAGAAAATAATTTTTCATTAAAAAAAATATTGTCATTTCATAGTAAAAGCGTGGGGTGATAAATATATTAAATGTTATAATTATTATATTTGCAAATATCTATGATGGAAAAGTTATGAAAAAATAGTAAAATGCACCCCACGCTTTTTACTATGAAATGACAATATTTTTTTAATGAAAAATTATTTTCTAATTTTTAGTTCGGTTGCATATAAAAGCGTGTTTTTTAGTTTTTTTAAACTATTAATTATTTTTATAGTAAAACCCCAAGGAAGTTAAAATAATGAATTAAGATATATTTTTGTTTGCAAAAAGAATGTTTATCTGTTCAAAAGTACTTACCTATTAGGACCATAGAAAAAACAGATCAAGATTTAAAAGACATATTGAATTAATTTTTTTTTTAATTTTGTGTTAATTTGCAAATGATGACATATATGACTTATATCAAATTTTACCCCGTCGTCGGCAAAACCACCACGAACATGTTTTAACCCGCTTAAGATGCATAAAAAGTAACGTAATATTCATAAAATAAGCAAACAGTATTTAAATTCAGAATATCAGTATTCGAATACCAGAATATTCAAAAACGATATTCAGAATAAAGAATACCGAATACTGACCAAAAAAGTATTCCGTCGAATACCAAATACCAAAACATAAATCTATTCAAATAGTATTCGAATACCACACAAATGTATTCTGAATAGTATTCAGAATACCGAGTATTCGAATACTAGCCAACTCTGATAGTACCCTTAAGTTTTGTATTGTAGTTAGGAAATACCCTGTGCATAGTAAATAGAAAAAAAAGTTTTTATCCAGTAAACAGATGGGTGCAGGTTGCTTTCTATTCGGATCTTAGACTATAAATCTTTATAATATTTTTTGACAAAGATTCAAAAGGAACAACGAAAAAATACAATATAAAATATCTAAGTGTGCTGGTCTTAAGACAGTCGACTCACTGTTGTACCTATTAATAACTAATAAAAAAATCAATCAATAAAAATTATCCCATCATCCTAGCAACTAAAAACTAATTTGCATATTTAGATCATAATCATATTTAAACAAGAAATTCGCTTGAGGTCATTAGAGGTTAATTTTGTTTAATAAACAGCTGCGTTGTAATACTTAGAAGTCTATGAATGCATGGCTTGAATTATTCAATACAGATGAAATTAAAAAAAAAAAATGCTAAGTAAAAATAAAGCAAAAATTCATAACTTTAAGAACGTATGACTCTTGATATCCAAAGATTTTATTAACCAAGTCGGGCATGATGCGCTTTTCATTAAGCTTTTTTACGATCTTCCAATTTTGTATTTAGCTTTCCAGTTGTCTATCTAATTAACGTACAGGGTGTCCCACCGAGAACTACCGCGATCGATTTCTTTAAAAGAAAGCTTTAGAAAATTTTTGAAAATATGGAAGTCAGTGGGGGACATACAACTAAAGTATTTTAACAGCTCTACCACTTCCGGTTATACCGGAAGTTAATGTCAACTTCCTTATTTTAAATTGAACACCCTATATATTATTTATTTTTTAGATTCTGCTTAAAATTCTTAACATAATTTCTGAATAATGTTTTATACCTAAGTCCAACCGTTTTTGACTTATTTTAAATAGGTGAAACTTGTAGACCATTAGCTAAACGCATAAAAGAACACAGATCATACATTAAAAACACAGGATTTCATAAGTCAAAAATCTGCCAACACGCATTTGATAACAATCATAGAATAAACTGGGATGCTTCGAGCATTTTAGCAAAAGAGACTTGTTCTAAAAACGCAAAATAAAAGAAAGTGCGTATATTTTAATAAATAAAGATAATTATTGTGTAAAATCAATTTCAGTTAATTTAAATAACACTTGGTTGCCTTTGCTCGATTCTGAAGTATCTTCAGGAAAACTAAAAATCAACTAACTCATCACCTTTTTTGTCCTACAAATAATAAATACACCAGTTACTTATGTCACTTATGACACATATTACAAACTATTGTCAGTTTGGGATATTAAAAAGCCTAAAATTTTATTCATTTCTAATTTAAATATGAGTTAATTTTTTAGTTTTATTTTTTAACTTTATTTTTAACTTGATAACGGTGGCAGACTTGCCACCGAAACGTCGTTTTTAATTAGAATTTTTTGTGTTTTTGGGCTGTTTTTTTATTTTGTTTCAGGCGATCGGCCAGTTCATAAGGGCCAATAGGGCTGAAGAGGGTCAGCTCGTAACCCCGGGACCAGGACCGAAGCGGTCCCATTCTTTGCAGACGTGTACCCAACAAAAAGACCATCCAATAAATGTCTTCTAGTCAGACAACTGCTTATTATTTTATGTCCAAAGTTTTTTAGGCTGTAAGAAGAATTAGCCTCTAGAATCGGGCCCTCAAACTAAAATATTGATTTTATCCAAATTTACTGTAAAATTTGTAGTCTGGTTGGCAGTACTTTGGACAAGTAAGAGTAGATCGCGCACTAGATGGAATTGAACTGTATATTGAGTTCGATTAAGAGCCGTACTGTTTTTTTATAGTAAGAATATTTTAAAAGCGCAAATTCGGTACCCTTTATAATACAAAAACACATAAAAAAGGCCGCCTGCAATCGGACTATTTTATATAAAGGCTCCGCTATCCTTTGCAGCAACGCGCCGATACACAATGGGATTTGTTATTTTGGCCAAAAAGCAACTTGGAAATTTTAACGGGACATGCTGTGTATTTCAAAGTAGATACTCCAAACTACATGTACGCAAAATTATAAAAGGATATGACGACTTCTATTGGGGTAATAATAAACTTAAAAATGTTTTATAGGTATGAGTGTAAGGACAGATTCAAGATTTTTTATAATTTACAAGGTTTTCCATTTTAAAAATTAATATGTTTTGTCCTACACTGTATATCCTAAAAGATAAAAGCATTTTGATGAAATATATGGATTCTACAAAATCTACCCAACAAAACAGTGGTTTTTATTTATTTTATACGTTAAAAAATAAAGTTGGGAAGATGTATCTCTATTCCGCTTCTAAGAATAATTTAATATTATTTTTCAGTTTTGGATGGTCATATTTCCGAAACTAATTGAGATAGACACATTAAATGTTGTATTTTTTAAAGCATTTTAAAAGATTTTTTGGTGGTAATATATTATTCAGGGTATTCCATTTAAAAAAAATCATACCTATTGTCGTACCCTGTATATCATATTGGATAATAATCATCGGATTACCTATTAGAATACTACCGAATTAACCAAACAAGCTGATATTATAGTTTATTTTGTACAATAAAAAATAATAATGTTAAGGGAGTGTAAATTTATAATAACATATAATAAGTTTTAGATTTCCAAAAAGCATTTGTATTAATTTATAATATTTTTTCAATATTTTTCCAGTAAAAAGCACCTCATTTTAAGTTAGATTGGAAAGTTTCAGAATTTTGACCAAAAAAATAATTTCTATCCCATAGTGCGATGACCAGCTGCATCAACCGGCATATCATAAAAGAAATAATGCAAAGGCGGCTGCGAAGACAAGCATGCCGAGTTATTTGCTTCAACCATTTTTGGGATTTTTTTCTTATCAAAGAGCACCGAATTTACATTTTTAAACTGTTCCTTCTATACGCAAATCTTTGAGTTTTGTTTGCTTCGCTTGGAAAACGGCCCATGTGCGGAGAGCACAAGAAGCATAGGTTAATTACGCTAAAAAATTAGCAAAATAAAAATAAAAACTTTAATGTATAACCACATTATTTGCTTTTGAATGATATATTACATAAAGATTTCACTGTAAGGATGCCAAAGACGTATAGGCATATATGAAAGAGATTAAACATTACACTATTTCGAGTGCATATTTAAATGCCTATAGTATTTTAACTTTGGTTTAAGCACAATTTTAAAAGAATAATATGGGTGCATTTTTGCATGACAGTTATTAATCAAACTAATAATCAAATTATACAGGGTGTTTCCTAATTCCGGTAAAAAAAATAAGTATTTATTTTTAAGCTAATTCTATAAAAAATGTTTATAATATTAGTTCCAGAAATGCATTGTTTCCAAGGTACAGGGTGTTAAACTTATTAAAACAAATCGATTTTTTAATTATATCTTAAATATTCCTAATCCGATTTGCATGAAATTTGACGGGTTTAATAACAACACCAAAAGGCTTATTTAACCCTAACTTAAATTACAAAATAATGTTGCCGACTGCTTTTGTGCAATAAAAATATTTTTATTATGAAACAAATAAAAATACATCATTTTTGTTATTTCAGTTTTGCACGTATCTTGCTTAGTTTAGCAAAAAAAAAATGCAAATTTCTGGGCCATAAAAGAAGCTTTAGGAATATTTTTCTTTGAAAAATTAGGCTTTTAATACCTCTTATATCTGCTATGGTCTAACAAATTTTACTAAAAGAAGCGCTTCCAAATGAGTTTTTTTACTTTGCCACCCTGGATCAAAAGAACGAAAAATTTTAGGTTTTACGATCATACCTGTCTATTTAAGTTCGCACCATAATATGAAAAACTTTTTATTATTAATTTTCCAAAAAAGTTATTCTTTACAAAAAGTTCTGCATGGTCAAAAACCCAAAATGCAATTATCAGATAATATTTTTACAGTGGTATACGAGGTATGTCAAAAAATATAAATTTTGCCCAAAAGGAAAGTACTTGTCCTGTTTTCTTGAAAATAAATAAGGTTGCAAATTTGACTGTAATTTTTATTCCTTAACATCTTTTCTTTATAAAATTTTTCGATAATATGAAAAATAAGGGTACTTTCCTCTTAAGCAAAATTTATATTGTTTAAGATACCTCGTATACCACTGCAAAAATATATCTGATGATTGAATTTTGGGTTTGGGACCATGCAAAACTTTTTATAAAAATAACTTTTTTCGAAAAATTACTAATAAAAAACTTTTCCATTTGGTGCGAACTTAAGTAGACACGCTGTATAAACTTTGTTTCATAAAATTAGCATATAAATAAGCCCTCATTTTTTTATCGACTTTGTGAAACAGCTCTGTCTAAAAAGAAAGAAATACCGTGCCATCTTTTCTTTCTTATTTTTCAGTCTTTAAAACATTAGCTTAAGTTGCTGTTTCTTCTATTTCTTCACTCCTGGATCTGCTAAATGATGACAGTCTTCTTGAAAGTTTTCTAATACTAGAGCTTTTATTACTAAAGTTAGGAGTAAAACATAAAATGCTTGTCACCGAAGTTTGTCTTTGAAATTTTGGAAATGGTTCCTGTAACGTCTGATCTTCTGGATTCCTTCTGATTGGAGATCCTAAATCAACCGATTTTCCTTCAATTTCTACAGATTCTTCTTCTACGCCATCATCAGAATAATCTCTTGACCCATACCTTGCTGGACGTGCAAACCTATTTTCGGTGGACCAAACTTTATTTTTGGGTTTGTTGTTTTTCTTTTTTTCTTTTATTCCAAGTATTTTCCAGAGTTCTTCTCTAAATTTTGGATGAGATACGGCGTAGACGTAAGGATCAACGGCACTAGTCATTTTGGCAAATAAGGCCGGGATCATGGATGCTAAAGGGGTTATTAAGTTCTTATGACCAGATATTCCAAGGAGAGCAACAGTTGCATAGGGTGTCCAAGAGAAGAACCAAAGGAATATTACCATTAAGACTATAACGGCTAGTTTTATTTCTTGTTTGCGCTTATCTTCTTCCTTAATATGCCTAAAATAGTATAAAATAATTATTTTAAAGCAGCTTTTACACGGCATATTTAAGCTCAAATTTTTGGCCAATAAATTGTTAAAATTTATTTTGAGTCGGGTAAAACAACACATTAACCCCAATTTATTGCAACAATATTTAAAGTCAGCCATTTTTTTTTACTTCAACAGATTTTATTGTTTATTTGTTTTCTGGGAGTTTAAATTTAAATAAAATACAATTGACTTTTCTCCCGAATAAAAAAAATATATTTTATTTATTATGGAGTAAGCCAAATACTATTTTATGTAAATAGATGTGCCAACAAAGAACTTATCGATATAATTTACTATAGAATACACAGACTTACAGTCCAATTATTCAAGGACATTTCATATTGCTGTTGTTTAATGAGATATGATAAAATTGTTTTTTATAAAAGCTATAGAGTTTTCAAATCTGCATATCCAAAAATTTTTTTGGCGTATATAGAATGTCCCAAAAACAAAAACTAATGATTTGGTCAAAAATCAGTTATCTTACCTAAATGAGTCTCTTTTTGAAGATGAGGACCAACCTCTTCGTCCCACCACTAGTACTATATTAGCATAGCTAAATACAATGAGACAGAATGGAACTACCCAAGCTGCACAAAAAAATACCAAAATAAACATCCTTGTTGCATCGTTTTCAGTCAAATAATCAAAACTACAACTTACTAAATAACCCTCGTATTGGTATTTACCGAAACCGATATCCAGCAATGGAATAATTGAAAACAATAGGCCATAAATCCATGAACAAATCTAAAACATTAATAAAGAAAATATTAATGAAATGTCTTTCAAACTCATGAAGAAAAGTTGCTTTTACTTTACAATTTTTATATAGGCGCATGCGCACTTCTCTGTTTATTGGGCTTAAATTGGGCGAAAAAATTGTACTTTCTAAAATTGTTTTTTTTTTAAATTTAAAAATCGAAAACGTACAGGGTTTTTATTTATATTTTACCACCTACTTTTAACTTTAACCAAAAAGGGTAGAAAAAACGTCCTGTATAAAGGTTTCCTCTGTATAGGCTGTATACAGTGTGTTTACGTTTGGCGTCATATGGGAAACTTTTTATTATTGATTTTACAAAAAAAGTTACTCTTTATAAAAAGTTCTGCATGGTCTAAAACCTAAATGCAACCATCAGATATCAAATTGTATCAGTTATCTACGAGGATTGATCAAAAATGTAATTTTAAAAGAGTAAAGTACCTGTATCTTTGCTAATATCAAAAATTGTTATATAGAAAAGATGTTTATAATTCATAATTACCACTAAATATGCAATTTTCTTTATTTATATAAAAAACATATTTTAGATTTTTTTCTGCAATAATGGTGAAAATTTAGGTTTGTACATTAGTGCACTACATACCATGATTATAAATGTCATAGAACAGTTTAAAATATATATATATTTTAATTTATTGTTACTAAAACATAAAAAATTTACAGTAGTGCACTAATGTACAAACTTATATTTTTTTAGAACATAACAAAATTGTATATTTAGAAATTAGAAAGAATTTTTAATTCTAAACATCTTTTCTTTATAACAATTTAAGATATTAGGACAAAATACAGGTACTTTCATTTTAAGCAAAAATTACATTTTTGACCGACACAATTTAATCTCTAATAATTGTATTGTAGGTTTTCAACTATGCAGAACTTTTTATAAAGAATAATTTTTTCGTAAAATGAATATAAAAAATTTTCCCATATGACGCCAACTTAATTACCCAGACACCAGAGGCGCATTTACATATTTGCCGCCCGTAGGCTATTTTATTTTCGCCGCCCTTTTCTTCTTTTTTCCTTCAGAAATATTTTTGAAGAGCAAAAAAAAAAAAGTTGTAACTTCCATCTGGTGGGTGTAGAATATCGTCGCCTCAGAGCAACACTAAGACATGTAAAAAAAACCGGTTTCGAGAAAAATGCAAATAAAGATTTGGCAAAAATTCAGTTACTTATATCTTTTTTATTTTAAAATATTTTCAAATACGGTTTTCACAGGTCACATAGCTTCCTTTAGCTTTATATTATGTTTACCAGTTAAAAAAAAATGTAAAAAATAATTAGAAAAAAAACAACTTGTCCTACTGTTGCACAAAAACATTATTAACATTTCCAAAAATCTTAGTTAGATGTCCTAGTGGACACTAAATTGGTTTTCAAGTTTATGATTAGTTTTTTTTTAAATGCAAAAATAACGCAAATTTTTCTGTTACAAGTTTATTTTTACAAAATTAACAGTGTTACTTTTTAATACAAAACGAAAAACATTACATAAGGGAAAAAACAAATTAATTAACTCAAAACTAAAAAAGAGACTAGCAAAAATTAATTTAAATAATTAATCTGAATCGTAAGTCGTGGAACTACCGGATGCTGTAAGTGATCTATAAAAATCATGGTGCTTTTTGGTATTAAATTATCATTGCACAAACTAAGCATGTCGTTTTTTTGTTGATTGGTATTGGTGGTGCCTTGTCATAAGCAGGGATTAAAATTGGATTTTCATTTTGAGTTCTTGTTTGTTTTCTAATGTTTATACTGTCAAATTCTATTTGTTTGTATGACGTCTTGTAAAAATCTTATTTGGTTCACTTTTCATTACTTTAATTATTTTTAGGTCATTAAATAAAACTTTTTCGCCCTTTTCATTAACATTAAAGTTTGTCCTCATTGTTTTAGATATTTTTTTCCGTCCAGAAAATTTTCTGTAGACATCTCATTGACTTCATATGGGGTTCCCTTCTTTTTAGCCGATTTGGCAATTGTAACAAGTTCAGATGAAACATAAATTGGGCCATTTTTAAGTACTCTTGATCTCTCTCTTTCAATACAAGAATGCATTGAATCACCTTCATTTTTCGTGTGGCCAATGATAAGGTATTTATGATTAATTTCTTCTATGTCATAATTTTCAACAGTGTATAAATACATAGCCATCAAAAATTTATTTTTATTTTGAGCTGTACAATTATCACTGTAAAATACCACTTTTTTCCTAGAGCACTTTTTTTAGAAACATAAAAACACAAGTTGATATTTCATTGGCTCCTCTTTTGGCTTCTCCTTCATGCCACATGTAGCAAAATCCTGATTTATCTTTTATTTCAAAAAACGTGAAATTGTAAACGTGTTTACTTTTGTAGTAGAATGAAGAAATATTGCCATTAGGCAGTGGAGTAACAGCTTGTAAATCATAGGAACACAACATAATATTGTTATCTTCCAAAGCCAAATTTTTATCTTTTGTCTTCTCCAGACGAGATAAATCCTTTTCTTCTTGGTGCTTTTGAAGTGTTTCTTTTTTGCTTCTTTTTTTTCATCGCTTAAATTTATGAAACAGTAGGATATGTTATCTTAACCTAGAGTTGCACTAACTCAAAATTAACTTTAGGTCATGGGTAACCGACGGATATGTATTATATTAAATTACAGTAAATTTTTAGGAAATATCTTAGTGTTGCATTAAGTAAAGGCATTATTTGCGATACTGAACATGTGGTTATCTCAGAATCGCTTTTTTTTAGATGTCTTAGTATTGCTCTGAGGCGACGATATATTAAATTTAAGACGCACTGTTGCCAAAATGTTGGTGGACTATTAGAGATATTTCTTAGAATCAGAAAAGGGTATTAAGGGTAGGTACTTAATTAAACCCAAGACTATTACAAACTTACGAATGGTTAGTTCTGGTAAGCAATGCATTTTTTATTCCTTAATTAAACCCAAGACACAAATACATACAGGGTGTCCCACCGGGAACTGATGCGATCGATTTCTGGAAAAGTACGCTTAGGAAAATTTTAAAATTTTGGTAACAATATACCGTTAGTGGGGGACATAGAACTAAAATATTTTGACAGCTTTACCACTTCCGGTTATACCGGAAGTTAATGTCAACTTCCTTATTTTAAATGGAACACCCCATGTATTAATTATTTTTTATATTGTACGTAAAATTCTAAACATAATTTATGTGTAACGTTTTATACCCAAGTCCAACCGTTTTTGACTTATTATAAATTTTATTTTAAAAATGACGTTGCAAGCCATTACATAACCATCAATTTCTTCTAAACAAAAGCCTTTAATATAAGTTGGGGTTGGGTTCCTTGTAAAGAAAGAACTTCTTTTGTAGACTGTATCGATATTTTCACAATTAATAAATACAGAGTGGTCAAAAATAATCGTTGAAAATCATCACGACAAAAATCTTGGAAGTATTTATTTTATTACTTTATCCTATTAGGCAATAAAAATAGGGGTAAGTTTGTATAAGGATGTCTATTACAAAAAATGATAGTTTTCGAATTATTAATAGTTTAATATTTATCTATTCTAACAATGCAATTAAGTACGGGTAGGTACGGGGTAGTTGGCTGTGATGCCGCATTTTGTTGTCAAGGCCAACTAGAAGCAAAACTAAGCCGTATTTAAAAGCATTGTTAGAATAGATAAGTATTAAATTGTTAATATTTCAAAAACTATAAATTTTTGAAATATACATTCTTATACAAACTTATCCTTATTTTTGATGCTTAATAGGATAAGGTAAAAAGATGAGGATTTCCATTAAAAAACATTGATCTTTAAGGTTTTTGTCGTAAAAATTTTTACCAATTATTTTTACCAAATTTTCAAAATGTTTTAAAGCTTACTTTTCGAGAAATCGATCGCAGCAGTTCCCGGTGGGACTTGTATATTGCAATGCGTATATTCTTGTGTTTTATATTTACGTAAATTTGTAGGCCTCTTTATGCAATAAATAAATAATATTTTAAATGCATTTACTATTTTTTTACTTTTTAAAATATTTCACAAAAAAGAAAACAACTGGATAGGAAGAGTTTATGAACAACTTGTCAACAATGCTTATGGCTCATTGTGGTACACTCTTATTTAAATCCATAGGTCGCTTACTATTTCGTTTTAAGTAAGTACGCAATTTTATTTCATTTTTTTTTCGCGCTGTCTTTGCTATAATCGACTCTCTTACTCTTAATCAATCTTTGAAAATTTTACTTACCAAAAATATATTTATTCGAATTTTTGAATACTTCCGACTAAGTGGATATTTTATTACAAAATATCGATCGAGAGATATTGATGCTAAAGTTACTATGGATACTACTCCAGTCAATCCACCCAAAAAAGCATATATGCGGCAACCTGAAAATTATAAAATATATAGGGTGTCCAGTTACTCAACCGACAAACTTTAAAAGGTGATTCTACAATTAAAACTGGGAAAAAACTTTAAATAAACATACATCCTAAAAGTGTTAGTTTTTAAACTACATGTGTTAAAAAATTAAATAAAAATGTTTTTTTTATACATTTTTATACCAATTCAGATATCTCTAAAAAAATGGAAGATGTCTCCTATACATCAGGGAAAATTTTTTGGCATACAAGAAAAAAATTATAAGTGACGTTCATGAAGAGTTTAAGGTAAATACAATCCTGGACAAATAAAAAAACCGGAGAAACAAAATTTTGTTCAAATTCAATCTTAAATAACTTTTTGGTTCTTTGACAAATTTCAATTAACTTTTGGTCCAGTTGTCGGTCCTTTTGTTAAAATTATCATTTAATATGAGGGTTGCAAAAAATTTATAGGATTTGGTGTTATACAGGAAAGAGCCAAATGTTGCATTGTGGCCCAAATTTTTAAACACCCTGTGGAATAATTTAAGGTCACAATTTTAAACCAATGTATTGAATTTCAAAGCCTCATCTTTTCTTAACATTTTTAAATTTATATCAATATCTCTATTCTAAAGGGTAATACAAATTTTTAAAGAAAACAATGCAATTTAAATATGATGGTCGTTATATACGCTATAATGCAAAGATATTGCGAAAACTTAAGATTTGGAAGGTCATATTTCCGAAACTAATAAAAAATAGTAAATCAAATGTAGTATTTTCCTAAGGGTCTTTAAAAGCTATTTTTACTGGGAATATAATATAAAGGATTTTTTTTTTTTGAAATCCCACTTTTAGTCTAACCCTGTATATCTTAAAAGATAACAAAAATCTGGTTACTAATTTGGAAACTACGAAACCAACTTAACAAACTATAATTTGTATTTATTTTTATCACCTAAAATAAAAATTTTAAGAAAAGTGTAAAAGTATAAACTACACACTTTTTATTGGCTTCTTTAAAAATGTGTGTTTCCTATTGGAATAAAGATATTGAAATAAAAAAGGAATGTTAGGAAAAGATAGGGCTTTAAAATCCAATACACTGGTAAAAAATTGTGGCGTTAAATCATTTTACAGGGTTTTGAAAATTTGGATCAAAATGCAACATTTGGAAGAGCCAATCCTTGTATAACACCAAATCCTATAAAACTTTTTGCAATCCTCAGATTAAATAATAATTTAAACGAAAAGATAATTAAAAAAATAAAATCAGTCAAAAAACCAAAAAAAAAAATTTGTACGACCGGGCGTAAAATACAATTTCACGTCCCCATTTAAGGGCGTAAAATTGCACTTTTCTGCCCTAGGGCAAAAAGTGTCAAAAACGCCCGAATTTATACATGAGGGCGTAAAATTGTACTTTTACGCCCTAGGGCAAAAAAGCATCAAAAACGCCCGCATTTATAAATTTATTAAAAAATAATAAAATTAAATAATTCCCCATTTTATTTTTGGTAAAACAACAATTTATTTAATTAAACATATACCAAAAGTACACTGATTACAATTTAAAACATTAAAGGCTGGGAAATTTTCTCCTAACTACAGGACTGCTTCTATATTAATTTCAGTCGTACAAAAATATTGTTTGCACCTCTGGCATAAAGCACTTTTACGTCCACTGCTGATTGTTTGTGCTCGCGAAGCTTGGGCCACAACTTTCAGCCGCGGGCGTAAAAGTGCTATTCTCGCCCTTGGTACGATTTTTCTTAAACAAGAATACTTTTTAAATTCCCTGTGTTCTGTGACATATTTACGCGCGATAAATGTTTGGTGGCGTAAATCTTTGACAAGTTTAAAAATTATTTTGTTCGGTTGGCATATTTTTATTTAAAAAATTAATTAGGTAAATAGAATTTTTTAAAATAGTTGTAAATAAGATAGTATACAACGTGCCTTTGGAAATTTTTGACCAAATGGAAAACTTTTTAATTATAAACTTTAAAAAAAATAATTACCTCTTTAATAATAAAAGTCCTGCTTGATAAGAAAATGCATTTCCACAAAAATAACTGTATGTCTGGTGTACAGGGTGGCTTAAAAAGACTTGCTTCCTAATAAATATACAGGGTATTACCTAACTACCTACGGTGCGAAACTTTAAAGAGTGATTTCTTTAGTCATTTTATAAAGAAGAGTTCCTGTAAACATATGTCCGGAGTTGCTTCGTTTCTGAGATACAGGGCGTTAAGGATTTTAAAAAAGTCGATATCTTATAAATATCTTAAATACCCTTTAATCAAATTGGTTAAAATTTGTTACGTTTGTTTGATGTAATAAAGCACTTGCAAAACCCTAGAAACTAGATTTGACTTTATTGGGTCCAATGGCGTCTCAGTGAGTCACCACAGCTTATATTATTGAGATAAAAATGTACGACACTGGCTTTTTATGTAGTTTTTTTCTCTGTAGCAACTTAAAATACAACTTTTTATTGAAATTAACTATTATTAGGTTTTAAATTTTATTTTTTTTTTAATACAACTTTTTATTGTCGTTCTTTTTTCTATCTGCCATCGTATTTATTATATTTATAAAATACCAATTAAAAAAAAATGACGCCCAGTATCTCAGAAACGAAGCAAGTTTGGACATATATATTCTTTATAAAATGACATTAGAAAATCACCCTTTAAAGTTTTGTATCACAGGAATTTCCTGTATTTTATTTTGGAAACAAGTCTTATTTAAGCAAACCTGTACATCAAACATACAAATGTTATGTGAAAATGTATTTTCTCATCAAATAGGACTTTTTATGAAGAGGCACTTTTTTGCGTAAAGTTAATAATTTAAAAGGTTTGTATCGGTCAAGAACTTTCAAAGACACGCTGTACAAATCTCGGTGAAAAGTTTCATTACTGCCTCGAGAAATGGTTCACAACGGAGCTTTGCGCCTCTGTAAACCATTCTTTTCTCTTGACAGTAATGAAACACTTTCAATTCAACTCTTGGTAGGGTCCGCGCGTTTAGTAAAGAGGCCACCGACGTCATCATTTTCTGAGCAAAATCTCCTCTTATTCTCTCATCCCGTGTTAAAAATGTTATTTATTTTTTTAAATCAAATCTTTAAAATGCCTACTTCCTACGAAGCCCTCGAAACCGCGATTGAAAGAGAGCTACAGAACGTGCAGACTTTACATACCAAGAGTACATTACATAATATACTATTTAAAGCCTAGTTCATAAGCTAGCGAAATGCGATTTGCAAATCGAACTGTTCTGATTGGTCCAATTGTAACGAAACATTCGAAAGTCGTTAGAAATTGACCAATCAGAACACGTTTTGCGGTTTGCAATTCGCATTTCCCAAGCTTATGAACTAAGCTTAAGCCGATTCCCACTTAGGGGTGTTCACACGTGACGCATGAGTCGACATCCATCAGCTAATTGTCGAGGTTTTTAAGGAAACCGGTATAATCATATCTATGCACATTTGAATCGAATTACAACTTTTAGTAGTATAGATGGGTCCACATTTAATTCATTCTGAAAGTATAGTACCGCGAAGTACACAAAAAGTGATAAAGTAAATAAACCCTTTTGTGAACGATGATTTATTGCAGCAAAAATATTCAACCCGACGAGTTTCTAGTTCCACGCCACGTGCCACCGGTTTTATGACAAAACAAACGCGCAATAAGAGAATGTTTTTAAGTACCTGATACGTGTTTTAGCAGTGTTTTTTTATTTATCTAAAAAATATGTAATCAGGCTCTGTCAGAGGCTATGTGTCTTCGAAAAGGTTTGTGTACTTTATCATTTTTTGTGTACTTGGCGGTATTGCTTTCAGAATGAAATAAATGTGGACCCATCTATACCAACCGTTAATTTATGTAGGGAATTTTGTTAAAAAGTCGTCATCTATAAGGGAAAATTAGAACCAGTCCTAATTTGGCGGGTGGAAACGCACGAGTTTTAACCCCTTACCCATGACTCGCAGGTGTGAATCGTCATGAGTCAGAGACTTTTTACCCGGAGTAAATAACCCGGGTTAAAACCCCTAGGTGGGAATCGGCTATTAAAAATTTAAATTAATGTCCCAATACGCTGTATAATTACGGAAAGTAACCTTACCCATATCACCTAAAACTGGTCCTCTGTAAAAACAGTTATATATGAAAACTATCATTTTAATCAACATCAGGCCATCACTAACCGCTAAATTAACAATTAGCGTGTTTGCAGGTGTTCGTAATGCTTTACACCTAAAAAGAAGCTTCCTGACATTAAGTAATTTTGATTTATTGACAAAATGGTGACTCGAAAATATAATATTACATTTTCGAGTTTTTTAAGTTCTTTCTGATATAATCACAAGGACCCAGATGTTGGAATACGAAGTTTACTGAGTTTCTAAAAAGAGCTCTTGTGATCCTTGCTTATATTTTAGAAATGTCGAAAATAACAAATTCTTACTTATAGGTATTGTACGTAGAATGATGGTCTAGTAGCAGCGTCAATGCAGGAAGAAGCTGATACATTTTTGCAAGAGTTAAAGAATAAGTTTGAACCATACATAACTAATGATGTAAATACATTTCTTAGGAATGCAAATTAAAAGAAATGAAGATCATTCTATTTTTATTCATCAGGCAGTGACATGACAGAGCAAAAGACAACAGTGCGTAGTTTATGTTGTTTTTTTTATAATTATACATAAAAAGCTTTCTCTTAAGTTACTCTATCTCCTAAAAAAACACATCTAAATCCGTTAAGAATAGTAACGTCAATATCGAATTTTAGAAGTAAACTATTTTTTAAACACCCTGTATATGTTTTTTTGATATTATTATACACATAAACCTTCCTCTTAAATTAATCTATCTATTTAAAAAATCCATTAAAATCCGCTGATAATAGTAACGTAATAATGAATTTTAAATGTTTTATTCAAGATATCCGACCCGTGCCCACTTTGTTGGGCGTTAATATCTGAACTTTTGGTTAATAATAGTATAATATAGCAACCTATAACACTCCTAAATAGTGTTGCTTTCTAATTGTAAAATAATTTATTATGAAAGGTTCAGTACTTCCGAAGAATAGCGGCTACAAACAAACAAACCCACAAACAAAGATACACACTTCACCTCTTTAAGTATTAGTCTAGATAAAAACCAAGCACACAATTAAGTAAAAAGAACTACGTCCATTACAAATATTTCATACATATTTTATAACTATATACGGGGTGCTACACAACGAACTGCAACGAACGATTATTAAAAATGTAGGCTTTAAAAATATTTTAAAAAAATTTAAATTGTAAGTTCTAACTCACGGATGGCGAACCATTTCGTATAAACGTGCTATTTTTGTGCAAAAATTTAAATGAATAACTTTTAAGGGGAAAAAATTTGAAGAGCAAAAAAAAAAGGTCATCACTTAAAGATGCCATAGGCGTCCCGTTTAATGTTTTGTTTCAGTGAGTTCAAATTTTAAAGAGCAAAAAAATTCATCACTTTCAAACTTCTCTCTTATCACATAATATTCAAAAAGAACAAAATTATCAACACACTTGCGTGCCCAAATTTTTACATCGCATGCTATCTTGGGCACGCGTGCTATGGGTTTGCCATTCCTGGTTTAACCAGAGTCATTTTTCGTGTTAACCGTATTCGTCGAGGTGGTTTAAACCGCATTTCAAAATGACAATATAATAATAAAAGTTGGATAAAGATAGGTATTCAAATGTTTTTAAAATGTTTTGAACCGTATTAACACGAAAAAACGCCTCAGAACACCAGGACAGCGCCAAACGAAAATATTCAATAAGGCTTACTGGCCAGAATTTACGAAAGACGTTCTGAATTAAAAACCGGAAGGCGGTAAAAATAATAGTGAGTCAACTAACAGGTCTTTGCAGACACACAAACACTTGAAAACTATGGGCCTCGTAGAAGAAATCCCATGCAAGTTCTGTCAGGAGCAAGAAGAATCCGCAAAAAACTTATAGTGCTTTTGCGGCAAGATTCACCAAGGAACCATATTCAAGTTTATAGAGTCTGATAAAAAAAAGACCGACTGGGATAGCGTGCTTCAACATATGGACGGAGGGCACACAATAAACCTGAGCCGGTTGCAATAATAGAGGACATACAATCTACCTCCAGGCTAATATAATCTAATCTAAGGTTAATAGCGGGTACTTCCGCTCATACCGAAAGTTAATATTATTTAGTGTTTTTCGGGGTCAAGCCGAATAAAAATTCACATGGTCCAAAACTAAGAAATATAAAATTTTACTCTGATTGGTATTAAACAGGGCGAGCTATAACTAAAAATATGAAAAAGGCCCAGGAGTGAACTACTTTTATTTTTAAAAATAGAACAAAATTGTATAAGCAATTGTTTTAGAAAATTTAATTTAATGTCAAAATTTGAAGTTAAATCATGAGAGTGAAAAAAAAGTTTTGTTAATTTTTTACTTAACGCATTACAACTTTGGTAATGGGCAAGAGGCAAAATTTAAAAGAAAATGTAATAATTTTAAATATTTTGATGAAATTCGCTGCCTTTAGCCAAGTATTTTATAAGGTGTCAATATGTGATTTAAAAAATTAAAAAATAATTTTTTTTCCATTAATTTTTTAACTTTAAATTTTAACATAAAATTCAATTATCTACAATATTTACTTATACCAATTACTTATTGTTCTATTTTTAAAAATAAGGGTACTTTACTCTTGGTTATTTTTTCATATTTTTAGTTATAACCTGCCCTGTATGTTACCAGTCGGAGTCAAATTTTATTTATTTCTTTTGGACCATGTAACCAGTTTTCCCAAAAGCACCATTAAAAAATCGAAAATTTTTGGTCAATTTGTCCTCTTGTAAAACCTATCCTGGGACACACTGAACACAATAAAAAAGTTTTAGGTTTTTCCTTGAAGTTTATTAACTCATTTAAAAGGTATTCAAGTTTATTTTTAATAAAAGTTGATTTAACCCATACGTTTTTTAGCTTAAAAATTAAATAGCTCCGTATTTTGTGATTGTGGCTTATCGTATTTTTACAATAAGCCAATGGCGGCTCGTCAAAGAAGGCAAGGTAACCTTAGCCTCCTCATAAATGCGGCAGTACACAATTTTTGTTTGCATTTATGCAAATATTGCGTATTTTGCCTTAAATAGGTACGGTACCCCAAAACAATTACTGATCTTTTCAGTGTTTATATAATCTTTATGACTTTAGCCTCCCCTGTTCTCCAATGCACGAGCCGCCACTGCAATAAGCCCTTCAATTAGACACATAGTCTAAAAATAATTTATATGCAGGGTGTTCAAAATAAAATAAGGAACTTGTCATTAACTTCTGGTATAACCGGAAGTGTCAGAAATGTAAAAATACTTTAGTAGTATGTCCCCTATTGACCTTATAATGTTGCCAAATTTTCAAAGGCTTCTTTATTAAACCTTGTAAAGTTCAAACTCTGTTAGTTAAACACAGCTACGTCACACTTTGATAGCAGCAAAATGCTCCAAACACACGTCTCATCGACTACAGGAACCCTTTATCTACAATTTGTGATATTTGATGCTAGTATAATTAACAGATGTCTATTGTAAAAAATACATAGCAAGTCTATGCTGTTGTATACAAACATTTGGTTGTTGTTGACGTAGCTGTATTGAACTTACAGCGTTCGTACTTTATTTGTCAATGTATAATACTTACCTCATAAACATAAAAATTACCAAACAATTACCAAAAACGCCAATAGTCATTATAATAATATACAAAATACCCATAATGAAGAAACTTAAAGTATTCGGAGGGCTAAACTTTAACCAGTGAAAATTTATGTCATAAATATATTCTTCACGAAAAAATACATTGTTCCATTCTTTCACTGCCCAGTTAATTTTAAACTGTTCTATTATTTTTCCCTGGTATTGTTTTCCGATACAGCGCTTATGTTTGACAGTTTGTCGACAGTTGCAGAAGGAGGCAGCATATCTAAAAAGATTATATTTAAAATGCATTTACAGGTACCAAATTTAGGTTTATTTTATGAATCCTAGTTAGAAGTAGACTAAGAAGCGGGTGTCTCTAAAAGTAACGTTAAAACAAAATTCTTGAGGCGTGATGATGTATATGACGGTCTAACCCAACTTACAAAAATTAATGATTTCGTAGACACAGGTGTCAAAACTTTTATTCGGTTTTAGTTTATTAAAAAGAATTTTGTTAATAATAGATATATAGTCATATAATTCGGCTAGGGGCCGTTTCGAAAAAAGAAATATTTAAATGGGGGTATCGTACACCAATTGTTTCAAATGACCCCAAAAAAATCTATAGGATTAAGGTCTGGTGACCTCACTGCCCATGTCAATAGTCCAGTTCGTCCTATCCATCGCTCAGGATACAATATCATAATCAAATACTGCCGGACACGTATACTAAAGTGGGGCGGAGCTCCGTCTTGGAGGATCTACATGTTGGCCCTTACTTCCAATGGCACATCTTCCAGATACAGAGACGATTTTGGATAAAATCTAAGTATACGTCACCAGTTAATGGGCCATCAAAAAAATGAGGACCAATAAGGCAATCTGGCAGGCATATGTGTGGATATTGTGTAGATTTGTTATGCCATCACGAGTAAAGCCAGCTTCGTCAGTGAATAATATGAGGCCAATTAATCGATTATCGTGTTCATACTTAGCTAGGATCTGATTGCACATTTCCAACCGTCTCGGCCGATCATCGTCATAAAGAGCCTGCACCTTTTGTGAATGAAACGGGTATGGTTGTTCTTCTCTTAGTACCCTCCATGAACTAGCCTGACAGAGCCACACTTCATTCCCAATTTTTCTAGTACTAGTACCTGGATTATCTTCAATAATTTCAAGCACTCTTTCTTCTTGTTACACGTTTCTAGCAGTTCTAGGTCTTCCCCTATTTCCATTATTACTTTTAAAGGAACCACATTCCGCAAAATTTCTGTGCACACTGGAAAATGTTTGAGCATAAGGGATATTTCTTTCCGAATAACTCTCCATATAATATCTTAATGCCAACTCTGCATTACCATTTGCTTTTCCATAACAAATATGGATATCACAATATTCGATATGTGAATATTGATGATTAGCCATTATTAGTTATTTTAAAATTATAAATTAAACAGTTTAAAAAGCGAATTTATTTGATGTTAAACTAACAGCTTTAGTATACTTTGATAGCTAATTACCTGCTAGCTGGTGGTAACGAAATGAGAAAGTAAGGGTCATTTACTTCTAAACCGTTGGATTTAGCGAGGTAAATTAGGAGCACCTTTTTTAATGGCCTGCTATCAGTCTTTCAGAAACCATGCCAAAAACTACTGTAGCTGTCAACACTAAACAATTATGTGAAGAAAACAATTGGCAATGTAGGTAAAGCGCCCTCTACCGGCACACAATCAATGTGAATTGTTACTAAAATGATAAAGCGCAGACGACTTAGCCTATCTTTCAAATATTAGTCAAATCAGTTTTCCTGTAAGCAGGCAATTCAAAAACTAAAAAAATAAAAACTTGAACTTTGACGGCTTGTAACTCAAAAGCGAATGGCATTTTGAAAAAAATTATATGAAGCTCTATGCTTATTTTGTCAAGTAGAATCACCCCCTTAAGTTTCGGGATTTATTTTTGAATCACCCTGTATATTAAAGAAGATTAAAGATTGGATTCAAGGTCGCGCATGTCTGAAATGGTATCATGAACAATTCTTCACTTTCGAAGGCAATGGAGACTATATCTGTGATAACTGCCATTCTTTATTTTTAAGATACTTCCTTTAACCGCGAATTTACGTTTTTTTACTGTGTTTAGTTAAATTTTATTAAAAAATATAATTTTAAGATCTGTGTAATTGGAGGTTAGTTATTCACTTTTATCGGGCACCATATCCACTTTACCCGGGGGTCTGGGCAAAGTGAATATTATGACCCGATTTTAAATTATATTTCTAGTTACTTATTGTTTTACTTGTGAATTTAAATAAGCTAAAATTAAAAAAAAAATTGAACCACAACTTGAAGACTGTAAAGACATCTATTCTCTTTAATTTTTTAATTAGTTGTTTGACCAAGTTATTGATCAATATCTCGGTATATGTAAAACAAGCTTTATAAAAACCTTTTTATTAACTAGGTATACTTTTTTTCCGAAATTATTTTTCTCTCTTACCTTTTTTATTGCTTACTTCATTTTAGAAACTATACAGAAGTCAACACTCTTTAACCAGACAAATTCAGTTTTACACTAAGCTTAAACCATATGCTATAAAAATATTTTAATAAAAGTCTTTATGTAAAGTGCTTCTATTTAGTGAATTAGATTTTTTAATATTTGCAGGTCACATTTATCCCTAGGGAGAGTTATCCATTTTCAAAATAATGTCTGTGGTTACATAAATTCTTGATATTGATTTTGTATATGCATGTCAATTATTTTTCTGTTTTAAAAAAGCATTTTTAATTTTTAGATAAAATACATTTAAAAGTAAAATAAAAGGTTTTATTAAAATGCATTGAAAATAATAAAAATAGTCTAGCCAGTAGAACTTTCACTATACTTCGGGCACTTTACATTAAGAAAAACCCAGTGCCTTATTAACCATTAGGCTGACTTGGCTACAGCCTAGGCGCCATGAAGAAATAGGCGCCAGACATGGTGAGTAATAGGCGCTACACTGGGGAGTTTTTAAAAAGTTTAGGGGTCGGGTGGGGATTTTTGGTGACTAATTTCTTTAAGTAAATAAGAGAGTGGTCATCAAATTTGTGCGCCTGGCACTCAAAATAGGCGCTACGGAGAAAGGACTTTTTTTGGCTGTTCAAAAATTTTTTTGCTGGAAAATAGGCGCTCCGGGAATTCAAGCCTAGGGCGCCTCAAACAGTTAATACGGCCCTGAAAACACCCGAAACAAAAAAATATTTTATTGGTTTAAAAGTCAGGAACTCTAGTTACCACAATAAAACATGCATTTTATTGGTTTTTAAAAGTCAGTAACACTAGTTACTTACTAGGTATTTTCTTAGTATAAAGTACCCAAAATTTTGCTCTATACAGCGTGTCTAATTAAGTTCGCAAGACATGGAAAACTTTTTATTATTAATTTTACGAAAAAAAACGTTATTCTGTATTAAAAGTTTTGCATGGTCTAAAACCTAAAATGCAATCATCCGATAATACTTTTTGCAGTGGTATCCGAGGTATGTCAAAGAATTTAAATTTTTCTCAAGAGAAAGGTACATTTATGTTTTATAATATTAAAATTTTTAATAAGAAAAGATGTTTAGAATCAAAAATTGCATTTAAATATGCAATCTTGTTCATTTTTAAATAATACTTTTTTTTTAATTTGTTATGCGATAACGGTAAAAATTTAAGTTTGATAAAGAATAACTTTAGTTTGTGAAATTATTAATACAATATCGATATCTCTACTCTTTGATCCAAACCCAAGAACCAAGATTCCTCAGGGTAACTATAACTGTTTTTTTATTTTTAATATTTCGAAAAAAAAGTTATTCTTTATAAAAATATTTTTCGTCTGAAATACTAAAAGCTATAATAAAATAAAAATCCCCAGGGTAAAAGTGAATCATGGCTAACTTGAGTCGTTTTGGAGTTACAAAGTGTTTTTCAAATTTTGTTAATTTTGCCAAACACTTGTAACTCTAGCTTGACATTAGAAATATGAAAAAAAAAAATTTTGGAAAATTTTGAATTTACCCTGTATGATACAGATTTTTATTATTCTGATTTAATATTTCTTAAAAGCAGTTCCATCCAGCTAACTTTTAAACAAGTTTATTAAAATCGAAGCGAATTTGTAAAATTGAACTGCATTTAAGTATATTTCTTTAGCTAACCGCTAACTTCAAGTTTGTTGCAAGAATATTTAAGAGGGCCCTAAAATTATACAAATATGCTTTTTATTAATGCAAATATACTATAAATAATAAAATGCGCATACGTTTTTCTTAATTACCTTGTAAAATTAAAATAAGGGTACTTTACCCTTAAACAGTTTTTAATCTTTTTGACCTACCCTGTATACCATTAAACTTTTAATAAAACTAACTACTGCTAATACAGTCTTGGACCATGCAACACTTTTTTATTTGTAATTTGCCAGAAAAATAATTTTTCCATTTGTTGCATACCTAATTGACCACACTGTATGGGTAAAGATGGGTCCAAATTTAATTAATTCTGAAAGCGATGCTGCCAAGTACACAAAAAATGATAAAGTAAAGAAACCCTTTGTGAACAATGATTCATTGCAGCAAAAAATATTTAACCACGCCACGTGCCACTGGTTTTATAATAGGACAGAGGCGAAATAAGAGAATGTTTTGTAAGTAGGTGATACGTGTTTTAGCAATGTATTTTTATTATTTATCTAAAAATATGTAATCAGGCTCTGTCCGAGGCTATGTGCATTCGAAAAGGGTATTAAATATGGACCAATCGTTAACCGCCGGCCCGCGGGCAGGATCCGGCCCACTGTATGATTTGATCGAGCCCGCGACAAGACATTAAAAAAAATCGGTTATCTGCAAAGTCGGTTTACTGACGATAGTTGAACGTGACAACGTCGAAAGAATCATTACCTTTATCGCCGCAATTATCGTTGCTATAAACAATTGACACCGCATTCTCTTTTATTGCACGCTCACTCAAGGAGGAGAAAAACCGATGTTAAACGCTGCCGAACACGGAGATTGTGCCTCTTTGTCGCTCGTTCCGCGCTCACGCTTGCACTTCAAGCTTTAAATGGAACGCGCGAGGTAACGCCGCATGAGTCATAATTTTTGGTGCGTGCAGCCGGGTCCATGGAATTATAAGACGTTGTCACGTCAAAAATCTAATTACAAAAAAAATAAATACATTACACTACTCACTCAAACTCACGTAGCGAGCAAGCCGAGTGGCGGCTATCATCAAAGAGTAAGGCACAACAAAAGATTGTGTCTTCTCAGCTATGGTATAGTTAGACCCATATTTATTTCATTCTGAAAGCGATGCTGCCAAGTACACAAAAAATGATAAAGCACATAAACCCTTTTGTAAACAATGATTTATTGCAGCAAAAAATATTCAACCCGACGATTACGCCACGCTTTACAGGTTTTATGGTACGCCAGAGACGAAATAAGAGGATGTTTTTTAAGTGCGTGATACGTGTTTTCGCAATATTTTTATTTATTTATCTAAAAAATATGTAATCAGGCTCTGGCCGAGGCTATGTGCATTCGAAAAGGTTTGTTTACTTTATCTTTTTTGTGTACTTGGCGATATCGGTTTCAGAATGAAATAAATATGGTCTTAACTATACACTTCATTTTACCTATACATATGGTGGATGGCTCAAACTTTAGTTCAGTTTTATCTGAGCTACCAAAGTGATAACTTCGACGAGCGGAATCCCAACGAACTGCTCTAGTGCCGTCAATTTGCTTTGTTACTATCGCAAAAATATTAACACAACAACACTACTTTTAAATGTAATACTTTTAAATGCGGTCTGCGAACAATTTACACACTAATGTTTGGCCCGCAACATGTTAAAGGTTGCCCATACCTGGTCTAAAATATTACTTCTTATCCCTTCATTAGTACAATCCAACGCCTACGGATATTAGTAATACATTATTAATAATTATTTAGTTAGGTATTTCAACGTTGTTATTTTGATAAATTAATGAGAAGTTAGAAGGTTTTCAAAAATAAATCATTACAACAATGGGTAGATTTTTACTTAATAAAAAAATTATTTTAAAAAAGGCGTGTAAACTTCCAAAAAATACATGTTTCCAACATTGCATTTGGGGTTAAAATTATATTCCAAACATTTTTTATTCTTTTAGTTGTACCGATCTTTGTGATCCAATCTCTTTCTTCGTGATTTTATCTTAGTTTTTATATTTCCTGCCATACCGCTGTTCACATGAAAAATGTCAAAATCGATTTCTAAGTTATCGGTCATGCAGAAGTGATTGCCAAAAATCAGATTTACTTTTAATCAAAAAAATACACAAAATACTTTTTTACAACAATTTAAAAATGTATACATTATTAATGTAATTTTAAACAGGTAATATCCCAGCAAACACTACTTGCCGGCAATGTACATTTTTCATATTGGCATTGATGATAAAGCATTGGCAATTGGTGGCAATATTATGCCAACATCTTATACGCATTAAAAAGTCAACCCTAAATAAACACTTAATTGCCAATAAATTTTACATGCAGGCGAATTGCCGGCAAGCATACAAAAATGGCGGCATACCAATCCTGATTAAATAAAGCACGCGTTTTTGTTGCAGGCAAATAAATATTGGATTTTTGAAGGCAAACCTTCAACGCATATTCATACTTTTTAAACCATATTATTAACATTGGTATTTTACTAACATTAAAGAAATTTTTTTGATCTATTTTATTTATAATGGCAGCTAAACAACATTATTTTATGTTTTTTTACATAATTTAAAGGAAATGGCCTTTTCATAACATTTTATTGTTAAAAATCATGCAAATAAAAATTAGGTCAAACAAAATGTTTATTATGTATTTTGGAGCGAATAAAAATAAAATGATGGTAAAATTAGCTATGTTAATTTCGACCGAAGGTGACCGCCAAAGAGTGACCGTTTTGTGCATTTGTTTTCTACGTGGTTTTCTAGCTTTTTAGTTTTTTTTAAAGAAAAGAGTTTTTTAATAGACATAATTAAATGTATTCATTACCTAATAAGTGTGTGTTGTGTGATTAATTGGTGATGGCTAGTCGAGAAGGTAAGATATTCAAGTAGACTGTTAGGAGCTGTAAACATTTTGTTTAAAACTTTATTAAAAGTGTTAATGTGTTACGTGTTATTAAAAGTGTGACGTGTTAATAAAAAATATTATATATATTTAATCGTTTTTTGACATACCGATAGATGGCGTAATGGACAATAAACTACTACGTTTCTGCAATATCTTCGCTTTTTATCGTCTAAACCGTACCCATTAGACAAAAATAATTCGAGAGCGATCTGCGGTATTATAGGTGATCTGTGATCTCACTTAGCTTTGAAAGAAAAATCTTCGGCTAGTGTAAAAATCTGCATCTCCAAGTTGGACAGTGTTCCGAGAGATGGTACTTTGCATTGCAAGGAAATTGCATGCAGTAAGGAGTTTTTTCCTATTTTAATTTTCAAATAAGATATCGCATCATTTTAGCTTTTAAAAAAGTATATGCGACAATTTTCGTCAATAAGATGTCAGCTTGCTGCTTGGGAGTATCTGCATTTGCCCACGTTTGTGTCTTTTTGTTATCTTTTGCCAATAACTTATTAATGATGGATGCCATTATCTTAAACGCATTTTTTGCCAATAACTTATTAATGACGGATGCCATCACTTTATCTGCAACACGTGGCCTAATAACGGCCAATTGCCCACTTTCGCGTCTTTTTGATACCTTTTTGCCAATGCCTTGCCATTAAAGAGTGTTGGCAATGCCAGTAAATTAAATGTACAACGCCGGCAAAATATGTTATATGGGATGGCTCATTACCCACGCTCATTACCGACATACATTACCCACGGCCGTCATAACCTGCTTAAAATAAATTTGGCATGTGTCACATTTTGATATGAGAATTGTTCTCATTAATTACCTAGGTGTTTTTTTATTATCATTATTTACCTAGGGTGAGAAAAATTAATTCTCGTTGGGGGAATGTGAATAATAGCAATTTCTCAAGTTAGCAGTGAAGAAAATTATTTAATAATTTAATAAATTAATCACATTTCATAAAAAAATTTGCAGTAGGCTTTAATATCGCGTATGCCATGGCTGACAATTAATCTGTCACAAATCAGGAACATCAAATTTATTTTGTTTTGAAATGTTTTTCCCGGATGTATCAATAGTCGTAGAAAAAGTGTAGTGTACAACTCGCACGATATACTTATTTTCCTCCAGTATGGCTTACAGTCAAAGTAAAAGTCATACCTACTCATGTGAAATGAGTAACATTCGCTACTAGTCCTATAATATACTTTTTAAAATGTGACATTCAAGTATTTACTTACCCCTATTAGTAAATAAAGAATTGTTATCCATTTCCGTATTTCACAGAAACTACATATTCGCGTGTATTGTTTGTTGGATAGTTCCAACTAACTGTAAATTTCATCGGAACAGCCACAAAGTGTGGCCAGTTTACTACACATTTACCACCAAAAACAACACTTAAAATGACAAAATCACAGTCAGGTAACGCAAGTAAAGATATCTGAAGCAGAAGTTAAAAAATAAATAAAATTAATAAATAATGAGCATCCAGAAATTCCGTTCATGTCAAACGCCGAACGTGAGATTTCCCAGGAGAAACAAAGATTTACAATATTTTTGCAAGAATTTGAATATAAATTACATTTTTTCATAAGGTAAACAACAAAAATAGGCTTTTTAAGAAAGTATTGGAACAATATTCTCCTTTAAAGAAAAATATTATAAACATAAAGCATTAAGAGTGTTCATTATATAGTTAAGACCATATTTATTTCATTTTGAAAGCGATGCCGCCAAGTACACAAAAAATAATAAAGTAAACAAACCTTTTCGAATGCACATAGCCTCTGACAGAGCCTGATTACATATTTTTAGATAAATAAATAAAAATATTGCGAAAACACGTATCACGTACTTAAAAACATCCTCTTATTTCGACTCTGGCGTACCATAAAACCTGTAACGCGTGGCGTAGTCGTCGAATTGAATATTTTTTGCTGCAATAAATCATTGTTCACAAAAGGGTTTATTTGCTTTATCATTTTTGTGTACTTGGCGGCATTGCTTTCAGAATGAAATAAATATGGGTCTAACTATACCTCTGCTTTTAGTTTTTGCTATCACATAAAAGGTTTTTGGAAAATTTTTTTATAATTGCTTTAATTTTAGATTTTTGTGGGTAATTTTTACATAAATACTAAAATACTACTCTTCTCTGTACAGATGGTATGCTAGACACAGAAACAGTTCGAATCTGATAAAGAGAGGGAGAAATTTACCGACCTAAGATGTTTTTACAAAATCATTAGCGCTCATCAAATTATTCCTACAATTCAGTCAGATGACTATAAGATCATTTATCACTATTTAACAATGGTATCTTATGTTTTTACTCAGTTTTATTTAAACATTCTTGTTTGACATTTAGAACTCTCCAAACTTGCCACCGAAACGTCGCGTCGATTTAATATTAGAATTTTGTGGGTTTTTGGGGGTTTTTCTTTATTTTGCTTCAGGCGACCGGCCAGTTCATAGGGGTCAATAGGGCTGAACAGGGTCAGCTCGTTATACCCTATGACTAGGACCGAATACCTGACACAAGTTGGTTTAATGAACGTTTATAAAACATTCCAAACAGTAGATTTTGGGTAACGTACGATAAACGTTCTCAAAGGTTCGTGAATGTTCTTTAAATGTTTTTTAAAAGTTTTGTTTCGGCAAAAACAACGTTTTAAAAACGTTTTCTTTTGTACGTTTACTGAACGTTTTTATAGTCCCTAAAAAGTTCTAGAAACAGGATTTTAAAGTCTTCTTTGGACGTTTTAAAAATGTTGTCATAGTATGTTTTTGTACGTTTACTTAACGTTTTTTATAGCCCCTAAAAAGTTCTAGAAACAGGTTTTTAAAGTCTTCTTTGGACGTTTTAAAAATGTTGTCATTGTATGTTTTTGTACGTTTACTAAACGTTTTTTATAGTCCCTAAAAGTTCTAGAAACAGGTTTTAAAGTTTTCTTTGGACGTTTTAAAAATGTTGTCATAGTATGTTTTTGTACGTTTACTAAACGTTTTTATAGTCCCTAAAACGTTCTAGAAACAGGTTTTTAAAGTTTTCTTTGGACGTTTTAAAAATGTTGTCATAGTATGTTTTTGTACGTTTACTAAACGTTTTTTATAGTCCCTAAAAAGTTCAAGAAACAGGTTTTTAAAGTTTTCTTTGGACGTTTTAAAAATGTTGTCATAGTATGTTTTTGTACGTTTACTAAACGTTTTTTATAGTCCCTAAAAAGTTCTAGAAACAGGTTTTTAAAGTTTTCTTTGGACGTTTTAAAAATGTTGTCATAGTAGGTTTTTGTACGTTTACTAAACGTTTTTTATAGTACCTTAAACGTTCTGGGAACAGGTTATAAAAAATTTTTGGGACGTTTTAAAAATGTTGTTGTATGTTGTATTGCTAAATTTATACAGAGAAATAATATTAAAATAAAATAAGAAAATGCAATTAGAATTCACAAATTGAACACAACCGTTATTTGGAACTCTTAATTGGTTATTCTTATTTTATTTTTTTTTGTTATTTGTCTGTATAAATTCAGCTTATTTTTTAAGTGAATGTTTTTGACATTTAAATAAAAAAGTACTTTTATTTCAGATTAGGAAAAAATATCCTAATTTATTACATTATATTTAAAAAACGCACATTATACACAAACTATATGTATATATAGGTATGGCGAAAAGAGTGCATATTAAATTTTAAAATTTCTTGTGTTTACATTTACACTTAAGAGTACAGAAATAAAAAGCTCTTCACCAGCACTACCACTATTATCAGTTAGTTGGGTTAATTATTTTAGTAAACAAGACGCAAAAACAGCACATCTGCACAAAATAGTAAAGGAAAACAGCCCATCAAAGAATACTAATCGCATAAAATTCACTAAAATGCAATTTTACAACTTGCAATGTCATTCACTAATGACAGAAGATTTGAGGGTGCGTTCCTAGCTAAAATTAAGTATTACCTGGGTACGTTTCTAACGAATAATGCTTCTACGAATATTTTTCCAAGGAACAACTTTTAGAGTTATGCGAAAAAAGGTTATATCTTATCCTTAAAAGTAAGATTAAAGATTTTTATTGTGCAAAAATAATTATTTGAGACTTTTTTTTATTCATTTTATTTCATTATTCATTCAAGTTAGAATACGGTCAATAAAAACGTTTCATGTAGGTTCTAAAAAACGTTTGTAATACGTTCATATAAAACGTTTGTGAAAACGCTTTATTTTAGTCTTGAACGTTCGGACCTAAAGTGTACCTAAAACGTACGTTTTCTAAACATTGTGTGTTATTAGGAAACAGTCCCATTCTTTTCAGGTTGACTTTTGGCGTGTACCCAAAAAAAGGACCATTGAATAAATGAATCCACCTAACCAATATATACCAGATCAGCTAAATAACATAACACACAGGCAATGTGAGAAAAAGAGACAGTCTAACATGAATACCGGCATGTAAACATATCGGATTGGATGACTCAGCGTACATCCTCTGTTGTTGCTTTATCTGGCAGATATACCTTTACATAGTGCCTGTACAGTATATGATAAAGGTAGCAGATAATGAATGGGCATTGCGCACTGTTATTTCTAACATTTAAGAAAATGTGTGTGTTATTTCTAACATTAAGAAAATGTATGTCTAAAGAAGAAAACGGCGGACACAAAAGAAAAATAATGAATCTAAATAGCTGTCTAGTTTTCTTTACAAAAAGTAATGATATCCCACCGAAAACATAAATATGAAAAAAGGTAAGCCAAGTTGAATACTAAAATTTTTATGCTTAGCTGTGGGCTTTGCCATAAAAATAATGGAGATCTAAATGAGTGCTAAGTTCTGTATAAAATCAAAATATGTAGGAGATCTTGCAGTAGGTTTAGTTTGACTTGGTCAGTTTAATTCAGAATTAAAAAAAAATATTTAAATAAATTAAACAATTTCTTAAAATCACTGATGTAATAAAAACTGGCCAAGTCAAATCTAACCTACTTTAAAATCTCATACATATTTAGATTTTGTACAGAAGCTGGCACTAGTTTAGTTCTTCATCCTTTTTGGGGCGAGGCCCCCAGCAAAGCATAATTTTACCTTCACGTAAATACCTACCTACTAAAAGCCTGTATAACAGAATCACGGAAAAGAACGACTAATCAACAAAAAGTACTTCTCTAAAAAAGATATATTACGGAATTTTAATCTAACCAATTTCATGTTAAAGTCAAATGAAATTTAATACTTCTGGCAAATGAAGCAAAAAAAACAATATAAGTTACATATTTAGCATGCAACTCAGTTTTAACCAGCACTTAATAAATTAAAATAATAAACCTATTTATACGGGGTGTCTAGGTAAAGATAATATAATAAAAGTTGTCTTGAAAATATGCTTTGAAGTTTAAATTCAAGCGTAGGTACTAGGGGTGCCAGTGACGAAAGGGTTTTTCCAATCCCGGGATTTTCGAGACTTAGTATGCCTAATCCCGAGACAATTCCGAAAAAAAACTAAAGACATTTAAATATCAAACTCATATTAATGAATAGAAAACACACATATAAAATTTAAAAAAAAACATCCAAACGAATAAAAATACAAACGAACATTTATAATTTGTTAAAAAAATTACGTAGGAAGTGCGTCCAAAGTTTCACCTTTTAGATTGGAACGTATTTTGTTGCACAAGTACCTTGCTAAGGAAAAACATCTCTCGGATTCGCCTTTTGTGGGCTGAATGGTTAATTAATATTCAATTACTTTTTGAAGAATCCGACCACGACTACCACCAGTTCCTAATAGATCAATTTTTTCGAGTAAGTATGCTGGACATTCTATTACATTTTCTCTTTTGTATTGGCTCTAAATACTTTAATAAGGCCTTATGAAGTTTAATATTTAAAGGTTTATTTCCTTTTGACCTCAAAATTTCTGCAATTGGAATGTTAACTTCGTCGCTCATTTCTGTTTCACATTCATCAATTGACTTGTTTTCGTAATCTGGCCTGATTAATTTTTTTCCAATTCACGTTTAATGAGGAAAATATTTGATGTTTTAAAACAGTCATCTTGTTCAGAGTTTATGAATTCGGGATTTGTGAGATAGCGAAGAATGTCAGAATAAATAGTTCAGCGTTTCTCAATCCTCGTTGTCAATAATTCTTGAAAATCCGTGCTGAGTGGTGTCTTAATTCTAGATAATTCTTTTAACATGAACTTTAATACGCATCTCTTTTACAAAAATCCATATTTCGTCGGCATAGGGCTTCCACTGTCATTTTTATTGGCTGGGGAACTTTTACAATTCCTATAAAAGCCCTATATTCCGAGTCCAAAATTGGTGTTATCTTTAAATCAATAAGGGATTTTTTTATGAAATTTTTTAATAAAGTAAAACCATGTATCATGTCAAGTAAGTTACTTCATCTTGTTTTACAATCTAATATAATTTTTTGTTTTTTCCATGATCGTTTTTAATAATTTACGATAAAAAACTACTGAGACGAATCCCGAAATTAATATCCCGGGAATTTTGAGACAGATCATGGGATTTCGGGATTCCGGGATTGACACACTATTAGGTAATTATCCAACTTTGTAATTGTTTTTCTTCTATTGTAGTCGCTGAAAATATTTTCGGTTTTACTTTTTAATCTTTGACCTTTGGCCAGAACCAGATAAAAAAAACTCTTTTAATTTAATACCTAGTCTTTTAGAATTAAAAATAGGATTACAGTTATTTAACTGAATAAACCAGGTCCTAATTAAGAGAAAAAGACACTTATGAAGATATAAAGGTACTTATCCACCAAAGCAATAATGAGAAACTTTTTTGTTGCTAATGGTTGCTTTGTGTTCCAAAATTACTGAACAAATACAGGTTTCAAGTTTTTGTCTACACTAAAGCAAATGAAATCAGAAAGAGTTTTAGTTTTATTTATCATTGTTTACGTATTAGATTGTCGTGAAAAGAAACTGACATCATAGGGTACTTATCCACCAAAGCAACAATAGGGAACTCTTTTGTTACTAATTGTTGCTTTGTGTTCCAAAATTACTGAACAAATACAGGTTTCAACTATTTACCTACGGTAAAGCAACTGAAATTAGGAACAGTTTTAGTTTTATTTATCGTTGTTTACGTTTTAGATTGTCGTAGAAAGAAACTGACATCTTTTGGTACGTACCCACCAAAACAACAATAAGGAACTTTTTTGTTATTAAATGTTGCTCTTTGTTCCAAAATTACTAAACAAATACAGGTTTCAACTATTTGTCTACAGTAAAGCAACTAAAATTAGGAACAGTTCTAGTTTTATTTATCGTTGTTTACGTTTTAGATTGTTGTAGAAAGAAACTGACATCTTTTGGTTCGTACCCACCAAAGCAACAATAAGGAACTTTTTGTTACTAATTGTTGCTTTGTGTTCCAAAATTACTGAACAAATACAGGTTTTAACTATTTCTCTACAGTAAAGTAACTGAAACTAGGAACAGTTTTAGTTTTATTTATCGTTGTTTACGTTTTAGATTGTCGTGGAAAGAAAATGACATCTTTTGGTACGTACCCACCAAAGCAGCAATAAGGAACTTTTTGTTATTAAATGTTGCTTTGTATTCCAAAATTACTGAACAAATACAGGTTTCAACTTTTTGTCTACACTAAAGCAACTGAAATCAGGAACAGTTTTAGTTTAATTAATCGTTGTTCACGTTTTAGGTTGTCGTGGAGAAGACACTGACAATATAAGGTACGTATCCACCAAAGCAACAATAAGGAACTTTTTTGTTACTAAATGTTGTTTTGGGTTCAAAAATTACTAAACAAATACAGGTTTCAACTATTTGTCTACAGTAAAGCAACTGAAATCAGGAAAAGTTTTATTTATCGTTGTTTACGTTTTAGATTGTCGTGGAAAGAAACTGACATCTTATGGTACGTACCCACCAAAACAACAATAAGGAACTTTTTTGTTATTAAATGTTGCTCTTTGTTCCAAAATTACTAAACAAATACAGGTTTCAACTATTTGTCTACAGTAAAGCAACTGAAATCAGGAAAAGTTTTATTTATTGTTGTTTACGTTTTAGATTGTCCTGAAAAGAAACTGACATCTTATGGTACGTACCCACCAAACCAACAATAAGGAACTTTTTTGTTACTAAATGTTGCTTTGTGTTCAAAAATTACTGAACAAATACAGGTTTCAACTTTTTGTCTACACTCAAGCAACTGAAATCAGGAACCCTTTTAGTTTAATTAATCGTTGTTCACGTTTTAGGTTGTCGTGGAGAAGAAACTGACATTATAAGGTACGTATCCACCAAAGCAACAATAAGAAGCTTTTTTGTTACTAAATGTTGCTTTGGGTTCAAAAATTGCGGAACAAATGTCAACACGTTTCAACTTTTTGTCTACACTAAGGCAACTGAAATCAGGAACAGTTTTAGTTTAATTAATCGTTGTTCACGTTTTAGATTGTCGTGGAGAAGAAACTGACATTATAAGGTACGTATCCACCAAAGCAACAATGAGAACCTTTTTCGTTACTAAATGTTGCTTTGGGTTCAAAAATTGCGGAACAAATGTCAACACGTTTCAACTTTTTGTCTACACTGAAGCAACTGAAAGCAGGAACAGTTTTAGTTGTATTTTTTGGCGTTTACGTTTTAGATTGCCGTAGAGAATAATAAACTGAAATCATAAGGTACGTATCCACCAGAGCAACAATGAGAAACTTTTTCGTTACTAAATGTTGCTTTGGGTTCCAAAATTGCGGAACAAATGTCAACCGGTTTTAACTTTTTGTCTACACTAAAACAACTGAGATCCGAAACAGATTTAGTTTTGTTTATCGTTGTTTACGTTTCAGATTGTTAAGAAAAGAAACTCTCTTCACCAAATCAAGTAACGAGCCAAATTTTGTTTAAAATGTGGTGTGACGACGACGAGGAGGCTCTAGCTTTAAATGCAGCTTCCTGCGGCATTTTGAGCGCCAAAAAAAAAAGAAAAGGAAACATACATTTTGGGTGAGACCATCTCTCTCTCTTTCAATTATATTCTTAATTTCTCTTTTACCTTCGAAATTTTAGTACCCGTAGCTTCACATATTTTAGCTCAGGCATTATGTTTCTTCTTACGACATTTATATTTTTCATTATCATTTCATTTTTTGCATTTCATAAACATTCGGAACCCCGGTACAGTTTAATTATTTGAGTTGATAATTTGTGTGTCGATAAATTGAAATAAAAAACAAAACAGCGTCTGCACTTTGAGAAACTTAAGGTACGTATCCACCAAAGCAACAATGAGGCACTTTTTTTATATTGCATGTTCCCAAAAAGGTCCATAAAGTTCCAATAAGTATTTTAACGTTGCAGTACTGCTTTCTTTATAATATGCAGAGCATGTTACTTTACATAATTATCTACATGTTAGTTTAAGCGAAAAAGCAGCAGAAAGGTCATAAAATTCCTTACAGCAAACTAATGGTATAGTTTTGTTAGGTGCATCATAACTTTGTAAGAAAAACACTTCCGAACCAAAATAATGTGTTAGGTAGTAAAGGGAGGTTGCTTTTTAGGGGTAAAAATGTTTTTTTTTGCAATTTCAAGCCAAACAGTAAATCCTAAAAAAAAAAGTTAAATGCAAAATTTGTCGACCTTAAAAAACCTACAACTTATGTCATAACCATTTTTACCCTAACCTCAAAATTTTTCAAGAGAAGTAAGAATAACTGTTTTTCGGTTTTTAATTTTACTTTTACAAAAATAGTTTACTTTTTCATTACGCTGAAATTTGAAGTGGATATATTTTATACTATTTCTAATATACCGTATTTTTCATCAATAAATATTCCGCCGTTATTATGAAAACTTACTTAAATTTTGATTTAATTTTTTTCATCAAAAATGGTCTGCTAAGGGCTTATTTTGTTGGTTTTTCTTGTTATCTTTTAATAAATGCAATAAAAAATAAATACTTCAATCTTTAATCAAAAAACATTGAAAATAATACACAAAATATTGACATTTTTCATTAAACTCGTACATTGTGTTATTTTTGTCGAAAAATTAATACTATTTATTAAAACTGTAATTTTTAAAAATATTTTAAAAGGTTAGAAACTTTTTTAAATGTGAAGTTGGATTACATATATTCAGTTCGACCCAGAAAGGGTGTTACAAGAGGACAAATGGAAGAAAATTTTTAAATTTTAAATCGAAATTTTGGGAAAAAAATGGTCCAAAACACAGAAATACAAAATTTTGCTTCTATTGGTAATATACAGGGCAAGTTATAACTAAAAATATAAAAAATGACCCAGTGTAAAGTACTTTTATTTTTTAAAATAGAACAGCTTAAACAAATTATTTATGTAAAAAATAAAAATTAAAAACCGAAAAACAGTTTTTCTACTTTTTTCAAAAAAATTTTTAAGGTTAAGGTAAAAATGGTTATGACATAAGTTGCAGGTTTTTTATTGTCGTAACTTTTTTTATATGATTTACTGTTTAGCTTTAAATTCAAAAAACCATTTTTTCTCTTTAAAAGCACGCCTCCTTTACCCCCTAACGCATTATTTTGGTTCGAAAGTGTTTTCTTAGAAAGTTATGATGCACTTAACAAAACTATACTATAGTTTGCTGTAAGGCAATTTTTTTTTTGCAATCAGGTATTCCACCTGGACAGGGTGGTCCAATTGTGCGGAAAATTCCAATATTTCTGTTGTTTAACGAGATATAACAAAAAGTTTTATACAAAAGTTGTAGGGTTTTTAAATGAGCATATCCAAAAAATATTTTAATGTATACAGAGTGTTCCAAAAAAGTTATGGCTAAGAAGTTACTTTTTTAAATTGTAAGCCCCATTTTTGTTTACAGAATACAAAAAATATTTTTGAGACATGCACGTTTAAAAACCCTTCAACTTTTTTATAAAACGTTTTTTCATATCTCGTTAAATAACAGAAATATTGGAATTTCTTAGGCATTTGGGCCACCCTGTATGTACGTATGTATACTAATATTACATAAACAGGTAAAGTTTGCAACTTTGACTATTTGTTTGTTTGTTTGTTTGTAAGGGCTAATCTTTGGAAATACTGAACCGATCATGAAAATTCTTTCACAATCGGAAAGCTACACTATTCATTCCATAGGCTATATTTTATTATGATTAAACAAAAGTTCATAGAAAATTTAACGCCCAACAGAAGTCAGGTAGTATAATATAGTGCATTTCTTTAATATCCCCCTCTTTTATTTTTTGAACGAATTAATTTAAAAAAGTAAAACTTTTGGATATAAAATTAATGCATAAATCCTAAATTTTAGAATAAAATTGACGTAGAACTGCGGCTGGGCGCCATCTTGGCAAAAATGTAAATGGAAAGAGGGATCTTGTGGCACATCATTTTAAAGCTCCCAACGAGTAGTTTATAACCCTAGAATACAAAGTCAATTCCTTCACCTAATACAATATGGCGAAACTTTAAAAATAACCTAAATACCTGATTTGGATGGCCCATATTTCCAAAACTAATAAAGTTAGATGTACCCAATGTGGTGTTTTCTTAAAGCCCTTTAAAAGATCCTATTAATAATAATACTTGTGAAAATATACAGGGTAGCAAAATATATTGTTTCAAGAGGACAAATAGACCAAAAAATTTTGAATTTTAGAACGAAATCTTGGGAAAAGTGGTCGCATCGAGCCAAGTATTTTAAAAAACTGTTAATGCATAATGTAAAAAATTAACAAAAATACTTTTTTTACTTTTATTCTTTAACTACGAGCCCCGTCTCGTTGGCCCAACCAGCTAAAATATGTAATTATGTTAGGTTCTTTTTTTGTTCCCTCTAGAAATGGCCCACTTCACTCAAACTATCAAAACTTATTTAAAGGTTTAAAGTGAACTAAAAAAATCCCTCAACTGTTTTAACATTCATTTGATGATTTAAACCATCCTACATGTGGTTTTATTGGCACAATTTTTCTAGGGTATGGTTTGGACCACCCTGTAGATACTTTGCGGGACTGCAAATTTTAAATCTAATTATTCTATCTTTTAAATATATTTATTTTTAATCACATGACCCATATTCCAAAATAAAAAGTACTTCACCCTTGGTCATTCTTCATAATTTTAGTTATAACCAATCGAAGAAAATTTTTGTATTTATCAGTTTTTGGACCATGCGACCAGTTTTCCCAGAAGGACGTTTAAAAAATCCAAAATTTTTGGCCCATTTGTCCTCTTTATATCTTAGGGTTGTAAAGTACTCGTCAGGAGCATTAAAATGATGTGCCATAAGACCACCCTCATCATTTAATTGTTTTCCCAAGATGGCGCCCAGCCGCAATTTTAAAATTTTTATCTGTCAATTTAACTCGAAAATATAGTATTTATGGACTAATTTCATATCCCGAAATTTTACCTTTAAATTGATCTGTTCAAAAAATAAAAGGGGGGACATTAAAGAAATGCACTGTATAAAATTAAAATTGTTTTTTTTAATTGACCGGAAAAATGAATTTTCCACTCAATTTTTAAGCGGAAAATGCTATTTTACAGGACTAATTTACTTTCCGGTCCCTAGTTTACTTTCCGGTCTCTCATTTACTTTCCGATCCCTGATATCAAAAAATCCTGTTAGCCATGACAAAAATTGTCAGAGTTCAATTGTTACTATTTGACAGTTCAAGATATTGTAAAGTAAAGAAAGCAACATTTTGACAAAATGGAGTCATTACACAGTTTTTTCCGGTCAATTAAAAAAAAATTATGTACGATACTCGACCGGAAATAATTTTTACGGGTCTCCTCAAAACTACAGTAAATGTTTTTCGTCGACCCGTAAAATACCATTTTCCGGTCTAGTAACGTAAATAGCTATTAACTATAATATAACTAATACCAGTTTCCGCTCAATATCCCCATATTTCAACGCACTGTGCGGTTAGTTGGTGAGCTAGTAGCAGGTGAAATCTGAATTCTCTAAAAAGACATTTTTAGGTTAAATCTTGAACTTACGTGTTAAACTGTTTTTAATTAAAAAACTGGGTCACTATCTGCAAATTCAATTTCGACTTAACCCATTAAAAAGTCCCTAGAAAAGGGCTGTTTGGAGCGGGATGCGTCACTGAAGTTAGCGTGTTTATGTCCAATAAATTGATAGGATACTAAAACCTTAAAATGTTTTAGTGAAAACAACACAAAAAAAAGTTATTTTTCTAATTATATTTATTAATGCAAATACAGGGTGCCCGCTAATTAAATAGTAAACACAAAAACCACAGATTCCTTATGCCAAAGTATAAAGGGTTAACCACACATACCTATATCCAAAAGTTAATAATAAAAAAGATACAGGGTGTCAAAGTAAAAAAAAAATATTTTTAATTTATTTCGATAACTTTTGATATGTTTAAAATATTTTAATAAAATTTGGTATCCAGATATTTTTTCACATGAGCTATTTAGATCCGATATTTATTTTTATGTGTTAACCAGAGTGGGCTAACAACATTATTTAAATTTTTCCAAAATGTTCTAACTTTTTGTGCTGCACTGTATGTACCATTTAAGTAGATCAGTAAATTCTTCGATGCTTTCTATACAAAAAAGGTATACTTTGTAGGAATGGCTCTAAGCACCGTGAATTTAATTGGTTTAGTGCAACCAGAAAATGCCTTTAAAAATAGCGTGTTTGTCATCAACTAAACTGCCTTATGATAAACGAACAATTTAATGTATTTTTCCATATACAAGTACTTTTTGGTTGCACGAAACCACCTAAATGCAAATATCTTAAAAACGGTTGCTCGGAGCCCTTCTTACAAAATATACCTTTTATGTCTAGAAAGCATAGGGGAGTTTACTGGGTTTACTTAGATAGTACAAACAGAGTAGAACAAAAAGTTGGGACAGTTTAAGAAAAATTTAAATAGTGTATCTAGCTCCCCTAGTTTACTATGAAAATAAACAGGAATGGCATATTAAATAAATGTAAGTCCAAAATATCATGACTTAGACTGCAAAAACTTGACGAGAAACTCAAAACTGTCTTTTTCAAAACGGTGCTCACGATTTCCCCAGTTTTACTTGACCGATTTACTTGAAAGTATTTGAGAGTCTTCCTTATAGACTTGTCTATGTTCAAAACTACCCGCATCCCAAATTTCAATTTTTACCATTTTAAAAAAATCAAAAAAGTAAGAAAACGTGGTAATTTTTTTCAAGTAGCCGCCATTTGTGAAAAAAAAATGTTTTTTCAACATTTTTTTCAGGTTTGGACATAGCAACATTACTCAAGATTAATATTCTTTTTTTATTTTTTTTTGTCAGGTTGCTAGGAGGGTTGGAATTGTAGGCAAGGTCACGTGTCAATTTTTTAAGACCTCCCACATCATCAGCTGCCCATTCTTTAAGTTTTCACCTCTTTTTATTTTGATTTTTTTCTGTCCTTTAAAAAACAACTGAAATAACTCATGAAAAATGAAAAGTAAAAATGAGGGGCCTAGATTCAAAGTGTACAATCTCCATTTACACTTTTAAATACAACAGTGAAATAAATGTCAAAAATTTGTTTTTTTTTGCTGAATTTAAACAAATCACTTTAAAGGCCATAACTACATCCATGACAGAGTGTTCAAACCTAAAAAACAATAAATTATATTAAATGTTAGATTATTTGTTGTTTTTTTATTAGATATAACATAAAAATCTAATTTTGGAAATAGTTCACTATGAAATTAGGGCCACTCAAATATTAATTGCCATTTTTTACTTTAAAATCACCTAATAATCATGCCCCTACGCCAGAAAACCTCCTTATGTGACTTGATATACGCTTTAAATTTTTTACTCTTGACAAATTGGTGAATGAAAAGCATTTAAGGTTTAAACTTAAGTTTTATTAAACGGGTTTAATTCTCTGTTATATTTATAGGTTTTAAAAATACTTTTTTTTTTAATAAAAGTAATTTTATTTTTATAAGATAGAATGTTACAAGTACAAGGCGCACCATTAAGATCACATAACAATAAGAAAAAACAGTGTTGGTTAACTTAGGGCAAAGTTGTACATTTTAATGCATAGCAATATACTTTTTAACAAATTTAATAATTTAGTGTTTTTTCAAAATAGTCCGGAAAAAGAACGAAACTTTGGAAAATAATTTTTATTAACTAACGCCGTTAATTTAAACAATATTTTAAAGTAACTTCAACCACATTTTCATAGTGACTTTTTTCCTTACGAAATGACGTTATTGAATTTATAGTGAGACGTTTCGGTTTTTAAGAAACCATCATTAACTTTATGTATTTAAAATATGTGTTTTAAGTTTAATAAACCTTATTTTAATTTTAATTTCAACAACATAACACTTTACATTTATACGACGTAAAAAAATCATCAATTACTATTTCACCATTAAAAATTACTACTTTTTACACATGTCCGCAAACATATCTGTTTGCCTTTTTTTTATTATTACCCATTATTTTTTATTTAATTAATTCAATATTGCACAATAAAATAAAAACTACAAAAATTTAAAACATTTTTAATGCTCTTTTTAATAAACATACAGGACACATGTTATACTATATTTTGACCCATTCTGACCGCAAATAAGTTTAGAACCAACAGAGATATCAAAATGCGGTCTTCGCAGAAAGCCTTAGATTTTTTAATTTTTTTAATACTATCCCCGCTATTTCTTTGTAACATTCCGTTAACACAAAAACAACTTTATTATTTTAAGTGAAACACCATGTATATTTTTACACCCACAAAATTAATTCTTTTCCTTTAAAGAAATATAGCATGAGCTATAAGCTATGGTTATTTTCAAAAATCTAAGAAATTGACTGCAAAACCACGTCCAGACTTGCAACAGTTCGCCAAACATCCGTCCAAACTAACCAACCAGTTTGCGCGCTCCTTTGACGCCAAAAAACCGACAAGCTTTGAATCACCGACAAATCATTCGCCAAGCCCGTAAAACGATGTGAATTCCGTCCACGTCCACGTCCGCGCTATGTGGCGGAGTATGCGGCGTGGAGCGGCACGGCGAATTGTTGCAAGTCTGGACGCGGCTTTAGAGTACTACATATATTTGACCATTATTTGACAATAAAAATTTGCTACATAAAATGTTACAAAAAAAAATACGGCAATAAAATAATAGGTTTTCTCGATATTAACAAAAGTTTTTAAAAAACCAATCTTACCTTACATTAATTTTTTTATTTTTGTAATTTTTTTCTGTAGCAAATTTTCATTGTCAACATAATACTACTGAATTGCCATACAGTCAATTTTTTATAGATCAATTATTTCGTTATTTTTTAAAATAACCATAGCTTATGTTACATTTTTTTAAAGGGAAAGATTGTATTTTAAGATTGTAGAAAAAAGATTTACATGGTGTTTCATTTAAAATAACATAGTTACCGTGTATCTAAAAATAAGCATTTTTGTTTTTGTTTCACCCGCAATGTCACAACCAATTGGCAAAGATAGTATAAAAAACTTTAAAAATTCTAAGGTTTTCTGCAGAATACCGCATATTGATAATTTTTTTTTCCAAAGCTATTCGCGACCAAATATGTTGGACACCCTATATTAAGTTATAGACTTCAATTTAATTAAGAAACAAAAGACCCGCTTATGTGCTGCTTGAGACGACACTGGAATATAACCAAGCGAGAGCAAAATTAGCCTATTATTGCTACAAATACCACTGCTTTGTTTTATCAAAATCGGGTAAGACATACTTATAGTCCAAGAGCCTGTGAGCGGCAGGCCTTTGTTATTTTCTAAAAGCTGAAAGTTTGTCAGTGCATGCTCCCAACATGGGTAGAAGCAATGGTACACTATGAAGTTTGACTCATAGTGGCTTTGGCGAAGGTACCAGGCCCTAAGGTTAATAAATTGAAACTTAACTTTCGTCATATTGTAAAAGCTAAATTTTATATACATATGTTAGTTGGGTACCCATTAGTAGATATTTCCTTAGTCGCCAGACAGTTTTGAGAGTTCCAAACCCTTGGCAGACAAAACATTTCAGGGGTGGTCTAATGGTCCGAGAAAGTCCAATATTTCTGTTATTTAACAAGATATAACAAAAAGTCTTAAATAATAGTTGTAGGCTTTTCAAACAGGCTTGTACTAAAAATATTTCGATATACCGGGTGACAACGAAATTACTATCCAGCAATTTATTTTCTTTAGTGCAACCGTACAGTTTTTAAATTAGGGACATTATATTGTATTATCAAACGCCAATTTTGGATATAATAGCATCTGTGTATTACTTCCGCTTTAACCGGAAATGATATAAACTTTGATATTTTAAATGGAGCACCCTGTATATTTTTAGGATTTGAACTCTTCCGGTCATTCCGGATATAAAACCGTAAATATATTCATAACCTAACTCTTTTGGTTTTGGAGAAAATGGCGTTTGAAAATGTCCAAACGACAGCACATTATGCAGTTTTATGGGAAAACAAATAAACATCACAACAATCTAAAATGCTTAAAATAGTTCTTTTAAAAGACTCTACTTTTAGAGATCATTAAAATACTACTTCCTGTTTAACTCGAAGTGCTGTAAAATTTGAACTTCTAAGTATGATAACCCTGATAATTTTAATGGAAACACCCTGTATATATCCTAAGATTTAAATTCTTTAAGCTATTCCTGATATAAAACCTATAATATACCCATAACCTAACTTTTTAGTTTTAGAGAAACTGAGTATAAAAAGGTCTGAACGACCTCACAATAGACAGTTTCATGGATATTTAGATAATATATCTCAAAATTGGCAACCAAAGATACAATATAACGTCCCGAAATTTGAAAACTATAAGGCTGCACTGAAGAAAATAAATTGCTAGATAGCAATTTCGTTGTCACCCGGTATAGAGATTGTCCCAAAAAAGTTAATGCTGTGAAGTAAGTTTAGAAGAATATAAAATACGTAAAAAACGGGGTTTTGAAAAGTTAAAATCAAATATTTTGTGCCACTTTAGCTTTAAATCAAGAATTGTGTGCAAAAAGAAGGGGGAATATTGTAAAAATAGGATTAGTTTAAATTTTAAGTTTTATGATGAATATTTCAAGAACGAAACGTTTCCGCCAAAAAATTTTTTCAGATTTGTGATCAGCACCCCAAAAACCTCTGTATACAAAATTTCGTCAAAATCGGAGTTTCCGCAGGTTTCTAGAACATTACCCTAACGACTTTTCATTGTCTAACCACAATTTTCTGTTTTTTTGGTAATCATTTTTTTTTAAATTATTTTTATTTTATTTTATTTATTTTTTTAATTTATATACCCTATTTTACTAGCCTATTATAAGCTGTTTTTCAATAAAACCCGATTTTTTTTGTGTTAATCCCCATATTTAGAAAACTACTAAAGTATTTAATCCGTCGCTACGCTAAACGCTCTCCTGTGAACAGCGGCCAGTCGACGCTGCCGTGCCTCTTTCGTTGAAATGCTTTCCTGCCATGCGCTCAACGTTCTTTATGTAATTATTCATTAAACTTTTACCGCTCAGGTTTGACACAGGCATTCTTAAAATAAAAACAATAGATTAATCGTCAGTTTATAAATATAATAATAAAAGTATAATAGGTATAATGGGAAATTAAAAAATGTATACAGGTTGTTACAGTAAATTTGTTAAGAAAATTTAAGGGCAGATTTTATAATTGAAAATATAAAAAAGTTCATATAAACATGGGTCTACGAATTTCTTAAGATACCTACAGGGTGTCAAAACAAAAACGGCACGCTATCAACTGTGTAAATGTGTGCAAATTTTAAGTACTAATTTTTAGATTAAGCAATAAAGAAATACAGCCTTTAGGTCTTTTTTTGATCATTTTTAGTTAAAAAAAAATTATTAGATTTTATAATTTTTTATTTGCAATTATATAACAACCACAATAAATCCTTACTATTTAATTAAGCTTTATACCTCACCGGCGTGACCACAGGGATGACCAGCCGCCTTCCCCCAGGAAAATGTGCCTATGGTATATGTGTACATATGATGTATTAACAGCGTCGGGCCCCTCCAAGGGTGATGCCAGCGCCCCCCCTAGGCCCCCTCTAGGTTTCAATGGTTTCAGTTACGGCTGTGTTTATATCCTGTCTAAGAATTTTTATTAACATAAGTGTTTTTCTATGTTTTCTTATGTTTTTTAAGAAAATTAACACCCTGTATCTTTAGAACGAAAAATTTGAGGACTTATGTTTATACAGGGTGTTCATTTAAAAGCAATCACTACCAATCAAGTTATCTGCGCAAAGGCAGATTTGAGAAAATCGCCGATACACGTCAAGATTTTTATTGAGGAAAACGTTTCCCACAAAAAACTCGACGGCGCGGAGCCCTTCAACCCCTTAACCACCAGGGCCACCACCCCAAATTTCTTAAATAAGAAGGGGGTCGAGTGACACATTATTTTAAAGCTTCTAACGAGTACTTACGAAACCCTAGAATATAAAGTTAATATCTTTACCTACTACAAAATAGCAGTACTTTAAAAATTACCCAATAACCTAGTTGGGATGGCCATATTTCGAAACTAATAAAGTAAGATGTACCTATACAGTCGTATTCACCAAGCTCTCACTAACTTTATCAGACTGATAGCAGCTAATGCCAATGCTTTTTGGCATTAGCATTAGCTGCTTATCAGTCTGATAAGATTAGTGAGAGCTTGGTGAATTACGACCGTTGTTGTGGTATTTTCTTTTAGCTCTTTAAAAGACTTTTTATTGGTAACAAGAATATACAGGGTGCCTTATTAAAAATATATACACTTTTATCCTACACTGTATATTATCACTAGGATCACCATTAACACAATGTTTAAAGAGTTTTAAAATATACCACATTAGGTTTATCTAACTTTATTAGTTTTAAAAATATGGCTATCAAAAGGTATTTGGGTAATTTTTAAACTACCTTCATTTTGTAGTACCTAGGTGAAGATATTGACTTTATATTCTAAGGTTGTAAAGTACCTACTCATCAAAAGCTTTAAAATGATGTATCACTTCCCCTTCTCATTTAAGAATTTTGGGGTGAGAGGTTAAAGGGCGCTGTCAATTTTTTTTAAAGTTTCCCCTTATAAAATATCTTGACGTGTTTCGGCGATTATCTCTATTTTTTCTCTTTTCGCAGATAACTTGAGTGGTACGTTTTTAAATGAACAACCTGTATAAATAGATCAGGTTGTATGGGGCGCACATGTATCAAAAATTATTCTCATAGAATTTTTTGCAGAATCATGTTCAGAATAAAATGTTGCTTACGACGACCCACGTTGCCAGCTCGAATTGTGGTTAGAATTTTCTTAAACCGCAATATTTTTGACAGTTAATTTTTTTTTTTGCATTAAATAAAATTGTATCTAGTTTTTGAATAATTTTTTTCCACCAAAAATGACGATGAACGATTCTACAACAAAAAATAAGAAAAACATTTTTTATATAAACATATTATTATGTCCTAAACGTCTTAAAAATTTAAAAAAGTTTTTTTTAAATATTTAACACACCGTAATTCAAAAACTAGGACGCTTAGGACATATGTTTATATGAAGTTTTTTAATTTTCTATTGTAGAATCGCCCCGTAAAGTTTGTCGGTTGAGTAACTGGACACACTGTATGTATGTAGGTAATTTGTTGAAATTGAAACTTTGATGTCTATTGGTGCCTAAACGGTGAGTTTTATTAAATTTAATAAAGAGTACCTTATTTTTAAGTTTTTGATTGTCTATAAAATGGCGACCCCAGCTTTGCGATATCTGTCAAAATAAAAAGTTATTATGTAAATAAATTTTCAGTTTTGGGTAAAGTGCCCTCTGGCGGTATTTTAAAAAGTACTATTGTCTTAAAATTTTAGACTCTACAAAGCTCGATTTGTGTGCCAAATATCAAATGGATTGGTTAAAAAATAAATGCAATATGGCGAAGAAAACAAAATAAAAATTTAACTTTGACGGCTTGTAACTCGAAAACGAATGACATTTTGAAAACAATTTATATGAAGCTCTACCCTTATTTTGTCAAGTAGAATTACCCCCTTAAGTTTTGTGATCGATTTTTGAATCACCCTGTATACCTAGGAAGTAAAAATTGTCAAATCGCTTACTCTACAATTGTTACAAAAGGTTTAAAAATTCCATTTAAAAATTCATCATGTCAATTTTTCATATTGTCATACAATATTTAAATGGTAAAGTTGGGCCAAATTGCTCATTTTCAATTGTTTAAACAGTTAACTTGACTAATATAATTTTTTCGCGAAAGAAATGTAAAGAATAATTTTTGGTGGAAAATTAGTCAAAAATTTAGATAAAATATTATTTGATGCAAAAATTATTTTTCTCTAAACTGTCAAAATAATTGCGGTTAAAAAAATTCTAACCACAATTCGAGCTGGCAACATAGGTCGTCGTAATTAGCATTTTATTCTGAGCATGATTCTTCAAAAAATTCCGTAAGAATAATTTTTGATACATGTGCGCCCATACGACCTGGTCTAAAACATTTTTTTATATTTTCTTATGTGGAATCTGCCCTTTAATTTCCTTAACAACATCTTGTAACACCCTGTATACAAAAATGTTCGTAACAAAATAATTTTAAAAAGCATTTTTTTTGTTACATTGTGATAAAAACAATTTCTGCCTACGAAAACCCAATAGGGTTAGCAAAAATTACTGTAAACTAAATATATTTTCATCTTTTGGTACCCACAAGGTGTTAATACAAAAAAAATCGGTGGTGATTTCTTGTTTAAAGTAAAAGGGTGGTTTGTTGTATAAACATTGGGCCAACTGTCAACCATTAGGGAAGATATCGCGGCACAAAAGGTAAAAAAAACAAGATTTTTATTTTAATCTTAAAATAGCAAAGCCCTAAAACAATAAAATTCTACCGAAATAATGTTATTATAAAAATCGATATCTTTTTTGAATATTATAAAACTTTTTAAAACTAATGACAGGAAAAAATGGACTATCTACCCCCTTGTTTGCTTAATTTAAATACAAACTTACACAACGACTGTCCTGTATTTTTTCGCTAAACTTACCGATTGGAAAAAATATAATAGAAAGTAAATCATAATATAAAAATCTGCCGTCACTAAAGCAAATACCTGGTGTTACTTTAATATAATATAAAGAAAAATCAACGCATGCGTGAACTTATTACAAAAATACAGAGTGTTAGGAATATGCAGACACATTTTATGTCAGACTTTTATTGGATTATACAGGGTGTTTCCTAATTGCTTTAAGAAAAATTAATGGCGTATTCCAGAGCAAATTTTACAAAAAAATACCGTACCGGATTAATACTATCTGATGCCCTAAGCAAACTACTTTTGTGTGGACCCCTATCAATGCTACCTTAAAAATTTTAAGAAAAAGTTCTTACTTTTTCTTTAAACAGCCTTACTTTCTGTGGACCTCCGACACCTTTAAACTTAATTTTTTGTTGTTGTTGTTACCTAATTATTATTACGAAATTATGAAAAAAAATTGCCCTGATGTTTCTTTTATGGTACAGGAAAAAGCAATATAGCGGATGTTAGTTTTTTTCCTGGAAACTAAGTACGTTCCGTAAAAATATTTAAATACATAAAAGTTCTATTTTCTGATGTTTCATTCGAAAAAATATAACAATTGCAAGAAAAGTCGGGGATACCTTTTTTCTCAATAATTTTAGCTAAGATAAGCCTTACGCCGCCACTGTTTTGACTAATTAATATTAAGTTAGGGCTAAGTTAACCTTCTATTACAACTAATACCACAGCCAAGTTTTATTAAATACATAAAACTTGTATTTTGTGATGTTTTAGTCGAAAAAAATATAAACATTCCAAGAAAAATCAGTGGGGTACATTTTTCCCAATAATTTTAGCTAAGATCCGCCTTACACTGTTCTGACTAATTAATATTAAGTTAGGGCTAAGTTAACCCTCAATTACAACTAATACCACAGCCAGGTTTTATTAAAATCGGATTAAGAAATATTTAAAATATTATTTATAAATTTAACACCCTGAATTCGAGAAACAAAGCATTATACATACATTTGTTTAAGTATATAAACTTTTTTATATAATTGGCTAAAAAATACGCCCTTAAATTTTCTTACCACAAGTAGGAAACAGCCTGTGTAAAATAGGAAAAGGTATTTAATAATAACAATTTTAATACAAGGAAAAAGCCACTTTTCGGAAATGTAGTTATCATCAGTATTTTTCTTAACAAAACACCCGTATATTATATTACCGGTGCAAAGATACTTCAAAGAGGTTTAAGAAAATACCACATTTGATATATTTATCTCTTATAGTTTTGGAAATATGACCATTATAACCTAAAAAATAGGAAAAGGTATTTAATAATAACAATTTTAATACAAAGAAAAAGCCACTTTTATTTCACTATTTAAAAACTCGGAAGGGGGGCAATTGCCAATTGGCCCCTCTCCGAGAAGCTCTGTTGCTACATAGCAGAACTTGTTAAAATTAAGTGTTAAGGTTTGTACTTATTAAGCAGATGACAGGTAACTATTTTTAAATAAAGTGTATAATTTTAGAAAAAATTCAAAATTGTACTTTTAAATTCTAAAATGTGTTCATACGCTTCGAGCGAGTACTTAATATTAACATTAAGGGCTGAAACCTTTTTATGTTTTTGGACGTATTTTTAACAAAATTTTTCGATGGGACCGAAAAAAATTAGTCGCGATAAAAAAATCACCTAGTGTATACGAAATTGCCAAATTTTTCAGAAATAATTCTCTTGGTTGTATATTTTTTATAAGAGCTTTAAAACATTTGTTTAATTATGGATTTAGTAGTAGTTAGTATAATATATTTTAAATATCCCATTTTTATGTTTTCTTTTATGTATGCCTTGCCAATATATTTATTATATTATACTTTACAATATTTTTAAAAACCATAAAGTTAAAGTTTATTGGCATTTATTGCCACAAGCTTCCACAAATGTATGCTATTTTGTGCGCGTTTTATTTAAAAGTACCATTCACATTCGCATTCGAGAAAAAAACAGTTATCTCCAACCAAATCAGGGGCGATGCGACGCCAGGGGAGGGCGAAAGGGGTGACTCAGGCCCCCTTAAAAATGCCTGGCCACCCCTGTGTGAACTATCTATAATCTGAACAAAAATGTATTTCATTGGTTTAAAACGCCAGGAGCCCTAATTACCACAATAAAAAATGTATTTTATTGGTTTAAAACTACAGTAACTGGAGTAACTTACTAGGTATTCATTATCAATTTATAGTGACCAAAGTATAAAAGAAAGCAATGCAGAGGAGGTAGAGGACTAGGGTATCTTTTTTTGCTCCTCAAAGTAATTGGGAGAGAAGAAACATAGAATAAGGTTTTTAAAAGATTAGGACCATTTTTTCTTGCTCTTGAGAATTTTATGGCCTTGTGGCCCCTCCTAAAAAAATTCGACCACCAATAAAAAAAAACCTGGCATTGCCACTAAACCAAATTTTAACAAAATTGGGTAACTTTTTTAATTAGACTAAGTAATTTTAACTTTACTTCCGATGTAAAATCCTCTAAAACTGTTTTAAGTAAAACTGTGTTTAACAATTATCCCAACGTTTATTTTAAAATGCTTTTTATAAGCAGCCCATTTAACCAATTAGAAGAGACATAAATAGCTTCTTTAATATAAAGTTATGCGTGAGATGTTTTGGGCTGCTTCCAGAAACTAGAAAAATTTAATTGGGGTTTTAAATATTACCTAGAAACTGTTAGATCTTTTTCTTTGAGATTTTTAATTATATAAGTGGACTTTGACGTTGACGTTGACTTTGCAGGGTATAGCAAAAATTAAAATAAATAGAGCAAATTTGATTGCGCAATCTTAATTTTGATTTTTAAAACAAATTCATTGCTAACTTGATTTGTTTTGGAGATACAGAGTGTTTCTCAAATGTTGTCAATTTGGCCAAGAGGGGCTAGATTCAAAGTGTACAGGGTGGCGCCTTTTCGTTGACTTTGCAGGGTATAGCAAAAATTAAAATAAATAGAGCAAATTTGATTGCGCAATCTTAATTTTGGTTTTTAAAACAAATTCATGGCTAACTTGATTCGTTTTGGAGATACAGAGTGTTTCTCAAATTTTTTTCAATTTGGCCAGGTACTTGTAACTTGCTTAATATTCGCAAAGAGAATAGACAAGGATAGAGGATCAATCGCCGTTTCGAAAAGTGACACAATTTGAAGAAAGGGTCTGCGGGATGGCAGGGCATGCGCATACGCACTCCAATGTGAAAATCGGCGGTATATTCAAAAACACTGATTTATTGAGTAAATATACATAAAACATTAATAGAGAGTGTGAAATGTGGTTAATACCGAAATTTATTAATAATTTAATGACTAAATATTGGTAATTTAGTGCTAATGGTGTATTAAAATCTATTTGATAGAAGTCTATTTTTTTCTTAGATTGGAATACCTAGGTTAATGTGGAAAAATAAATATAAATTTTAGGGAAATAAGAACTAAAAATAAAAATCTAAATAGAATTATTTCTTGAAAACTAAACTTTTATTGTGAAATTACATATTTAGCATAAAGAATGGTTGTAAAATGTAAAAGAAGTGTATAATTTTAAGAAATATATGAAAACAGCACGCTTAAACTTACCAACCAAATAAATCACAGATTTATTTTGATCATATTTATTATTATAGTGTATAAGTTAATATTACTTATACTGAGAAAAGCGTAGTAGGATTTCAGTTTCCATAGGCCACTGTGCTTGGTCCATTTTATTCGATATCTACATACTTGTTTTTTTACATATGAGGAAGCAAATAAGATTGTAGGTTTTAATTAACAATGAAAATTTAAGTTTCCACAATACTGGATACTTACTTATTTTAAAATAAAATACTTTTGTAAGAGAAGCTCAAAAATGCTCGGTATTGCAGAAAAAAATTCTTAATCCTAAACATCTTTTTTTTCCACAAATTTTCGATATTGACAAAAATAAGTGTACTTTTCTCTTAAGAAAAATTCATAATTTTTAAGATATTTCATATACCTACCACCAAAAACAATTAATATGGGATGGTTGAATTTTTTCGTAAAATTAATAATAGTTTGCCTTATGGTACGAACTTAAGTAGACACACTCTAATCTTGGTTTGTACCTCAACTGGGTCAGTTATTTAGTGTTTAGGCCTTTTTATTTTTCGCTTTAGTATAACTTTTATCACTATTAATACTTTTTAAACTGGTCATTTGTCTGTCTTACAGTTCAAGGAAATTTTTAAATATGGATTGACCCACACAGAAATTCTCTATTGGTTCATTGTGTTTTTACCTCCAGCAAGATATTCATTAAATATATATTTTACGTATTTGTATAAAATATTAATGTATATAATATTTTGTTAAAAAAATAAATCTTACATAAAGTGTTAATTTGTTTTTATTCATAAAAAAAACAACGTAAATAATTTTAAAAATAATTTATTTAAAAAACCAATAAATTTACACAAATGTTGTTTCAAAAATTTATATTTATAACACAGGTCACACGTAAAATTAAACCGAATAAAACACAAAACAAATAAACAGCCGCAACAATCACAAAACATCAGCCATATTGATCATATTGAAAGTCAAGATTTTTGACATTTATAACAGCCAATGCAAGCCGAAAAAAGAACCTCTCATGCGCATGACGAGTAATCCCGCTGTGTTAAGTTAACTATCAAACCGGTTAAAGTTCGCAAGATATTTGGCTGATAGTATTGATTCAGACACAAAAATGTTACGTAAAAGTGCGTACTGAAGCAAAAAAATTATAAATAAATCCATATTTTTAACCAAGCACGTGCTTTTTAACAACTGTAAGCAAGAATAAAATAAAACTTTGACGAGCTTTTTCGGTAGCTGAACACAATTACCAGTCGCAGGTGTGTGCCATTTTTTAATTGGTGGGGTTAAATCAACTGTTTCTCTCCCCTTCTCCATTCTCTTTGGATATTCGAGGTAGAAAATAAATGTAAATAGAAAAGTTTTAGGAATTTTTACTTACAATTCAGTGGCTTTACCTATATTTTTAGTATTGGCTTTTATTTTAAAGTTGTAACACACAGTTGTTTTTTTTAATGGAACACCCTGTATATTTTATCATCTGTTAAAAGGTATCCTTAAAATCTATAAGAAATACCACATTTGATGTATATATTTTTTTAATAGTTTCGGAAATATAGTTATCAGGATTTTTTTAACAAAACACCCTGTATATTATATTACCGGTGCAAAGATATTTCAAAGAGGTTTAAGAAAATAACACATTTGATATATTTATCTCTTATAGTTTCAAGAAAAAAATTATGAAGAGTAACTTTTTCTCGAAAAATTTAATTTTTAGCCATTTGTCCTCTTGTAAACCCCATTCGTAGACTGTCTGTATATTTTTTCATTATAATTTTTCTTTACTTCGCTTTACTGGGTGTGTACAGAATATATTTTTGCATTGGAAACTGTACGTATAATTGTTTTAGGAGCTCTATTTCTTGGATATTTTGGAAAACCAAAGGTTTTTAATTTAAAGCATTTAAATTCTTTTGTTTTTGTCCTAAAATCAAGACAAAAAACGAACATCAAATTTAATCAGTAATGGTTTGATGTGTATAAAAACTAGGGCTGGCAAAAACCGGAAAAAAACAAAACCGGTTTTTAAAAAACCGGTTTCGGTTAAAACCGGTTAACCGAATATTTAAAACCCCCTATTAAAAACCGGTATTAAAAACCGGTTTTAAAACCGGTATTAAAAACCGGTTTTTAAAACCGAAAACGGTTTTCAAAACCGATACACCGAAATCGGTTTTTAAAACCAAAAATCGAAAACGGTCTTTAAAACCGAAAACCGAAAACGGTTTTAAAACATAATACCATTAAATTTGCCCCTTTATTTTAAACAATTCTTACTAGAAACATTTTCTTCTAAAATGCGCTGTTTTCTGGTTATTTGCCTGTCTAAGGTTAAATGAACCACCCTGTATAATCTGTCAACCAATATCCGATTTTACAAAATGAACGGTTTTCTTTTTTAGAGATAAACCGTAATCAACCAAAAACCTATTAATTGATATTCGAAGAACCGCTTTTCGATTTTGGTCCGATTATTCAAAAACCGGTATTCGAAAACCGATTATCCGAAAAACCGGTATTTGAAAACCGCTTTTTAAAACCGGTTAACCGATATTCGAAAACCGGTTTTCAAAACCGGTTAACCGGTATTCGTAACCGGTTTTCAAATATTCATCGTCTTAGTGCTTCTTTACGCCCACTTAATTTTTGCAACAACTAACACTGGTCTGCAATAAAATCTTCCTATAAATAAAAATATGATACTAAAATATAAGGCATTATAGGGCTGCTAATAAATTATACACTTGCTTTATTTTTGCTATCAAATAATCACTCCAACTGTAATGATGTATGTACCTCTAGCCAGGGCCGATCCTAGGTCACCTGGCGCCGTGGTTCAAAAATTATTGTCCGCCCCTGGAAGAAAATATAATTTGGGGTCTTAAAATTTTTGAAGAGCAAAAGAAAGGACCTCACTCCAGTTCTTTTATTTCTCCATAATACCCTCTTTTCACCAACTTAAATTATTTTAAAGAGGAAAAGAAGAGGCCTCACTTTCCATTGTCCGCCTTTTCCTATTTCAAACACTGATCTCGATGGATTGCCAATATTATAACCTGCGCGAAAGAAAAGTTACATTTCATGGGCGAAAAAACCGGTTTGTACGCAAGCATGCTGAGGGTAAACGCACCTGGCCCTAAACAAACTATCCGCATTATCGAAAAGACTTTGTCGACGGCGTCCTGGATTTCTGTTCGAAGTACGGTAGCTAATGAGCGTCACGGTCAGACCGCGGACGAAGGGCACGGTGTGCCGGTGTTTGTATTTTGCCACGGCTTTTAAGTGCGCATGTTCGTCCACCCATTCATTTGTTTACTGCGCCAGGTCGTCAAAATCCGAAAAATGCTTTTTGCCACTGCGGATGTAGGTTATCCATGATTTCAAACCGCCCTTTATACTTTGCACCACCCGGCAGGCAAGGCTCTGCCTCTAGCCCAATGGCGAACTAATGGTACCCGAATGTGTTTGATTTTTTAGTGAAAATTGTAAAGCAGCCGGAAAGGGCAAGGATGGAAGTTTTAAGTAGAAGACCTTTTTTTCTCTTTAATTTTTTACCTCACTCTGAAAACTATATTATATTGAATCATACTTAGTAAATAGAAGACAATACGTAAAGTTAATGACGCTCAAAGTAATTGTAATATTATTGAAAAGGAGTTCCACAAGGTTCTATTCTAGAACCTTTTTGTTTCTTGTTTTTGCTAATGATTTATTTAACTTTATAACCAAAATGTCAGAAAATATTTATGTTGTGTCCTATGCCGATGACACTAACATTTTAATTGTCGGTAAATCTGCGGGTGAAATAAAGGCCATTGCTGAAAAACTGTACATAAATATTTTGTTATGGTCTGAAAAGAACAAACTCCATTTTAATAAAGACAAGACTACAATTGTAAATTTTTCGCTAAGAGATAATAATAATAGTGATTTTGAGTTATTTAGGAATTCAGAGCATAATTAATTTAAAGCCTGCGGACACTTCTAAATTGTTCGGTGTTACTTTTGATAAAAACTTAAAATGGAGTTTCCATATTGATGCAGTGTCTGCCAAATTGCGCAGTTGTTGTTATGCGCTTAATTTTATGTCTATGCATTGCAGCCAAAGCGTACTTAGAACTCTTTATTTTGCTAATTTTCATTCTCGCATTAGATATGGCATTTTAAATTGGGGTAGGAGTGCCAATGTCACTAGAATTTTATTTTACAAAAATATGCTATCCGACTAGTCGCTGGTTTAAAATATGGAGAATCCTGCAGAAACGCTTTTAGAAACCTTAACATTTTGACACTAGTGAGTATTTATATCTTAGAAGTTTGTGTTTTTGTTTATCGAAATAAAACTATTTTTGAACGGGTTAGAACTGCACACAGTTATGATACCAGGTTAAAAACTCTATTGTTGCCAGGATATAGGCATAGATCTGTGGAATATCAAAAATATATATATTATACAGGCTGCAAATTTTTTAACAAGCTCAACGCAAATATTAGAGATTCTGTTAGTGTGCATATATTTAAAAGAAGGTTAAAAATATTTACTTGAAATTGTTACATGGCTGTATGGCTAATGCCAAAAGCAAAACTATAAAAAGAAATTAATTGTTACACTTTCGATGAGTTCCTTGCAAATGTTGCTTAATTTTTTGTTTGTGTATTTAATTAATGTACTTTATGTTATTTCCATGTTTTTTAAGTGTAGTTTAAAATTTAGTATTGTATTTTTATTGACGTTTTTTTCAATTATTGTATTTTATACTTTTTAATTGAGGAAATAAAATCTTTTGAATTTGAATTTGAATATTTTATGGCATAATGGGACGTCTAGGGCATTATTTGAAAGTTTTTGGTTGAGGATTTTTTACTTACTGACTTAAAAGTATTTTATGGCACGCGTATGACATAATTTTACCTTTTGTACAAAAATGGCACGTTGATACCAAAAGGTTTACCTTGCCCAAAAGCAAAACCTAACTGCGTTTTTATATTAGCGGAAGACAGAAATTCGGGCGACGGACCATCGCTATCGAAGACTCACTCCATACACAGTCTTATGAGACCTTTTATACGTAGAGTATGGGGAAAGTCGGCAAACTCAAAGGCTTCAGTATAATTTTTTATCACTCCGTCCGTCAAAACTGCTTAGTGTGAAAAGGCGCTAATTGCCTCAGTCAGTTTGATTTAAATGATCTAGTTTGACACACACAAATAAGGAGGATGAAAGTAATCAGTTTAACAACTTAAAACTTTCTCAAGTCAGTGACACAAAAAATTTAAAGAAATCTTTTGGGTCGCAAAGTAAAAGCTTATAAAGGTCACTTATTTTAAAATTGAGTTGGATTACGTTACAAAAGGGCCATAAAACGCTTTATTAGATCGGTTTCACATTTTTTCGATAATAAAAACGTATAAACTACCAACAAACTATGTATTACCTTTTAAGGTAATTTTCTAGAAACCTGCGGCAACTCCGATTTTGACGTTATTTGGTATACGGGGGTTTTTGGGGCTCTGATCACGAATCTGAAAGAATTTTTTGGCGAAACGTTTCGTTCTTAAGATATCCATCATCAGACTTGAAATTTAAACTAATCCTATTTTTACAATATTCCCCTTCTTTTGGCATACAATTCATGATTTAAAGCTAAAGTGGCACAGAATATTTGATTTTCACCTTTTAAAACTCCGTTTTGTTACGTATTTTACATTATTTTTGCATTAAATTGCATAGCTATACTTTGAATCATTTCAATCCCAGTGTGCCATGAAGCCCAATGTGTATGTATGGTTGCCACATTATCAAAGAAAAGCCACGCAATTTAATACAAAATAATGTAAAAACGTAGAATAACGGAATTTTAAAAGGTAAAAATCAAATATTGTGGGACATCTTTAGCTTTAAATCAAGAATTATATGCAAAAGAAGGGGGAATATAGTGAAAATAAGCTTAGTTTAAATTTGAACTTTGATGATGAATATCTCGAAAACGAAACGTTTCCGTCAAAAAATCTTTCAGATTCGTGATCATGCCCCATAAAACCTCCGTATATCAAATTTCGTTAAAATTGGAGTTGCCGCAGGTTTCTAGAAAATTACCCCTTTCAATTTTTAATAATAGATACTTTAAAATAAAGTAATAGGGAACGTTTCCCTTAAAATTCCTTTTCAAAACTATTTTTTGATTTTCTTCACCAGTAATCTGGAAGCAGTATTATACAGTGTGGACGTAAATATTGCCCTCCTCCTTGGTAACTTTTTGTACATTAAATTTTTATTTATAAAATTTGG
>JACEGR010000798.1:0-163661 GCA_014170235.1 Listronotus bonariensis
ATTAGGTGACTTGAACCATTGTAACTTTTACTTAAGGCATTTTTCTGAAAACTCCAAGTTTACCATACTTAACATGATTGAGGATTTTTAAATCAACAAAATCTTATTCTTAACAGTTTGCCAAAGTAAAAATATGATCAGTATCCTTAAATTGACCTTGTTAAGCAAAAATGTGCATAAAAGCAGTGCTGCATTTGTTGTAACTAAAGCTGTGTAGACTCTAAAAATATGTTTTAAATCTTATTTATTGTACCTAAAATACTTTTTCACTCCAGTGCTTTTATTTTAAAAAATAATTTCTTCCGGCCCATTATTTGACAAATTACTGTCGCCCAGTCATATTCAACATATCGGGTACAATCTAGATCACTTGTAGGTTTTATAAATTGTTTTACAATTTGTCAGAAAATTAACTCTATTAGCAGTAGTTATACCGGGTGGTGCATCGTCAGACTGATCATAGGAAATCCGATATAAATTTTGATACCTTTAAATATTGGCTCCCCTGTTAATTTGACAACAATATTGTATTAGACTATATGGATATTTAAGAAAAACTATCCGTAAAATCGATGCATACCTGATTATTACTGGTGGATTAAATATGGCATATATCAGATATGCAACGATTTTACAAATAGTTTTTCTTAAAAAAACTTTTAATTGGCTTATTAAAAAATAACGAAATTTAGTGTGTGAGCTTATTTTATGATATATGTCTTAAAAATAATTTTACACGATTTTGTTGTAAAATCAATGCGAGAGCCAATATTTTAAGGTATCAAAATTTACATGAGATTTCCTATGGCGTTCTGGCCATGCACCACCCGGTATGGTTTTATTAACAGTTTATAGATATACAGAGTAGGTAAAGTAGGTAACCTTAGTAAAGATGGGACCACATTTATTTCATTCTAAAAGCAATACCGCCAAGTACACAAAAAATGATAAAGTAAACAAATCTTTTCGAAGGTACAAAGCGCTGAAAGAGGCTGATTTAATTTTTTAGATAAATAAAAAAAACTGCTAAAACACGTATCGCGTACTTAAAAATATCCTCTTATTTCGCCTCTGTGTTGCCATAAAACCGGTGGCACGTGGCGTGGAACTAGAAACTCGTCGGGTTAAATATTTTTGCTGCAATAAATCATTGTTCACAAAAGGGTTTATTTACTTTATCATTTTTTGTGTTCTTTGCGGTATTACTTTCAGAATGAATTAAATGTGGACCCATCTATACTAAAAATACAACAAAATGTTAAATAGAAAAGTTATTTAGACTCAATAGGTATGCACAAATACCAAGTGTACATACCTCGGTACATACTATTAAAGTTTTGAAAAATTTTGGGAAAATTTTGAGTTAACCCTGTAAGATAGAAATGTTTATTATTATGATTCAATATTAAATATAGAATCATAATAACAAAAATTTTTAGATAGAGGTTTCCATTTAAAAAAATTGACTTTTAAGGTTTTTATCGTTATAATTTTTAACGATTAGTTTTGACCACTCTGTATATATTAATTTTGTAAATACCGATACAGTCTACTAAAGAAGTTCTTTCTTTGAAAGGAACCCAACCCCAACTTATATTAAAGGCTTTTGTTTAAAAGAAATTGATGGTTATGTAATGACTTGCAAATGTAATTTTTGGCATAAGCGCAATAGAACTTTTTTATATGAAGTACTAACATTATTTTGGCTTACTCTATCACCCCTATCATTTTTGACCTCATCTATCTGGACACCCTGTATATTTTAACACGTTGACGGACATAGACGCTGCACAGCGGCTTTTTTAAAAACTGTGCCTTGACACAACGCAGTGCAGCGTCATTAGCGAATTCACAGTATGTAGCAGAACGTCGTGAAGCGCATAAATTACAATGAAAATACTATTAAACCAATACCCCACTGTAATATCTAGAATATCTAAATCAATAAATCTGTCACCTTGTTTATGGATACAAAAAAAGAAAAACAAAAGAGAGAGAGAAAGATAGTTGTAAAAATTGATCAGTCTTAAAATACCTGGGAGTCCGCCAACGTGTTAATTAAATAGAAGTTTTATTAAAATACAATAATTTTTCATAAAAATTTAAAATGGTGTCAATAGATTTACCCACGTTTCATAATAAACACAGATTTAATTAAATAATTTATGCCTAATAAAAAGGATTGGAAAATTACTTTTAAAAACCTGGGTAAATGGTAGCTCCTAAATTTTATAAGAATATATTTTTTATAAGTTTATAGCATCATGTAATTAATAAAATAAAATTATTATACTTACGAGTAAATACAGCATCCTATACAACATTTATTACACATATTTTCTAAAAAACTTTAGCAGCCTGAAAATAACGGAAATGTTAAGAAAGTAACTGTTTATATAATACATATACTTAAACAAAATATTATTTGGCTTTTCTCCAGAATAAAATTAAAAGTTTATTTAACATTTTAATAAAATTAAAACTTGTATACATTATAAAGAACTATTCTGCTCTTACACAATATAATAAAAGTTATTATTACTTTAAAAGAAATAAAATAATGAAATATTTAATGTTAAGTTACTTACAATACAAAGGTTTCAATCTATAAACAAAGGTTCATTAGAACTCGGTTGAAATTATTTTAATCTAATAAAATAAAAATAAAATCTTAACAAGACACCAGACGATAACTGGACCAATGCTTGCGTCTCAAAAATGTGGTAGAGTTTACCAAAAATGTGGTAAACAGTTTAATAAAAAAACTCAACCGAGTGCTAATGAACCTTTGTTTATAGATTGAAACCTTTGTATTAATATTAAATATTTCATTATTTTATTTCTTTTAAAGTAATATTAACTCATTTTATATTGTGTAAGAGCAGAATAGTTCTTCATAATGTATACAAGTTTTAATTTTCTTCAAATGTTAAATAAACTTTTAATTTTATTCTGGAGAAAAGCCAAATAATATTTTGTTTAAATTTAATCTCCCAGAAAACAAATAAAGCATAAAATACTTTATTATATGGCTAAACATTTTTTACCATTCTTTTATGTATCTGGTTAATATTCCTAATGGGTGTATCTTTTACCGGTTAATTTTTTCAAAAGTAATCTCAAACTCTAAAGTGTCCATCAGACATTTCTTTTTAATTTTTTTTTAGTTTTCTAACAAGTTTATCAGTAAGTTTTTAGGTAAACTGTTTACCACATTTTTGGTAAACTATTTACCACATTTTTGAGACGCAACCATTGGCCCAGTTCTCGTCTGGCGTCTTGTACTTAGGATTTTATTGGATTAAAATAATTTCAACCGAGTGCTAATGAACCTTTGTTTATAGATTGAAACCTTTGTATTGTAAGTAACTTAATATTAAATATTTCATTATTTTATTTCTTTTAAAGTAATAATAACTTTTATTATACTGTGTAAGAGCAGAATAGTTCTTAATAATGTATACAAGTTTTAATTTTCTTAAAATGTTAAATAAACTTTTAATTTTATCTGGAGAAAAGCCAAAAATTATACGTTTTTTTATTATAATTTTTAATATTTACCTAGCAAATAAGTTTTAAAAAACACTTTTTCAATATAGTTATATTATTTTATTGATAATAGTCTTCTAAAATTTGACCAAAAATTGGTCCTCAATGATTTCCACCTCCTAAAAATCTATTTTTTATTTATTTTACACCTCTTTTTTACAAAATTGCAAAGCAATCTGCCAATTTAGCGGAAAACTCAAGAACTACGTGCACCCGTACATCAAATAGCAATTAAATCGGCGTTGTGTCAGGTTTTAAATAATTACCGATTCTTTTTTAAAAAACGGCGTTTTCGAGATACCTACCCGTCATCCAACTTAAAATCAAACAAACCTTATTTTCACTGAAATCCACCCTTTCTACACCATTGTTAATTAAAAACTAAAATGGCACAGCATTTTTGATTTACACCCTTTGAGAACTCATATTTGTATTTATGTTATATTAAATTGCAAAACTTTACTTAAAAAATTGCACAACCATGTGTTTTAAAACCTTGATTTAAATTAAAGTTTTAAAATCAATATTAAAGGTTTTAAAATTAATAACAAACTAAAATTTTTAAAAACTCTTTTGGGTTTTAAATCCCCTTATGTACCAAAATCGGAGTTGCCGCAACTTTCTAGAAAATTACCATTATTTAATAATAAATATTAACAAAGTTAAAAAGAGAAGGTAATTGTCTAGAAAGTGGGTTTTTGGGACGCTGATCACGAATCTAAAAGATTTTTTTTTCGGAAACGTTTTGTTCTCGAGATATCCATTATCAAAGTGGAAAATCAAACTAATCTTATTTTTACTATATTCCCGTTCTTTTTGCACAGAATTCTTGATTTAGAGCTAAAGTGGCTCACAATATTTGATTTTCATCTTTTAAAACCCCGTTTTCTATGTATTTTACACCTTTTCTTCAAATAAATTGCGAAGATTCCCTTTAAAAAACGCAGCAAGCCATAAAACACTGCCTGGCGCATTCGCCATATTTGGACCATTAAAAGTGGAGGTATGCAATTTAATTAAAAAAAGTGGTAAAATAAAATATTGTGTTGCACTTCAGCCTAAAATCAAGAATTGTGTGCAAAAAGAAGGGGGAATATACCTAGTAAAAATAAGATTTGTAGGATTTTCCAGTTTGATGATGGATATCTCAGGAACGAAACGTTTCCGAAAAAAATCTTTCAGATTCGTGATCAGCGCCCCAAAACACCCTCATATGCCAAATTTCGTCAAAATCGGAGTTGCTCCCACTATCTAGACAATTACTTACCAAAGAGAAAAATAATAAAAACTTTTTTTCTGGCTTCTCATACCATTGAGCATTAATTGTAATTGATCATTCTATTAACCGGAAGTGACATAATTTAAATTGCACCAATACCTATGTATATGAAAAACTAATTCCATAGGCAAACAAACTAAAATAGCTTTTATTTTAAATCAAAACACCTACTTTCTAAGATAAAAATAATGGTAGGTATTTTACCTACTTACCCTAAATAATTAAGAGAGGAAACTTTATAGATATTAATAAAATTAACGTTTAAGCTCACAGCATAATTACAATTATGTAATTTTCTAACATATAAATTCTACACAAAAATTCACGAAAAACTTTATAAACAAAACCGGAATTGGAAAAAAGGTAACCTTTTTTATGAACTTAAATAACCTTTCAAAATCAGCTGACACCTGCCATTAGGCCAGCTTTACACTATTATAAACACCACATGACACAAAATCAACACGAAGAAAAGATCTTTGGCAAACATATTTATTTCTAGTGTAATACCTAAATGAAATTATGCAGTTCCTTTTTTAATGTGATATAGTACAGGTATTACACCAGAAAATATTTTATAATATATCTGTTAAAGATCTTTAGTGTAAAGCCTCCATGCTCCAAGCTGTCCATGAGAGCGGTTTTCCGCTTGCGTATGATAAATTCAGCGTTGTGATTGGTTAGTGCAAATTTAAAATGCTTTTTCCGCCAATCACAACGCTGAATTATCATCCGCGAGCGGAAAACCGCTCTCATGGACAGTAAGCTTAATCCTGGAAGGTTAGTGTTTTGTCTATGGATGGCACCATCCATAGTTTTGTCCGAGGTTTTGTGTTGAAGGCTTAACACAATCAAATTTCTAACCTCACTAACTGGTCAAAATATTTACATTTTTTAAATTAGATGTAATTTCAATTAAAAATTCATAATTACATATCATGACTAGCCTTTAATGTGTTCAATATAAAAAATGGTTTTAGGTGGTGTAATCAAATTAAACAAACGGGGCTACGCTTTAATTGGTCTGTTGGTTGTAATTTTATTATACTTCCGTTTTAATAATAAATCCTCTAAGATCAATAATAATGAAATTAGTATAATTTCCCTTCTTCAAACAGCAATAGAAGCTGCAGAAGCTGGTGGTGATATAGTAGTTTCCATAAAAAATGATCTGAAAATTCAATCGAAGGGTAAGACGAAGGAAGGTATGGATGACAGTGTCACTACAGCAGACTTCTTAAGTCATTGCGCCATGGAACATATTATAACAAGCGAATTTCCTTCTGTGAAGTTTATATCAGAGGAAAAAGATACTCCTTGTCAGGCTGCAAAGGAATTTAAGCATTTAGAAACAAACATAAATATTCCTGATAAATTTGTTAAAGCTAGTGATATTACTGTTTGGATTGATCCATTAGATGCTACTCATGAATATACAGGTAAATATTATTTAATAAAACCGCTGACCTAGACAACATAACATAATTTATTGCGAAAAAAATCATTTAATCTGCTACTGGCTCAATAATTGTGTTATTTTTTTTTGGGTAATTTTCTAGAAATCTGATGCGGCAACTCCGATTTTAACGAAATTACGTATACGGGGGTTTTTGGGGCGCTGATCACGAATCTGAAGGATTTTTTGGCGGAAACGTTTCATTCTCGAGATATTTATCATCAAAGTTTAAATTTGAACTAAGCTTATTTTCACTATATTACCCTTCTTTTGCACACAATTCTTGATTTAAAGCCAAAGTATCACACAATACTTTGATTTTCACCTTTAAAACCCCGTGTTTCTATGTTTTTTTACATTTTTTTGCATTAAATTGGGTGGCTTTTCTTTGATAATGGGGCAACCATACATACACATAGGGCTTCATGGCACACTGGGATTGAAATTATTCAAAGTATAGCTATGCAATTTAATGCAAAAATAATGTAAAATACGTAAAAAAAGGGGTTTTAAAAGGTGAAAATCAAATATATTAAGTATGTGCCACGTTAGCTTTAAATCAAGAATTGTGTGCAAAAAGAAGGGAGAATATTGTAAAAATAGGATTAGTTTAAATTTCAAGTCTGATGATGAATATCTCAAGAATGAATCGTTTCCGCCAAAAAATTGTTTCAAACTTGTAATCAGTGCCCCAAAAACCGCGTATACCAAATTTCGTCAAAATCGGAGTTGCCGCAGGTTTCTAGAAAATTACCTTTTATTGGGTCAGTGTTTAAATTAGGTATGTGAGCTACAGCATCTAGAGAAAAATTAATTTTTAGTTTTGGGTGTATTTTTATACTAAAATTTTAACGGTTTATGCTACTAGAGGCTTAGGTCACACTCAGCTCACACTCCACTTAAGCCTCGGTCAAATATCTTACAGGCTATTTAAATAGGAATAGGCATACCATCAGCGAAGCGCCAAAAATATTTATATTATATAAAGGGCTTGGGAGAAGAAAGTAACAAGGCACGTTCTCATTTCTGGGTTATTTCAACTTTAATATTTAAATTAAATCCTGAAATCTTAATAATTAGGCTCAGTGCCGTATTGGCTGACTAGGCTACAGCCTAGGGGCGCCATGAAAAATTTATCGCTAGACAGGGGAGTAATAGGCGACAGACAGTCTCTACAAAAGAGAGAATTAAAAATTAACTGAAAATAGGCGCTATGGAGGTAACAACCTATTTTTTTTTGTGCTCTTCAAATTTTGATTTTAGTGGAAAATAGGCGCTCTGGGAATTGTAGCCTAGGGCGCCTCATATAGTTAATACGGCCCTGATTAGGCTTCACAAACCTAGCTTTTGTAGATGTATATTTATACAAAAATGTATCAAGATTTGAAAACAAAATCAAAAAATTGTATGAGGTAACTGAAAAATGTTTCAGTTTTTTATTCCGAGATTTCGAAAATTGTTGCTTGTTACCTTCTTCCTCCAAGCCCTTCATATATTGTTTTTGGGGTAGGGACTGAATTAATTTTGTGTCACAATAAACCTTTTAAAATTACATAATTACACACAAATATAGAGCAACATATGTAAGTATCAAAAGAAACAAATAAAACATCTTGAATGTTGTACATGAAGAATAGGTCTAAATGTGTGTTAATTTTTTAGAAAAATTATATCAGTATGTTACTACAATGGTTTGTATTGCTGTAAAAGGAGAGCCCATAATTGGAGTTATACATAACCCTTTTGACAAAAATACCTCTTGGGCTGTTGTAGGACATGGATATTCTGATGACCTAAAACCATGGGTAAGCTATTCTTAAATATTTATTTGGAACAAAGATATTTTGCATGGTGTGCAATTTAAGCCTATTTTTGTATGCTACTCTCTTGCGTCCGATTTTACCCTTATTTAATAATATATAAGTGGTTACTGAAGTGTTACATCAGTTATTGACTGTAAGTTTACAAGTGTCACAGAGGAACACTTGTGTGAGGTAAAATAAATTTTGTAGATAAGATTTGGATCGGATTTACTTCGTTGAAAGCAACATACCATAAGAACTTCATTTTCAATCAGTTAAGGTTTTAATGGAGAACATATGGTAACAACAATAATGCTTCTACTCGTAATATAAAGAGTTTTGCTGATTATGTAGTAACTAATAATAATATTTTTCCTAATAAAAACTCAAAGAATGGAATGATATTAAGTTTGTAGTAAACCTGCCTGATTTATATCAAATAAAAATCATCCAAAACTTATTGCAAATAGTATTTCAGGAACAGAAAACAAAACGTGAGAAAACCACCGTTATAATATCAAGATCCCATAGTGGAGCAATTCAAGAAGTTTTAAAGAAAAATTTTAAAAACTTTGAAGTTGTAATAGCTGCTGGTGCAGGTAAGTGTAGTGATTTAGGTGTTTTAAGTAATTTTGGCGTAAAATTTCTATTTTATTTTTGGCATATGGCGGTACCTTTAGAGGACGGATTTTTCGCAAGTCGAATGCTGCACACTAATATTCACCCGCTCGCTATGTTGTCTTTGTAATTACTTATAGTTATGCATGAGCTTTTAAAAAAAGTGCTCGCTCGCCCGCTTTTCAGTTTGGCGGTATTCTAAGGGAAATCCTAAGGGACACTGTAGAACGCGCGAGCGATAAGCGCAGTGCAAAGGTTGCATGTTAATTTTCGCCTGCCCTCTGAGTATCGGTGTGGCCACTTGCATTTACGCATTAGGTTTGAAACAATTGCTTGCTTGTCCCTCTCGCGCTATCCAGTCTGGCCAATTCCTAATGCGAGATGTACACGGGAAAAAACAAAAATTAAAAGTTTTTTTTTTAGGATATAAAGCTTTGAAAGTAGCAAGAAACGAAGTAGATGCCTATTTACACATTACAGAAATAAAAAAATGGGATATATGTGCAGGAAACGCCATTTTGAACGCTCTTTCGGGGAAAATGACGACGAAACTCGGCAAACGCTTGACATACTATAATGAAACAGATGTTGTAAATAAAGATGGGTTGATAGCAACTTTAACAAATCATGAGTTATTTGTAGATAAATTGTAAAAGTAGTTTTATTTACAGGTAAATTATGGTTTTGTAAATAATAAGTAGTGTCCGGCCGAAATTTCGTTTTTGGCCAATTCCGGTCAAAAAATCAAGTTTCAGGGACAATTTCAGTTTTGGCCAAAATTGGCCGAAACGTTTGCCGAAACCAATTTCGGAAGTTGTTGTGCGCGCTCACCCAAGATCGTTTCTTGCTGCAACGCTCTCTTAACATTAAGTAAGTGTTAGTGTTATACTGTATCAGTTAAGTCAAAAGGTTCACAGGCAATGCGTGGAAAAGAGACTGCCAAACGTGTTTAGAATACCAGGAGGTAGAGATTAAATAAATAATTTCGGCATGTGCAGTGGCACAGTGCGTCGAAAATTAAAAGTGTTTTATTTTTAGGATATAAAGCTTTGAAAGTAGCAAGAAACGGAGTAGATGCCTATTTACGCATTACGGAAAAAAGGCTAAACTTATTTGCATAACTTGGATGTATAATATGGGCAATGTGTTAAATGTATTCTAATATTACAGTATTGCTTTCTGTATTAGTAGAGCATTGTACCGTACAATCTTAGTGCAATATGACTTAAACGATTTTTTCCCGAAATCTCTATCGCTCAACTTACTGTGCATCGGTCCCGCTTTGTTGTTGCTTTACTTGCCTACTAACGTTTTGAACTAGCCGATACGGTATATTAGTATGTATTATAATAATAACTCCCGACCAATATACACAGAAAAATCCGACCGTGATAAATTGATAACGACTTTTATGTTGTTACTACAATGTTACTTTTCACTAGCGAAATTTGGCAATATGTTAGAATCGTCATTTTCCAAATTATGTATATAATAAATTTTGTTAATAAAAATTTATAATATTGTTTGTATACCTTTTTTAAGTTCTTCAAATAACATCACCAGGTTTCCAAGTCAACCCTAGGTTAGCACAATAAGTCCTATTTAATTATATAAAACTTTTTATTTTTAAGTTTCTTGTTTGGCCCTAAGTTTTCAAGATACCTAAACTTAGGGGGCGTCCATAAATTACGTGAGGCATTTAGAGGGGGGAGGAGTCGACTTAAATCCCACCGTGGGAGATCTGTGCAAATATTATGTATTTTTTCTTCCACTGGATTTGGGCTTTTTTTTTTCGCCCTTTTGGGGTCCGACGACCGCCCCCTAGGTGGTGCACTGCAGCCTGAAGGCTTATTGTACCTTGACCCCTACTCCTTCCCATTCACACACCATTCATTCCATAACTTGGATGGAATGAATGGTGGATTTGGGCTGGTTCCACTTTTGGGGTCGGAGACGTTTTGTCCTTTTGCATTTTAAAATTATTTTAACGACAAAAATGGTGTCATTTTACATATAGAAATCTCACGTGAGGTTGGGGGACGGGGTTAAAGCAAATCTCACCATAGGGGAATGAGGGGAAGGAGGTCAAAAAAACACCTTACGTAATTTTTGGACGTCCTCTTAATCGTTTTCATACTTTTGGGACAGATAGAACTAAGTTTAGCTGGAAGCATGTAAGACGGCAGCTTTTGAAAAACTACATCATGTCATCTGAAATTTACCAAGACATTGATCGAAAGATATTGGTTCAGACAAAGAAAAGTCAATTTTTTCTAAACTTTTATTATTTAGACGTTTTATAAATATAATTAAGGGTAACAGCATACATATCAAATTTAAAAGCAATATACAGATACTAATTTTCAGATTAAAACTCTGTGACAGCAATTTAATTTATCAGTCTGTATTGCTATATGCGTATTTCTCTTATTCTGTATACCACTATAAGTCTTCAATTTACATTAAAGAGATGGTGCAGTGCAGTTGAGAAACGGTTTAAGAACGGATTTAGTAGTTAACAGGAATATAAAGTATTTTAGTTAGATTTTAAAAAACATTGCGCTTACAACAATAAAACTTCTTCCATGAAGAAACTGATATTGTATTCGTCGCTACTTTCTTGGATATTGCAGTGACTTATGCGTTACTAAAAACGAATTTTGGGTTAAATATTTGTTATAATAGCGACAACATCATGGTTCTGACACATCTAGATACATTTGTTTTTTTTTGTTTAAAATGCAGAGGAACTGGGACTTTTTTATGCAACACATGAATGAACACAGTTAAAATATTTTGCCATACTGGGTTAGTAAAATGTCCTGCAACTCTTAATATCTTTAAAACCGCTAAAGCTACATATACCAAATTTGGTATCTGGTCTGAAGATATCGAACATAAAGAATTTAATAGGAGTATTGGCACTATTGCCAGGCTTCAAGTTTTGTGCTACACATATCTTTTTATTTTTTAAATGGAATCCCCCATTTATTTTCATTGCAATAAATTGCTGCGCAGACAATTTTACATAATTTCACAAATTTTCAAAATTTTATTTTTACTAGCTGCTAAGATTTGACAAACAAAAGTTTAGATGCACTCAAATATCTCTAAAACCGCTTATGCTGTGTTTAAACATTTCGATATTTAAAGGTATTTAGGCAAGGAGACTTATTCAGTGTTTAATTTTGTTGCCAGATTTTCCAGTTTTGCGCTACACGTAATATTTTTGTATTTTAAAATGGAATGGCCTATTTATTTTAATTGAAGTAAAAGAGCGTGCAAACATTACTTGGATTCAAAATTTTTGAAATTTAATCTTTATCAGTTACCGAGATATGACAACACCCCAATTTTTATTAAAATTTTGCTACAATGCTGATAACACTAATCGATTGGTAATGTCTAAAAACCCCAAATACCTAATTTTATTAACACAGGTCTATCGGTTTTGAAGATATTTTAGCGATAAATTACTTTTGCTGAAAATGTAGTGTATCATATCTCGGTAACTAATAGAGACAGAATTAGGAAATTTTAAAAACTCACTAAATTTGATCCGCCCAATTTTATGTACCTAATAAAAATAAATGAGGTATTCCATTTAAAAAACTTATAAAAATATGTGTAGCACAAAACCGGGGAATCAGGCAACAGTGCAGATGTCACTGGTAAATGTAGCTTTAGTGGTTTTAAATACATATATTTAAAAAATGCAGTACTTTATACTAACCCAGTATATCTATTTGCCAATGAACCTGAATGTTAAAGAAACTTTAACACTTATATTTGACATTACTATTAGGCAAGAAGTTAGTTGTAACAGGTATACCGAGTGTGTTAACTCCATTTTTTATTTTTTTTGCTTTTACATCTTAATAGTCGCACTGGTCAGTGGTCGATACAATACCTATAAATATAATTCTTCGTCTGTATATTGCTTCTTTATCTGAGGTACAGGGTTTTCGTTTATATTTTGCCACCCACTTTTAACTATACTAAGCAAGGAGATAGGAAAAAACGTCCCATATAAAAGTTTCATACTATCTATTATCTCTAGATATATATCTCTGGCATAAAAAAATAAACAAATGAACATTAGAAACTCGAGAAAAATGAACAGGTTAACTATTTTTAAATGAAACACCCTGTATATTATTTCACCATTAGAAAGATCTTTTAAAAACCTTTACGAAAATACCATATTTACTATAATCGTCTTTAATAGTTTCCGAAATATGACCACTTTAAATTGAAAAATGAGTATAATTCTTATTATACCTACTGGCACTAACATGGGACTGTAGATGCAATGGAAATTATACCCAGATTTAAATGGCTATATTTCTGAAACTATTAAAGATAAATATATCAATTGGGGTATTTTTGAAAAGCTTTAAAAAGGTCTTTTTAAAGCTGATAATATACAGGGCGTTCAATTAAAAAAAGTGTACCTCTTCATTTTTCTTGAGTTTTTGATGTTCTTTTGTTTCTTTTTTATGCTCCAGTTATAATAGATGAAAAAGTATGAAACTTTTATACAGGACGTTTTTTCCTATCCTTCTTCGTTATTGTTAAAATTAAGTGGCAAAACATAAATAAAAACCTTGTACATATCCTAATAAGCTAAAGTCAGTTTTCATAGTATTTTTACCAGTGACTAGAAAATAATAATTGCTGATTTTCTGTTAAATATAATACTTACAAGCTAATGATGTCACAATCAGTTTTAACTGAGATATTTACATTACTTTACGGAAAACTTTAAAATTTCCGTTGGGTAACTTAGTTACATGCTCTTTTTCGTATTTTATACAATGAATGAACAGGTGAACCGAATTCTTAGCTAATGTTAAACATTTTAATTTCTAAAAAACAACTAAAACCTACTAAAAAGGAACCTGTTAATAGTTAAGTAATAGTGTCGTTTATTGTTTAATAAGGCGTTGAAAACGCGGACAGCGGACAATTCCGCAAATAAAAAAGTCTGTCAAAAAGTCAAACATTTTTTTTCACTGTCACCCAAAAATATCCCAAAGGATGCCCAAAGAAAGCTCTTGTTAACAACGCAGCTCAAAATTTTAATTTTAACGGGTTCCCCATGGTTTTTAAGTTTTTCGTCTAAATATGATGAAACCCGGGTTTTAACCACTTTTTTGCCCTGCAAGCTGTGAAAAACCCTTAAAAAATAATTAATTAATCTTATTAAGCAATAAATTTGGTACAAAAAGTTTCACTGGCAATTTTTTTCGGTAATTTTTACAGAGCTTTGATTTTTTTGCATTTTTTTACGAATTAGTGGTAGAGAAAAAAGTTACATGGCAAATTTGTAGTACGTCTAAAATCCTTAAAAAAGTCCTTATCGACTTTTACATAATATTAATTACAATAAAGGTATAGGCTCTTAATTACTTATTGTTTCAAGTTTTTGCTCTTATTAACATCAACATTAACAGTGTTATTAAGAACAAAACTTTAAAAAATAGGAAATTTAAAACCTGTAACTTTATTGTAATCATATGTATAATATGTATGTATAAGTATTAATTAAAATTATTTAAAACAAAACAACAACAAATTAACTAATTGTCTTAATTTTTAAATAGTGTTTTGATCCAATGTCACATAAGTATTATAATATTACAATGAGAACAAAAAAAATAAATACTCAGGTGGGGTCTAAGAGACCTTTTAATTTAGTTCTTACTGAAATTGCACGCGCAAAAACGTACGCAGCCGCGTACGGCGCAACTAAAGTAGAAGGTACTAGAATTTTCGCGTGTGTTGCGCGCTAAAGAATGAAGTAAGGTAATTTTCTAGAAACTTGCGGCAACTGCGATTTTGATAAAATTTGTTATACGGCGTTTTTTGGGACGCTGATCACGAATCTGAAAATTTTTTTGGGGGCAACGTTTTGTTCTTGAGATATTGATTATGATACTTGAAATTTAAACTAATCCTATTTTTACTATATTCCTTCTTCTTTTGCACATAATTCTTGATTTAAGGCTAAAATGGCACAAAATGTTTGATTTTTACCTTTTAAAACCCCGTTTTTCTACGTTTTTTATATTATTTTGCCATTAAATTGCATAGCTTTACTTTGATAATGCCACAACCATACATATGTACATACACAACACAATTATTCAAAGTAAAGCTATGCAATTAAATGCAAAAAAGTAGAAAAAACGGGGATTTCATAGGTGAAAATCAAATATTGTGTGCCACTTTAGCTTTAAACCAAGAATTGGGTGCAAAAAGAAGGAGAATATAGTAAACATAGGACTAGTTTAAATTTCAAGTCCGATGATAAATATCTCGAGAGCGAAACATTTCCGCGAAAATTTTTTTAGGTTCGTAATCAGGGCCAGCCAAAAAAACCCTACGCCAAATTTTATCAAAATCAGAGTTACCGCAAGTTTCTAGAAAATTACCGGAATTAATCCAACAATTGAACTTTGTGAAGGCTTGGGAGGCCCCCACCTCAGTAGTTGAAGGTTAATTGAAATGGAGATAAACGATTTAAAAATTTGAACAATCATACTATCTTAATTGTTAATTTGTTTTGTTGACTGCAATATGGGATTTTAGGCATGTATTCCTGGTTTGTTTGTCTAATCCGACTTTTACAATTGCGAGTTCAGTTTAGGTTCAGTTGAACTCAACCATTACATGAACCTATCCATTTAAAATATTTGACTGTCACTTTTGGCATTTACTCCACAGAAATATATTTTAAATGGACAGGTTCATGTACCAGTCTAGTCAACCGAACCTAAACCGAACTCGCAGTTGTAAAACTGGGCTTAAGGCATGTGAATATAAATAATATGTACTTTATATTTACCAAAAATAAAACTCTCCTTAACTTAATAAAATATCACGTCGTAGGTTTCTAGAAGTGGGGTTAGATAATAAAATAATTTTGACTTTTTTATAAAACAATAAAAATTAATAAACGACCTTATTACCCCAAATAAACTAAAAAATAAATTTAAATATAGCTCCTAAATATGTTCTCTACTATCTTAATAAAACCAGACTGTAAATACAAATTTTAATCATTTTCTATCATACATTTGTTTTTGGTCAAGGAACAATAGTGCAAGCATCCAATGCTATAGAAATTAAAAACCAAATAGATTTTAGACATGATTATATTAAAATAAATTTGACCTCAAGTAGGTATAATTATACCAACCATATACTAACAATACATACGAAATCCTTTTTATTGAATTGTATAGAAAAAAGATAAGGCGCATTCGATAAAGAACTATATAAATTGTAAAATAAATAAGGTGTGCTGTTAAGAAAATGTTAATTTTGTATCAACTGGATGGTATTTTTGGATTAGTCATATAAATTAGCCGATTTGTGACAAGATAACATAAAATCAGTAAAAATTCAAAGCAAAAACCTAGGGAACGCGCTGTCAAAATAACTTATAAAAGGAAGTAGCGAACTCAATGACATCTAAGAAAGATCCTTTGCGATGTAGTGTCATCTATAAATTAAAAACGATAAACCAATTTATTGGCAAGTTCGTGAGAGAGTTGTACTACATCAATTACCATAATTTTTTTGATGCTCCTTTGGTTACTAACGGCAATATTCACCAATCTCTGACAAATATTTATCGGGGTGATAGCCCACTCTGTTAAGCAGGCTATCAGCCTGATAAATATTTAACAGAGATTAGTGAATACGGCCGTAAGACTCCTCAACACTATGTTTATTTTTTGCTAATTTTTTCTTTAAAAACAACTTTTTCTACTTCAATAAAATGTTCTTGACAGGATGGCGAATGTACTAATATTAGGCGATGTGTAAAATGTACATCTGACGTCACATAAAACGTCGCGTTGAAAGTAAACGCGTTCAATAGTTTTCATGATTTGTCATTTATCAAATTGTTTTTTAATTTCTATAGACATACTCAGTACGGGATTCTCTACAAACTAAAACTACATGAGATCATACTTATGTTTAAGTAAAAAAACATACTTTTTTAAAAAGTAACTAATAAATAACAAAATTTAACTTAAAAATATGGTAATATCTTAAATGGTTGGAATTTACACTTCTATTATGGTTTTTAAGCCTAAAATAATTTGAAGTTAGAAGTTACAGTCGTTTTTTAGCGGTTATCATATATTTCTTTTCACCCTATGTAAGATGATTTTAAACAATTATTATGAAAAAATAGGTAAACAACTAGGAAGTAATCTTTACAAAAATTACTATTGTTACCAAAAAGGATGAAACCAAACTTAAAAAAAACCTACTAAAAAAATTAAGGGTATGCAGCCACAAATTACTTATTTGCTATAAAGAATACATTTCAAAATATTTTTTAGTTGGGTAACTTAATTGGTTAACTGTATGAGTTTGGCCAAGTACATGTGATCTCCAATAGAAAAGTAACTAACTACATAGCCCAAAAAAAGTAATAAAAAGCATCAAAATATCTTTTAAACAGATCCTCTTGTTGCATTAACTTCAAATAAACGGTTTTCGAGAAAAACCACCTAGAAATTCTGATTTTCAAAATTAACAAAGCCAGCCTTTAAAACCAACGCTTTGGTTTACATAAAAAGTAAGTTATTACAGATAAAATTCTCTAAAATTTTGAAATTGAAAATAAGATAAATAATACTAATTATTATCATTATTAATTTTAGGTTTTTAAAAAATTGTTAGAAGTTTGTTGCATTAATTTTTCGTTCAGAATCGCCCACAGAAATACTGACGCGTAATTTCCGGACACCCTGTATATGTTATGCCAAATTTGTGTAACTGCCGGTTTCATGTATTTGGCAGAACCGTGCTAAATTCGTGAAATAAGCAGTAAATAAAACTGTCACATTGGGGTGGACATGGTTAGTTCTGGTTAGTTAAATCTTTTTTTTAAATTCGATTTATTAAAAAAAAGATTTAACAAACCAGAACAAACCGAGCTTAATTTGTTATATAGGGAATTCAAATTAAGAAGGAGCAGTGTTGCATTTCTGTCAATCAGCTGATAAAAATGGGTATCTAGATCAAAAGTGTCAAAAATATTTACCATATTTACAGAAATATACGATTTTGGGTTTGCGTCTCGGCTAGAAGCAAGCACCTATAAAAACAAGAAATATTTAATTTCAGACAAAATATTAGGCATCATAGTCTAAAAACCTAAACAAAACAAAGACTAGCTACCAGCTAATGTTCCGCGTAATTTTATATAAAGTGACAAAACGTAAGTTCTTGAATATTTACACTTAAACTGCAGGCATACCAAATTCAACTTTGCTCCTTTTGCTTCATGGCAAATTTTTTACGGAATCCACGATAACAACCACCAAAACACTTAGCACAAATTGTAGACTGATTCTTCTTGTATTTTTTTATTTATCCAATAAATTATAAAAATTATTGAAAAAACACGATATTAACTGCCACAACAAGAAAAACTTGACCATCAATTGTCATGGACTCTTATACTAGTTCAAAATTATGCCGGTGAGGGCTTTTTACAATGTTGCAAGCTTAATTTAAATTATCTATAAGCTGTTCTGTCACATTGGACCCCCAATGTGACAGAACAGCTTATATCACGAATTAAGCAAAATGTTAATTTTGCCGATTACATGAAATCGGCAATTACACAAATTCAGCGTAACAAATATACCATTTAAATCCAGGTAATTTTTATTATGTGTGTCTTTTAAAGCTTTGTTACCACACTAAGAGCATTTGTTATAGTAGATGAAGGTATTTAGTTTTCTACAGATTTATAAATGTACCTTATTAACAGAAAGCTATCTGGAGAATCATAGTGGATGATACAGATTATAGATTTGCTCTTAAACTAATTTAATACAGGCGTAAAGCCCACCAAGTTCTTTCCTGTAGAAACGTCGGTTACATCTTTGAAAACAAAATCATCTAAAATATCTCACTTAATCCAAAAAATACTATTAGCAAACAAACGAAATAAACTATACTATATGTTTTGAAAAACAGTAAACAAAAAAAAAAACAACAAAAAAACATAAATATAGGAACAAAAAAGCAGTCAACCATCGAACCTTCTCTTGATAAAGCACATGCTAGTTGCATTTGATTAAGAAAGTTATTTTATGTGAGTTGTGACAAATTCACATTTTTACTATTTAAAATACCTGATTTTTTTATCCTGGGTTATTCCACAAAGGCTTAAAGCCTGATGTATGTGAGTGCTTTATATAGATAATTAATTATATTGGCTTATTCCTTGGAACCGAAGCCGTCCAAGTACCTATACAGGCTGTTATAAATTCGAGAATCACCATTAGGATCCTGGAATCAGTAAGAAATACAGGGTTGCTAAAATCGGGGCAAATTTACGCAATTTTATGCTAAAGAAAATTCCGTTATTTGCAGACGTTTCGGAATTATCCGAAAAAAATCGGACATTTTGCGAAACAGTCTTTATTTTTTCTGAGTTTATTTTAAGAGATATGCTAAACAAATGTCACATTATTATTGCCACTTTTTCGTTTTATAAAATGATTCATTTATTCAGGTCATTTAATTTAGGATACGACGTTTCGTCTTTCAGCCGTCATCATCAACTTTGTTTTATTAAATAGGCGGAGTATTGAGGATTTAACTTAATAAACTTCTATTTAAATTCTAAATCCAACGACATATCACACTTTACACTTATGCGACGTTTCGAACCGAAAAAACCATCATTTACAATTTTGCCATGAAAAATTACGTTTTTTCCCAAACATTCGGGAAAATTCCCGTTCGCATGTAAGTATGCATCTATCTTTTTATGATAAACTACGATAAAGTTGACAAGAGCGTTTGATTAAATTAAATACATAAAAGTAAATGTATGAAAATTACATTGATAATTGTAGCTGGTTAGTTAAATTATGAATAAATTGAAATTTTTAATAGCAAAATAGTGAGTGACAGTTTCTCGGTTCAAAACGTCGCATAAATGCAAAGTGTGCCAAGTAGTTGGATTTAGAATTAAAATACGAGTTCATTAAGTTTAAAACCAAATGTTTCGCCCATTTAAAAAAAAAAAACAAAGTTGATGATGGCGGCTCAAAGACGTCAGATATTAGGTTAAATGAGATCATTTTATAAAACGGAAAAAGTAGCAATGATAATATGACATTTGTTTTAAAATGTCTCTTTAAATAAACTCTGAAATAAAAAGTAATTCGCAAAATAACGTTATTTTTTCGGATAATTTCGGAATACCTGCAAATTTTAAACTTTTAAAACGGAATTTTGCTAAGCATAGAAATGCGCAACTTTGCCCTAATTTAACCAGTCCTGTTTCTCTTACCGTTTCCGAGATTTTAATAGTAACCCACGAATTTGTAACACCCTGTATGAGTGTAAATTATTTTTAAATAGCAAAAAGAAGTTGTAATAGGGGCCTTTTTATGGAATTTAATATTTTTTAACAAATGTCTAAATCCAAAACGTAAAAGCATATATTGTATCAAGAGAATGATGGTAAAAGACTAAGAGGTAATTTTCTAGAAACCTGCGGCAACTTCGATTTTGACGAAATTTGGTATACGGGGACTTATGGGGCGCTGATCATGAATCTGAAAGATTTTTTGGCGGAAACGTTTCGTTCTTGAGATATCCATCATCAGACTTGAAATTTAAACTAATCCTATTTTTACAATATTCCCCTTTTTTTGCACACCATTCATGATTTAAAGCTAAAATGGCACAGAATATTTGATTTTCACCTTTTAAAACCCCGTTTTTTTACGTATTTTACATTATTTTTGCATTAAATTGCATAGTTATACTTTGAATTATTTCAATCCCAGTGTGCTATGAAGCCCTAAGTGTATGTATGGTTGCCGCATTATCAAAGAAAAGCTAAGCAATTTAATGCAAAAATAATGTAAGAAACGTAGAATAACGGAATTTTAAAAGGTAAAAATCAAATATTGTGTGACACTTTAGCTTTAAATCAAGAATTATGTGCAAAAAGAAGGGGGAATATAGTGAAAATAAGCTTAGTTCAAATTTGAACTTTGATGATGAATATCTTGAGAACAAAACGTTTCCGCCAAAAAAATCTTTCAGATTCATGATCAACGCCCCATAAAACCCCGTATATCAAATTTCGTTAAAATCGGAGTTGCCGCAGGTTTCTAGAAAATTACCGACTAAAAATTAAAGCTTCAAGTTGCATTCTTTAGAGAGATCAACACGCTCTTATTTGGGGTGGCAAATAACATTTGCCCTGTTCACTTCTATGAGCATCATAGTAATGTTTCACAATAAATACTTTCTGGCACACATCGCACGTATACGCCGGCTCTTTATTATGCGTTCTAATATGTTTTAAAAGATTATCATGTCTAGAAAAACTCTTACTACAAATATCGCAGGCGTAGTTTCTTTCACCTGAATGCAGCACCATATGCCTCAAAAGGTGTTCTTTCCGGACAAACGATTTGTGGCATTCTGTGCATCGGTAAGGACGAAAGCCCGTATGCAGCTTTACATGCTGATACAAGTGTTCTCTTCTTTTAAATGTCTTCGAACATACTTCGCACGTATGGATTTTTGACGTTTCGTCGTGTTTAGACGACTGTTTCTTTTTATTACTTTCTTCTGCACAGACAATTTTTGGCAATGAAGGCTGCTGCGTCGAAGTCGGAATATAGTTTGTAGAGCGCAGATCGTCCATGTTAATGCTCGACGGAGGATTATGATTTATGGAAGCAAGGGTTGGATTGGATTCGGAGGGGTTGCTACAGATTACGTTGATAACAGTAGGGGTTGGAGGAGAGATGTTGACGGTTGTGTGTGGGGGATAGGATATGTTGTTTGTTTGTACAGATGTATAATTATTGTTCTGGAAATAGAAATAAAAAAATAACTTTCTAATGTAAAGTTAAGCATAAATAAGGCAAAAAGAAAAGTACTTAAATTTGTGGTTTGGCGATTGGCGATTTTTCAAACAATTTAGAATCTACAGTGACCGCCAAAAAGTTGAAAACACGAATTTTTTTTCGAAATTATTAAAAATCAATATTGACATTTTCGACCATTTGATGTTACTAATCACGCTTTAACCATTTTGATTGTTTTTAATTTTGACGTATTAAAATGAAATTGTAACCTTTGTTAGGGTTGTTAAGTAACACATGTTATGTGTGTTTATTGCAGGGTGTATGCTTACACTTACTTACGGCCAGTTTCACAATATTTGGTTAACACTAACCATAGGTTTTTTACCATACATACAACGAAATACCTAAATGTGATTGGTATTGCCAAAATAGTTAACCCAAAAGTGATGGTAACCATATATTGTGAAACTGGGCATTATTATTACAAGGTAATACTGGGTATTTAATTAAGGGTATACAGGTGGCATATTTTAGAAAGTAACAGTCGTAGAACATCAGGGAAAAAATCCTCGGAAAGAAACTGACTATAGAAAAACGCTAGAAATTATTTTTTTAGTTTTTATAGTTTCTAACTATGCCGCTAGGTACACACCGGTAAAATTCTGCATCTTTTTGATTTATTACGTTTTATTCTAGGTCGTAAAAAAGGATAGGGAAGGGTAAAATTTTAATGGTTGAAACTTAGTTCATATACTTTTAAAATGCGATTTGTGAACTCCGAAACCTGTTCAGATTAGTCAATTTCAAACGGCACATGCCAAATTGACGAATTAGAACATATTACGCGTTTCGCAAATTGCATTTCAGAAGTAGATAAACTAAGCTTAAAAAGCCTATAACTTTAATTTGTAAACAGAGTTTTACACACTGGATCTTGGTAAAAAAGGAACCTTTGCTGAATAAAAAACCCTGGTCAGATGGCGCAGTTTAACGAGTTTAGTTTATTAAATTTTTCTCTTAAATTTTAAATGTAATGATGTATTTGTTTAATAAAAACAAAATTAAATTAAATCAGCAAAAATAATTTTGAAAACCGCATACTGATAACTTTTTTGTTGTAATTGCCAAACAACATTTATTCCATTAAAAAAAAATAATAATAAAAACCCTCATCACGTTTAATAGCATTCTCTAGCAGGAGCAGAAAAAGGCAATATGAGCAATGAGGTGGGTCAAAAAAATTGACTATTTTTTTTTACTTCTGACATTGAAAAATTGGCTTCTAGGCACCTTGAGAGAATGCTCGGCAACGTTGAGCTCCTAATTTTAATAGGAACGTCCGCCTCATTAAAGTTTTGCATATTACAAAAAAAATCATATCTCACTATTCATTAATTATACCGCAAATCTCTAGAAAAGTTTATTGTAGAAAATTGAACGCTCTACAATAAAAATATTTTTTTAGTTTTGAATTTTGTAACTTACTGAAAAGTAATTATTAAGTTTTTACTGTTTCGATTGGAAATTAACCGATCTACAGGACAGGTCTCTTATACTTATTCAATCTTTGACCTTGAATATCTCTTTATTGATTAGATTTATAAAAAAAAGTATAAGAGACCTTTTATATAGAGCGTTTAAGTTCCGATAGAAACATTAAAAACTCAATTGTATATAACTGCTTTTCACTAAGTTACAAAATTTAAAACAAAGAAGTTCAATCTTTGACTTTAAGTATCTTTTTAATAGTTAGATTTATTTAAAAAGTTTAAGGTAGCTTTTTTGTAGAGCATTTAGTTTTTGAAAATATGCAAAACTGTAATAAAGCGGATCTTCCTATTAAAATTACGAACTAATAGTTGCCAAGCATTCTCTAAAGGTGCCTAGGAACCAATTTTTAGTGTCATTAGGTCAATATAAAAATAGTCGATATTCTTTTACCAACCCTAATGTTCAAAACTGGCTTTTTCTAAATCAGCAAAGCTTCTTTTCCACCTTGCTAAATTATGGTATGGCAAATTAAAGTTATGAGTACTTTAACCAGTAAAACTGCTTACAGCCCTTATTTTACACCCTACAGACCACATTCCCAGACTCCTTTACAGGGAATGTGCTACTAAATACACACTATCAGGGTCACACAGCAGTATCTCCCAATATATAAATATAATATAAAGGTAACAATTATAAGATATAATAATTTAAATGTTGCTTATTAGTCCATGCGCAATACCAGATTTCAAAAAAAAATTCCCTTACAGCAAACTATTGGTATAGTTTTGTTAAGTGCATCATAACTTTGTAAGAAAAACACTTTCGAACAAAATAATGCGTTAGGGTGTGAAAGGAGGGAGGGTGCTTTTTAGGGGTAAAAATGGTTTTTTGCAATTTCAAGCTAAATAGTAAATCCTATTAAAAAATTAAATGTACCTCAAAAATTTTCGAGAAAAGTAAGTTGGTTTTTAATTTTTATCTTTTTCAAAAATTGTTCGATTAAGCTGAAATTTGGAGCAGATATATTTTTTATCATTCTTAATATACTGCATTGTTTTCATCAATAAATATTTAGCCGTTATTATAAAAACTTACTTAAAAAAATATGAAAATTTTCAACCGCAATTTTCACTTAATTTTTTCATCAAAACTAGTTCGCTAAGGGCTCATTTTTTTCGTTTTGGTTTTTGTTAACTTTTAATGAATATAAAAAAATATATACTTTAATTTGAAAAAAATAATAAAAAACACAAAATATTGACATTTTTCATTATACTCGTACATTGTGTTATTTTTGTCGAAAAATTAATACTATTTATTAAAATTGTAATTTTAAAGAATTTTTAATATTTTTAAAAGTTTTGAAACGTTTTAAAATGTGAAAGTTGGATTACAGGTATACAGTGTGACCCAGAATTGGTGTTACAAGAGAACAAATGGAACAAAATTTTTAAATTTTAAATCGGCATTTTGGGAAAACTGGTCGCATGATCCAAAACAAAGAAATACAAAATTTTGTTCCTATTGGTAATATACAGGGCAAGTTATAACTAAAAATATGAAAAATGACCTAGTGTAAAGTACTTTTATTTTTAAAAATAGAACAAAATTGTATAAGTAAATGTTATAGAGAATTGAATTTTACCTTAAAATTTTTAGTTAAAGCATTAAAGAAAAAAAATGTTTATTGTCAATTTATTTACATGTTATGCACTTAAATAAGCAGACAGCACACTATCGCGGAACGGAACAGAATGGAAGCGAACGGAAATTTTAAAAGCATATAACTAAATGGGAGTTCCTCGGTATTCCGATCCGCGATAGTGTGCGGACTCCCATTTAGTTATATGCTTTTAAAATTTCCGTTCGCTTCCATTTCGTGATAGTATGCTGTCTGCTTATTTAGGTGCATAACATGTAAAAACATAGACAATAAACATTTTTTTTCTTTATTGCTTTAACTACAAATTTTAATGTAAAATTCAATTCTCTACAAAATTTACCTCTATTTGCTCTATTTTTAAAAATAAAAGTACTTTACACTAGGTCATTTTTTTATTTTTAGTTATAACTTGCCCAGTATATTACCAATAGAAGCAAAATTTTGTATTTCTTTGTTTTGGACCATGCGACCAGTTTTCCCAAAATGCCGATTTAAAATTTAAAAAGTCTTGTTCCATTTGTCCTCTTGTAACACCCATTCTGGGTCACACTGTTTACCTGTAATCCAAATTTCACATTTAAAAATGTTTCTAAACTTTTAAAAATATTCAAAAATTGTTTTAAAATTACAATTTTAATAAATAGTATTAATTTTTCTACGAAAATAACACAATGTACGAGTATAATAAAAAATGTCAATATTTTGTGTTTTTTATTTATTTTTTGTTTCAATTTTTTAAAATGAAATATATATTTTTTTGTGTTTATTAAAAGTTAACAAAAAACAAAACGAAAAAAAACTTAGCGAACCATTTAAATGAAAAAAATTAAGTCAAAATGACGGTTGAAAATTTTCATTTTTTTTTTAAGCAAGTTTTTATAGTATTGGCTGAATATTTATTGATGAAAAAATACAGTATATTAAGAATGATAAAAAGCATATCTGCTTCAAATTTCAGCCTAATCGAACTATTTTTGTAAAAAATAAAAATTAAAAACAGCAAAAACAGTTTTTTTACTTTTCTCGAAAATTTTTGAGTTTAGGGTAAAAATGGTTATGACATTAGTGGTAGGTTTTTTTAATGTCGACAACTTTTACATTTTTAATAGGATTTACTGTTTAGCTTGAAATTGCAAAAACACATTTTTACTCCTAAAAGCACCCCCCTTCACCCTCTAACGCATTATTTTGGTTCAGAAGTGTTTTTCTTACAAAGGTATGATGCACTTAACAAAACTATACCGATAGTTTGCTGTAAGGCACTTCTTTTATGAGCTTTTATACTGCTATTCCGCCTGAGTTATATTAAACTTTGGCCATTATAAATTGATAATGAATATCTAGTAAGTAACTCTGGTCACTGTAGTTGTAAACCCATAAAATCGATTTTTTATTATGGTAACTAGGGTTACTGACTTTTAAACCAATGAAATACATTTTTTGTTTGGGTGTTTTTATCAATTTATAGTGAACAGAGTATAGGTAATGCGGTGTGAGCTCCCTAATATACTAGTATCTTACCTGAAATTGAGGAACAGGAAAAATGACAGTAGGATTTTGCCCTGCAGGTTGTCCATTTTTAACATATGGCAATGTTCCATACTTATTACTTGTAGTGTCATGTTGGTTATCATCTTCAGTAAGATCAATTTTAATAATATTTGGCTCCAAGGGAAAGAAGTTTTGTCGTGTCTTACAGGTTCTTTAGGCTTAACTGACTTGTTCTTTATCACACTAGTCAATCCACTTATTATATTTGATGGTATGCTAAGAGGGTCTAAACTTAGAGGATCTGGTGGCGAGAAGTTTATAACCTCTCCATTCCCATTTACAATAACTTTATTTAAAATTTCTTTTGGCAGTTGTTGAACAGCCTTTTTAAGAGCTTCATTTAATACATCAATACTATATGGAAGATGCATAGTTTGAATTTGAGGCATTATGTTTTGGGTCTGAGAGTCCAGAGCTTTCAATTTCTTACTAGGAAAATTTTGGCTGGATGCAAAAAGTGTACTAGCATTGTTCAATGTTTTTGAACACATTTCTGTTTTTGCATAAAAGTTGTGGTTGATGGTAGGATATTAATCTGATCATTTTTAACTATTTTTGTACAAGAATCAGCCCTATTATTTATTGGTTGTATGGACTCTGTAAGTATGTCTGGTTTTACAGTATCCTTAATATAAACCTAAGAAAATATATTTATTTAAAGAAAAGAAATTGCAAAACAAGTTTTTAGGACATTATAGTTACAATATCCAAAGTTCATAAAATATTTAAAATATATATATATGCTCGCAATTCCTGTTTAATATCTGTTGAAAATTTTTTTTTATTATTATACAAGGTGGGCCAATTGTCAGGGCAGTCCAAAATTTCCATTGTTCAATGAGAGATGACAACAGTATTACATAAAATTGTAGGGTTTTCAAACATGCATGCCTTAAAAATATTTTCGTGTAGAGTATCCCAAAAAAGTAATGGGTGTGAATTTACTTTTTCAAATTGTAACTTTTATTTTTCTTTAAAATATCAGATTCTACATACATTTTTTTATATAGTAGGTTATTTTATTTTGACACTTGTCGCAATGTCATGGTACCTATAATTTTCTAAAACTTGTATAAAAACAGTACTGTATATTTGAACATGTAATTTGTGTTTCAAAGTTATTATTAGGCAGAATAATATAAATAATATTAAATTGAATTTAAATTTGAATAAAATTTACAGTGTGTTGGCATGGAAACTTTTTATTATTAATTTTACCAAAAATTATTTGTTATAAAAAGTTCTGCATGCTCCAAAACCTAAAATACAATCATCAGATATCAAATTGTGTCAGTCTTTTACGAGATTAGGTCAAAAATGTAATTTTGTTCTCAATAATAAAGTACATTTATTCTTGCTAATATCACAAACTGTTATTAAGGAAAGATGTTTAGAATTAAATATTCCTTTTATATATGCAATTTTGTTTATTTAGGAAAAAAACATTTTGGATTTTTTTTCTGCTGAAATTTTGTGTTTTAATAACACTATAAGTTTTAAAAGTTCATTTAAAATTGTCCTATGCAATTATAATCATAAAATGTGTTGCACCACTGTAAAAATCTAAATTTTTTGCAATAACTTTAGAAAAAAATATATATTCTTTTGCAAATAAACCAAATATCATATTTAAAAGTAATTTTTAATTGTAAACATCTTTCCTTTTTAACAATTTTGATATTAGCAAAAATACAGGTACTTTACTATTGAGCAATATTACATTTTTAGCCAAACCTCATAGATGACTTAAACAATTTAATATCTGATAGTTGCTTTGTAGGTTTTGGACCATGCAGAATGCCCCAAAAACCCTTGTATACAAAATTTTGTCAAAATCAGAGTTGCTTCAACTTTCTATACAATTACCAAAAATAATATATGCAATAAAATTAATAGCTACCACTCTGCAATTAACAATAATTTATAATATGATAAATATTTTCAAATTTAACTGCATTTTTAAGTATTTTTACTTTTACTTAATACTGCTTCTTTCTTTTTAATGTATTTTTATAAAAATATATATTTTAAATGTGTATTATTAATTATTGTGTTTATACCTTTCCAGACTTCTTAAAATCCTCAGTGTGTCTATAGTTCTTAAAATAGCTAGAAAGCATTGTTTCAGAATTGAGACATTCCTCTCGAAATGCATTGCATACTTCTAGCTGTTTTATACACTTAAAGCAAACTACTTTTGGAAGAAAATCGTCTTCATTGACCTAAAATTACATTTAGTAATACCTTATGGAAATGCCCTTTTCCTAAATTAAGGCTATTACTTACATTTATGGAAAGACACTTTTTAATTTTGGATTGTAGTTGAATCTTCTGGCCTTCCTGTTCAAATATCCTAGCTTTGCTTTTCTGAATATTTTGGGCGCAGAGTCTACACAAATCATAAAAATTTACCCGTTTGTAAGAACCAGACATTTTTTTATTAAAAATTACATATTTTTTATTATTCAAAAATCTTTAAAATTTTTGTTTATGATCTGTCAAAAATCAATGACAGTACGCCGATGCAGTGTTGCCAAACATTTGGGAATAAATTTTACGACGTGTCTATTGCCACACTCCACGGATATCCGTGGATTGAGTATAATAAAACTGATAAAACATTTTAAATTTTAAGTTGCAACTGGTTCTTGGCTATTATGAAGGGCTATTCTGTCATACAATAATATAATAATTACTAGTTTAAAAAAACTAAAACACGCTTTTATATGCAACCGAACTAAAAATTAAAAATAATTTTTCATTAAAAAAATATTTTCACTTCATAGTAAAAAGCGTGGGGTGCTTAATATATTAAATGTTATAATTATTATATTTGCCAATATCTATGATGGAAAAGTTATGAAAAAATAGTAAAAATGCACCCCACGCTTTTTTACTATGAAGTGAAAATATTTTTTTAATGAAAATTATTTTCTAATTTTTAGTTCGGTTGCATATAAAAGCGTGTTTTTTAGTTTTTTAAACTATTAATTATTTTTCATTTTTAGTTCGTTATATTGCACAAAATTCTTAATATAACAGTAAATTAGAACATACTATTTAATTAAGCAGCAAAAGAAAATAACCAGCCCCCTATGAAATGACAATGGTAGCAAATTTTAAAATTTTGCAAAAGATTGCAACTTCACTAAAAATTTCTTCTTCATTAAGTAGCAAAGTTTCAAATTTTGCCAACAGATGGCAATCCAGGCAATGTTTGGACCGTTGCCAACATTTTGCAATCCACTAAAAATTTCTTCTTCATTTAATAGCAAAGTTTGAAATTTTTCCAACAGATGGCATCCTAGGTGTTGTTTTTATAATATAATGGAATTTTTTTTCCTGGCGATTAAAAAAAGATAAAGGGATACTGTTTGCAGATTATTGCATTGTCATGGGTCCTTAATACGTGTGCAAAGTTTCAAAGAAATCGAATAGCTGGAAGTTGGTTAAAATTAGGCTCAAAGATTCCGTTACATAGGCAGCCTGATAGATAGCATACAACCCAAGCTACATAAAAGCGTGTTGAATAGCGTGTTAAACAGCGTGTTAAAAATCCAAAAACACGCTTTTTTATATGCAAACCGAACTGGTAAATTAGAAAATAATTTTTCATTAAAAAATATTGTCATTTCATAGTAAAAAGCGTGGGGTATTTTACATATTTTTCATAACTTTCCATCATAGATATTTGCAAATATAATAATTATAACATTTAATATATTTATCACCCCACGCTTTTACTATGAAATGACTAATATTTTTTTTAATGAAAAATTATTTTCTAATTTTTAGTCTGGTTGCATATATAAAGCGTGTTTTTTTAGTTTTTTAAACTATTAATTATTTTTCATTTTTAGTTTCTGCTACTCTTGACAAAATGGCGAAAAAATTTTTTAATGAACAAGAGTGGCAAATTTTAAAATTTTTCCAACAGATTGCAACTCACTAAAAATTTCTTCTTCATTAAGTAGCAAGTTTGAAATTTTGCCAACAGATGGCAATCCAGGCAATGTTTGGACTGTTGCCAATATATTGCAACCCACTAAAAATTTCTTCTCTTCATTTAATAGCAAAATTTGAAATGTTGCCAACAGATGGCAACCTAGGTGTTGTATTTTTATAATATAATGGAATTTTTTTTCCTAGTGATCCAAAAAAGATAACGGGATACTGTTTGCAGATTATTGCATTGTCATGTTTCCTTAATACGTGTGCAAAGTTTCAAAGAAATCGAATAGCTGGAAGTTGGTTAAAATTAGGCTCAAAGATTCCGTTACATAGCCAGATAGTTACAACCCAAGTTAATAAAAAAGCGTGTTAACGGCATTTATTAACTGTTATTGTTCATAAAAATTGAACACCAATGGTGCAACTAACCCTATATTTTTATTGTTCATAAAAATTGAACACCAATGGTGCAACTAACCAAATTGTGTAAAAACTAAAAATTTCTTCTTCATTTAATAGCAAAGTTTGAAATGTTGCCAACAGATGGCATCCTAGGTGTTGTTTTTATAATATAATGGAATTTTTTTCCTGGCGATCCAAAAAAGATAACGGGATACTGTTTGCAGATTATTGCATTGTCATGGTTCCTTAATACGTGTGCAAAGTTTCAAAGAAATCGAATAGCTGGAAGTTGGTTAAAATTAGGCTCAAAGATTCCGTTACATAGCCAGCCAGATAGATAGTTACAACCCAAGTTAATAAAAGCGTGTTAAAAAATCACAATCACTTTTAAAGTAAAAGCTTAGTTTTTTTTTAAATAGTTTGCAATATTTCTACAAGCATTTTTTATAGAATTAGCTCGGGAATACGCCCTAAAGTATATTTACCTGCAATTAGGAAACACCCTGTATAATAAATATACAGGGTGTCCAAGAATATGGAGCAATATCTCGGATTCATAAAAGAACACATGAAAATATTGTGACAAGTTACTATTATATCAAAGTCGGTCTTTATAAGGTCGCGACATTCGGCCATATTGCTTTGACGTGTTATGACATCACATCTCCCATTTTTCGGCCATGTTGTTCAGTGCCGGAGATATACAGTTTATTGTATTAGGAGAACAACCGTTTACACAACAGTTTTTATTTATTACTAAGTTGTAAATTCTTTTACTTTAAATAAAAAACGTTTGGAATTACATATTTCCACAAATATCACTTCCAAAACAATGCAAACTGAAATGCACAACTTCTAGACGCCACTGGATTGATTATTACCTTTGATTTTACCCAGTCTTACCAACTTTTCTCCGTGGAGTGCCCTTCCTTGCGTCACCGACCTCGAACCGCCTAAAAGTTGAGGATATGTCGCAACCTTATAAATATAAAGTAACCTTGCTATTATATAATTCTTTTTCCTAAAACCCCTGTTTACAGAGATAAGTGCTTTTAAAGAACGCCACTGGTTTTTCTTATTAAATAACTTTTATAGTACTTATTGGTTTAAGGAATTTTTTTAATATGATACAAATTACCCCTTTTATATATTTTTTTGATGATAAGTACTATAAAGGCTCCTTAAAATGGTGTCGTAAAACATTTGCATTCGTTACTTCGCCAGGGGCGGACTAACTCTTATACAATATAGTACTAATTATTATCACACCTTGTATAATAAAAGAATAAAAATAGCATTTTTAAATAGCTTAAACTCTTGACTAAAAGAAAAATACTTTTTTTCGATATCAATAAAGTAAAACGTTTTCGAGAAAAACAACCCAGAAAACACTATTTGCCGGCAATATACATTTTTCATATTGGCATTATGGTAAAGCATTTGCAATTGGTGACAATATTATGCCAACATCTAATACGCATTAAAAAGTCAACCCTAAATAAACACTTAATTGTCAATAAATTTTACATGCAGGCGAATTGCCGGCAAGCATACAAAAATGGCGGCATACCAACCCTGATTAAATAAAGCATGCCTTTTTGTTGCAGGCAAATAAATATTGGATTTTTGAAGGCAACCCTTCAACGCATATTTATACTTTTCAAACCAAAACATTAGAGCATTTGCCAGGAGTGGGATGAAATTCGGTCAGTAATTTATCCTCCATGGCAGTCCATGGTGTGGCAACACTGGACAATCTGGACATTTCAATTCTGTGATTTACCGGCAGAAAACGCCTGTGACCTGTGACTGCAAATATTTATTATTGCAATTAGGTATCAGAGTTTTAAACGTCGTAGTTATTTAAAGAAATCCATTTTGACTTAATTATATCATTATTAAGGTAAAGTTATTTCAAAAATAATTCTATAGAATGATTTGGTTTTGCTTTTCAAAATCGGGTAAGTATTAAAATCAGTCTTATCTATTTTGTGTGTTTAAAGATAAGCTTGGTTTAGTTGAAAATCTAATTTGAAATAAAATTATGGTACATTTTATTTGTGGAAATTGTGTTTCTATGTTTATAACTACTACTTATTTTTTTTCTATTTATTTTGTTTTTTTTTTGCCTGCCGCCCATCTCCCTCTGTGTCTGCAGATCTATTATTTAATTGGACACACCCACATATATTCTTTTGTGTTTTAGGTTTATGTATTTTTATATTTAGTGATAAGCTCGGTAATAAGTAAACAAATACCTATATACTATTGGTAATTTTCTACAAACCTGCGGCAATTTCGATTTTGACGAAATTTGGTATAAGGGGTTATTTTGGGGCGCAGATCACGAATTTGCCCCTTTTGGCAGAATAAACGTTTCGTTTTTGAGGTATCTATCATCAAAGTAAAAATTTAAACTAATCACTATATGCCTCCTTCTTTTGCACACAATTCTTCATTTAAAGCTAAAATGGCGTACAATATTTGATTTTCCCCTTCTAAAACCCGTTTTTTTTAGGTAGGTATATTACACTATTTTTGCATTAAGTTTTTTTTTTAAATCTTCATGACATGTCACGAAGGCTTATGTCTAAATACCAGTGTACCGTGAGTGCCGGGTTACTGGATGTTTAACCCATTATCGTCGTGTTCCGTCAACGTTATCAAAGCACTGAAACATGCAGTTTTTTTTTGGATTTCACAGCACCTTTTAGACAACGCGTTAGTGCCACCACGGTCGTTATTTTTAAATAACTACTACCTAGAAATGGCAGAATACTACACAGTGGTTTGCCCGAGGGTTTGCCTTTGCCAGCTGTGAGGTGACGAGCAATAAAAATCCGATGACCGACTCCGAGATTCGAACTCGGATCGCCGCGGTGAGAGGCTGACACGCTAGCCACTGCACCACTACTCGCCACAATTAAATTGCATAGTTTTACTTTTCATAATTATTCTTTAAAATCAAATATTGTATGCCACTTTAGCTTTAAATCAAGAATTGTGTGCAAGAAGAAGTAGGAATGTAGCGATAATGGGATATTAAGGTAACAGTTTAATAAACGGTTTTCTGCTATTTTAAGGGTTTTTTTTTTTTAATTATTGATACTTACATATTTTAGACACTCTTCTAAATAAAACGTAAGTGGCGCAGTGGAGAAAAAGATAAAAAATATGATACATATAACGAAGTGACTAGGGGCACGTTGATGTGCCGCGATTATTTTTACCGGGCACGTGTATGACGTCACTACTGAGCGTGCCATTATTCATCATCAAAGTTGAAATTCAAACTATCCTTAATTTGGCTATATTCCGCCTTCTTTTTGCACAAAATTCTTGATATAACACTAAATTGGCATACAATATTTTATGAACATACTTAAAAAAACCTCTTTTTTCTTTATTTTACACGTTTTTTTATTTTGCTCTGATACCATGCTAAATAAAAAAAACCTCCGTATACCAAATTTTGTCAAATTCGAAATTGCTGTAGGTTCCTAGAAAATTACCATATTATGGATAGTAGGTTATTATTATTTACAAACCGGACACATCGTCGTTTTTATTGAAATTCGGTATACGGGGGCCTTTTTAAGGCGCTAATCACGAATCTAAAATTATTTTTTGTCGGAAACGTTTTGTTTTCGAGATATCCATAATGAAAGCTTAAAATCGTTTAACCTCTTTTTGCACACTATTCTTGATATACTGTATAAGCAATAGCTAAAGGTACATATATTGGCCATTAAAGCAACAACCAAGGATGTAAGATGGGTCGTGCAATACAAAATGTTTACATGCCGATATTCACGCTGGACTGTCTCATTTCTTTACATTGCCTATGTGTTATCAGCGCCCCAAAAAAAAACCCTATACCAATTTTGGTCAAAATCAGTGTTGCCCCCACTTTCAAGACAATTATCACCTTTATTTTTGACTACCCTGTGTTTATAGATTATTAAAATGTAAAGACAGTCCATTAAAGACGTTCTTTATAAAAGGAACTCTACTTCGATTCTTATTAAAGTCTTTTGTTTGACATTTGACAAATTTAATAATTAAGTTAAAAATGCTTAGACTTGCTTAGAACATTAAAAAAAAACCATTAAAAAAGTTTATGTATAATCTGAAAATTATACATACAGGCAGGAATTAGAGCTCGTGGTGGCCCTGGGACAATAAGCCTGTGGGGCCCTCCTAAAAGTAAAAGTAAATGATTTTGAATTTATAAAGCGGCAAATTATATGTACTGTTTACCTGTGTACTCGATGGATAACCGCTTTATAAATTCCACGAAGCGAGCGTCCAAGTGATCAAAAATTTAGCATTGTTCTGGGTGTCTATAGTGAAACTACAATTAATTATCTTTGATGAAACTTAAAAAGCAAAAAAATAAACAAAAAAAGGGTCTCAAAATACAAATGTAAAATTTTATTTCAGTAGCATAGAGGTAAACTGTCGTATGTCCAATTTATTAAGTTATGAGAAAATAAAGATCAAGGTTTTTGGCACGAAAAATTAAGATTAAAAATTTATAAAAATGTGTGAATATGTCGGAAACTATTGCAATTGGACATACGATACTTTACCACAACAAACTTTGAATATTTTTGAGAACTAAAATGATATAATCTCATATTTGCCCAAATGTGGACATACGACAGTTTACCTCTATGCTACTGATTCACTTTTGTCAAAAGTGGAGACCCATGAATTCATTGTGAGGGCCCAGGGCAGTTAATCTGCCTGCCCTCCCTTAAACCTGGCCCTGTATGCAGGGTTTTTTTAAATTGATACTTTTCTTTTAACACTATTTAATGAAAGAAAATAAGAAAAAAAATTAAATACAATTATGTCCAAAAATGCTTTTTTTTCCGAGATACAGGGTGTTAAAGTTTTAAGAAAAAAATGCCTTTTTATCATAACTTTTCTACCATTCTAGATGTTTCCGCAAATTTGCCCGTCTTTTCCTGTAATACCCGTGTAACTTAAGTTGAACAGATTATATAGAAAAGTGGGTTTTGTTAGATGAGGACCCTTTTTCTTTAATGTTTTTTCATCAAGTGAAAAGAGGTAAAAATAAAAGGTTTGAAATATGTATGAAACGCTTTTGTTTTTAAAATCAGGCCCTTTTTATTTGTCATTTGCATTTTTCCCCAAATAAAAAGAGCTTGGGGAGAAAATATCTCAAATATCTATGGAAAAGTTTGTTTTTCTAAGTAAAGACCCTTTTTTACTCTACACAACCTTTAGGTAGAGTATTTTACATATATTTTTTTTAGTCTTTACAATATTCTGCACTCCTGCCGGCGCCAATATTTAAAATGAGGATGTTAGTATTAACTTCCGGTAAAATTGGAAGTTAATGTACTGTCAAAATATTTTAGTTTTTTTTATGTTCCCCACTATACTTATAATCACTGGCGTAGATAAGGGGGTAATTACCCCCAGGAATGCTTTCGTAAAGTCCTATACTTACATACACAAAATGACGTGTAAAGTAGACTTTGATAATTATGTTATATTACTAGAATATTAACCGTGTCATCACCTTTATTTTTTTTATTAAAAATTTTAGAGGTTGCCCAAGAACTAATATTTATTTAATATTAGTTACTTTAGAGTGGAAATTACTTGCTTATTTTAAATGGAACACTCTGTATATTATTCCATTAGATTTTTAGACTTTTGGGACAAAAATAAATCACTATTCAATTCCACATGTCCAAAACACCTTAGATACCAAATTTGGTAAATATAGCTTTAGCGCCTTTAAAGTTATTTAGGAGTTGCTTTACTTTTTACTAAACCAATATGTTTGGTTTGTTACTTTTCTTTTGGGTAGGTCCATCATTACCCTCCTTCCCCCACCAGAAAATGGAATTATCTACGGCAGTGCTTATAATGGTGACAAATTTTTATTATTTTCCAAAGCTTTTCAATCGCCGCACTTTGCCGTGGAACACTCTATACCGTGTGCCCACGGGATTGCTAGCAAGTTTGTCATTTTCTTAAGAAGGGTTACACGATTTTGAAATTTTGGTCGGATGTACGGTTGACTCAGAACAACCTATATATTTTTCTAAAAATCAGTTTTATAGGCAATTCCAAGAAAATACAGGTTTTAAGAAAATGGCTTTCGAAAATGTTATGTTAACCGCCATTTTTATCGATTTGTTAAAAAACAGATAATGGTAAAACAGGGCTAATGTGATTTTTACACATATTTAATGAACCTTATATCCTATTACTGTAAAAACCAATTAGATTTAGAAGTGTCTGTTAAGTTATAGCAATATGGTATATGTATTTGCTTAGAATTGCCTGTAAAATTGATTTTGAGACAAATATATTAGGTGTTCCATTTAAAATAGCAAAGTTGAGATCACTTTTGTAAACCGAATTCGACAAAAATTTAAAAATCGTGTAACAATTTTCAAAAAAATACAGGCTTGCTAGTTATTTCGTGGGCCCCGTCATAGTATATTTTTTATGTATATTACGTCTGTATTTTAATAGTGTTGATTAATTTAATAATTAATACTTATTTTTGTTGTTTGGAACTATATATTATATCTTAAGTTATAAAGATTTATTTATTGGAACTAACTAACTTCTTGATTTGATTTTTCTAGTTTTTTCGTTTTGATTTTCAAGTAAAAATGGCAGAAGGAAACTGGCGAAATGATGAAAAGAAATCTGTAGATACAAGTAATAATTGGCGAACAAGAGATCGTTCTGAAAAACGAATAAAAGCTATAGATACAAACAGTAATTGGCGAATAAAAGATGGTTTTGAGCAAAGAAAACATTTTTCTGTATCAGGTTAGTTAACATTCTTTTTTATTACAATGTAATGTTTCTTTAAAATCCAGGGTTTCCCTTAAAAAATCTTAAAGTGTCTTAACGTCATTTCACCAAATGCCTTGATGCATCTATTCTAGAAACATTTGTTTACTATATTTTTAGTAATGAGCCATTAGATAATGGCATATTTTGTTAATTTGTAAGTAAAAAGTTGGATAAAAACTCATTTTTAAATTAAAACAATAATTCCTGGTGTGAAATAAAAAAATAAATAAAAGCGCCAAATAGTAAAAAACCGTCTTTTTACACTTTATGTACTCTAGTAAAATGGAACTAAGTACTTTAATTTTTAACTGTCGAAAGAAAATAATATTTCACGTCTTAACCCATTTTAGTTATCCGTTTTTGCACTTTAATTTTGGCATTTTATATAAAGAAAAATACCTAGTAAGTGGTTACTGAGTTTTTAAACCAATAAAATACATTTGTATTATTATTGTGGTAACTAGCGTTACTGACTTTTTAAACCATAATTTTTTTCTAAAATTAAATTGACTATACTCTATCCAAGTTACATATCTTCACCTTAATTGTAAAACCACCTAACTCCATTTTTAATAAAACATGCATTGCCAACTTTAGCCCTATACAATAAGGCTAAAGATGGCATCAAAATCACATTTTTTAATAATTAATTAATTGTAAAACAACCTAATTCCAGTTTTTATAAAAAAATGATTTTGATGCATTTGCATGTTTTATTAAAAATGGAGTTAGATGGTTTTAAAATTAAGGTGACGATATGCAAAATGTTAAACCGCCATCAAGGCGTAATATCGCGTTTTCTGTACAGCGATTTGTTGAACACATACATATTTGTAAACCAGAAGCATTGCCTTTTAACCAACAGCTGTACCGAAAACGCTATATCACTCGTGGATCACGGTTTGAAATTTTGCATAAATAACTTGGACAAAGTTTACTCTGAATTGTAAGTGACGGTTTTTGATTTACATCTAGAAATGGTGTAGTTGTTAGTTCTGGTTTGTGGTATACTATTGTATGAGCTTAGTACATTAAAAAGCATAATTAAACAGAAAGTTATACATATGTTTTTAGAACCTTCCAAAGAAAATCCAAGATATCAGAATAACTCACGGAATCTATCAACCAGTAATAAAAAGTTTAATGTTAAATTGGACTCCAAGATCGATATTAATTATAACAAATTGTTGGATCCAAACATTTTAAATGATTTGTGTGATAATGAAAGCATTGAACATATCACAACGTTTTTGATATCTAACGCAGAGGCTTTTAGACAAACTTTAGAGTCGGATATTTCAGAGGAATTGTTGATTGCCTTATTAAAACTAGTTGCCAAGGCTTGTGAAAACTCTTTTGTAGCCAGTAAGAGTTACATGCTTAAAAGTACTATGCAGAATAAATTTGTCAGTGCTGTATGTTTATTTTTAACAAGGCTTATAATTGATAATAATAGAGATTCTAAATTTTGGGAAAACTTGGGAAAAATTCTTGATGACCTTCTGGTTATATTGGAAAATGCGATGCAGTTTATACCAATCACAGCGTGGGAATATTTACAAACCATCGTCAAAACGATTAGTTTAGTTTTGCCAGTACTGCAAAAAGATAAGAAGTTAACTCTAAGTGATTGCTTTGAAAAGAGAATAGCTGATTTGGAAGAAAACATACATAAAATAAAAACGAAATTTGAGAAAACTGAACCAAAAATTAAACATGATACCTGTAATGATACTGATGAGGAAATAGATCCTGATGTCGATTTTAAATTCATAGATGTCTACCCCAATGTTAAAGAATTAACAGTACCGGAACGACCTTATATTAGAAGAAATATTGTAACAGGGCAATATACTTCTCTTCAACAATATTTAGATATCCATTTTCGGTTATTGAGGGAAGACTTTTTAAATCCTATCCGAGAAGATGTGTGTGACTATTTAAACAACATCAAAAACGATTTTTTAATATTAAAGTTCATGAAAACGTCATTTTTCTTGAAAGAGCTATCCAAAGAAATATTGCTTGTTTTCCAGTCAAGCTAGAAATTTCTCAGCGACTTAAGGATAAAATACAGACTGAAGAAAATAAACGGTTCATGCATGGAACACTCGTTTTATTTAGTTCGGATAATTTTAAATCACTTTTTGCGGAAGAGTTATTAGCAGTGATGAATTACGAAATGGTTTTCTACTTGTTGATGTTCCACAATATGATAAAGTGGACCATACAATGAAGTACTTGATGATTGAGTGTGTAATTTTTTTGAACCGTATTACCAAGTCCTAAAAGTTTTGCAACGACTTGCTCATGATAAGCTCCCAATGGAAAAGTATATTTTAAAAGTTCATCCTAATATCTCTTATCCAAAATATATGGAAAATGTACGTAGTTTAAAATATCCTCCCGGATTGAATCAGTCTCAAATAAAAGCTCTCAATGCTGCCTTAAACAATGAGTTTGTGATCAGTACAAGGACCACCTGGTACTGGAAAAACATATTTGGGTATGACTTTGGTAGAAATGTTATTAGATCAAAAAGAGTTTTGGAAATATTCAGGACCGATGTTAGTTATTAGCTATACAAATCATGCTTTAGAACAGTTTTTTAATGGGTTGTCTAAATTTACTGACAAACTTGTACGATTAGGAAGAAATTCTCGAGATCTTCATAATTGCCAAATTTAAAAAGGGACCAATGGCACAACTTCAGAAATTTTTAAAAGAAAAATATAATATTTATAGAAAACAATACTGTGATGAGGATTACGATGAACGAATGAGTATGGATTATGATAATGAATTTGATACAAATTTTAGTTGTAAGTACTGCTCTACGACTTTATTATTAATATAAATTTAAATAGAGCTTTTCAAATAAGACTAAAAATTGGATATGTCTTAACATAGAAAGTATGGGTGATTCTTTACAAATCTTACTTTTTAAAAACGCTTTATTGTCCAAGAGATAACTCTCATTGACAAAGCCAATTTTATATTATAGAAAAAATTATTTTTATTTATTTAAATTAACCGTTTATTTTTTTGCATGTTCACCAGTTCATGTTAATTATAGACCGATTTTAAAAATTATTTTTTTAATCGATAAAGTGTGCTTTCACAATGGTTTCATTGGAACCAACTTAGGATCTGATGGTGGGATCCTGGGGATATTGAGAGAAAACCTCAAATTTTAAAAGCATGTACATGTAATTATTTCATATTTTTAAATTAATGAAGTATTTACGTCTTGTAGAAAGATATAGAGATAGAGAAATAATAATAAACTAAAAATAGTTTCCCTTTTATTTAATGTCACGACTTTATTTTAAAACTGTTAATATTTTTTATTTTTACCTTTTTAGTGAGTCTTTTTATGTTTATTACATGCCAGCGGAATGAGTATTGCTGGTACTAGTTCTTTTTCTAGCATTTTAAATATTTATGCATTTTTAAAAGATATTGTAAAGACAGACAGTAAAAATATCTAGTTACAGTGGAAAAGGTTATTTCCACAGGTTTACCCATATAATTATCAAACCTAAAAAAATGACTCCGGTTTAAGTGTAGTTTTTTTAGGTTTCCTTCTTATTTATAAGAAAATGTAACAACGAAAATTATAAGCTTTGTTTGCAGTAAAAATCTAGTAATTCCTCAAAATTGTTATGAACAAAATTAAAAATGGTTTTTAAGTTTAACTTTTATGAGTACAATTATTATAAGTTGAATTTGGAAAAATTTAAACAATATTAGAATATTTATATGGCTTGTGGGCTATCATAGCGGCCCAACTCACAAAATCATATTTTGAGATAGGTGGGTTTAAAGTATTTATTGCTAAGGCAGGGCTTTCACTGGGTCACTAGAGTCACTCTTTATTATTTTGTAGGCGTAGGTCACTAAAAATGTGGCATAAAATCACTTTTTGCTCACTTTTCGTCATGTTTCTTGATACAAAATTTTTGGGTTGATCAGGTATATATTTACTTTTATTCCTGTGAATGTCCAATTAGGGTAATGTAGAGTTTGTCGTGAACTAAATACTAAAGGCAACGCAAAAAGTCTGATTACTCTTATAATTACAAAAAATCCTCTAGCTTGCAAAACCGGTATGCATTTTGCTAATTTTGGCTTAAGCATGGGCGCCTGCAGGGGAGTATAAAAACATGAGGACCAAAAACAAAATTTTTGAATAGCAAAAAAAGGTCTTTACCTAATAAAACGATCTTTTCCCGATTTATTTTTATATACAGGACCCCAAAATGTACAAGACCAAAAAACAGGTCTTTACTTTTAAAAAAGTAGGTACCTTTCATTACATATTTTCTTCTATTCATACATCTGCCAGGGGGTGCAAAATCCTTTGAAGACTAAAGAAAACTTCATTTTTACCAACCTAAACATACTTCTTTATACATTTCCTGTCACTATCCAAAAGCCAGGGTTTGAAAGTGCACCCCCCCTTCCTGGAGCCCATGGTCTTCACTATTTCATAGTCATATCCTTCTTAAATTTAGGAAAATTTTTATTTGAAACTTTGTCACTTTGCTTACGGGACGAATGGACAAGAAGGTACAAGTTATGGTTAATTAGTTTCTGGAATTTTGGTTTTTGACGGCTTTTTAATGCGATAATAATTTAACAGTTTTTAACAAAGAATATTTTTTGATAAAAATAGGTTTCGAAAGTATGTGGCAAGTAATTTGTGACATTTTGTGTAACAAAAATTTCAAAGTTTATGAATTATTTACTCAATTTTAAATGTATAGAAAATTTGAATTAAAGATGAAAGAAAGAACTTATTTATTTTTGAAGTTTTGGTTACGCCTGGTTGATAATAGTGGTTCTTATTCGGTCTAGTTAAGAAAAGAAAGCAAAGACATAGTAATTTGAAAAACTTGTTTGTACTAAAAAATTAAACATTTTTAGTTAGTTTTAGTATCACTCTTTTGTTATTGGTAATTAAAAAATATTTTTTTTCCATTAATTCATTTTTTTTCTTAATTATAAAGCCCCTTTTTTAGGTCACTTTTAACAGTCGCATCTGGGACATCGTCTAATGGTTCGACCATGCCTGGGACATATTCGTGTACCTGGAGAATCTCGGGCAGGGGGTTCACCGACTGATCCCAGCTTTTTATTCAGTTAAATGAGGGGTATCAGCATTTAACCTCCTAATTTTTGGGGAAAATAGTTTAAACGCTTTTATAACAATAAATTCAACTCCATGTTTAATGCTGCAATATGAATTTTATAAAATTATTTTTAAATCCTTTTGATTTATATATGTTTTCTATATTGAATCGGCATAGTTCATCTCCTAGCCGTTTTTATTAAGACGTTTCGTCCCAATTTGCTCTTATGTGGTAGCCTATACACCACTCATAAAATATATAGAACACTTACTCCGTATCTAAAGCCTGTAAAATAAAATGGCGTATCGTGCGTGGACAATTTGCTAGTAACTTTATTTTTTTACTCTAGCTTTTAGTACTGTTGATAACAGTACACGTCATGACGCAATTTTTCTATATGGCCGACTGGATAATTCAAATTAAGCTTGCAACATTGTTAAAAAGCCCTCGTCGGCATTATTTTGAACTAGTATTAGAGTCCCTGACAATTGATGGTCAAATTTTTCTTGTTGTTGTGGCAGTTAATATCGTGTTTTTTAAATAATTTTTATAATTTATTAAATAAATGCAATAAAAAATACAAGAAGAATTAGTCTACAATTCGTGATAAGTGTTTTGGTGGTTGTTATCATAGATTCCGTAAATAATTCTGTCATTAAGCAAAACGTGCAAAGTCGGATTTGTTATGCCTGCAATTTAAGTGTAAATATTCAAGAACTTAGTTTTGTCACTTTATATAAAATTACGCGGAACGTTAGCTGGTAACTAATCTTTGTTTTATTTAGGTTTTTAGACTATGATGCCTAATATTTTGTGTGAAATTTAGTGTTTCTTGTTTTTAAAAGTGCTTGCTTCTAGCCGAGACATAAACCGGAAATCGTATATTTCTGTAAATATGGTAAATATTCTCGACACTTTTAATCTAGATACCCATTTTTATCAGCTGATTGACCGAATTGCACCACTGCTGCTCCTTAATTTAAATTCCCTATTCTGATTTTGGCATATTTTGTGATTCTTGGAATTTTTATTCCATCCTTGCCGATTTTGTGATTTATTGACAGTGATTAAAAGAAAAACTATTTAATTATTGAACAGTGACTGTTTTTAAGCAAAGATGTTTTATTATTTTAAAAATAAAGGATGCTACGTTACGTTTCGCTGGTAGGTAAAAAAATGATAGTTTCAGATTTGGTAATTATTATTTAAAGATCTATTCAATAGTAAAAAAGCCACAAGCGTCATAAAAATAAGGACGGCAATCATCTGTTGCTGTCTAAACGCGACGTTTACAAGTGTGCAAGCAACAAAAAGGGGAATAATTAAAAGTGAGACAGAACTGATGACGCCGCGTCGTGGCAACCGGACGCATGGCCAATTTTCTTAGGATTTGGTGTACGCGTTTTTTTTTGGGACGCTGGTCACGAATCTAAAAGATCAAACATGAATTTAAAGGTGTATATATATATAAGAAAAAATATTGTAAATTTAGTGGGGATGCGGTCCTGTTTACGGCCTAGGTTAAGTAAAACACTTTTTCATTTGTCAAGCTTTCGAGATATATTCAAATTTTCCTCAAGACATCTACAATAATTTTAAAAGAACAAAAAAAACCATTAGTGGCTTTTTTAAAACTAAATTTATGATACTACTCACCGAATCGGTTTTATAATAGAAACAGGAAATTCTTATCTGAATCGGACTCATCTCCCGCTCACACAGACTATTTTCAAAGTTGCTTAATTGTATTTGTTACATTTGATGTGTAAAATCTTTCTCGTGTTAATTTAGTTCTCCATTTTGTGGAATTATTGAAGTAAAAAGAAAAATAATAAAAGACTTGAAAAAAGAAACGGTAAAAAGAGCAATGTTTTTTTGATTTAAATTTTAAGGAAACAGAAAAGCATGTCATGTGTGAGAGAGAAAGCGAAGTCTTAGCACTATTGTATTACATTTCAAACCACATGTCGCACCAACGTCAACCGGATCAGTTGAGAGTATACTCATTCTTTTTTACCTTATGTTATATATATATATATATATATATATATATATATATATATATATATATATATATATATATATATATATATATATATATATACATTATGTAGTATTTACCTATAAGTTAAGAATTGCTTGCAATCGAAAAAAACGTGTCCGACAAAAAATATTTCAGAATCGTAAGCAGCGCCCTAAAAACCCATGTATACCAAATTTCAACAAAATCGGCGGTATACGTCTGGTTTGTAAATAATTACTTCGAATACTGTTATGTAAATTATTAATACCTACATAGATTTTTTTTTAAAAACTACCAACGAGCCCTCATAGAAGAAAATATCTTATAGCTATTAAAATAAATCCCGATCAGGTATATTCTAGAAATGTAATATATTCGGCACATTTCTTGCCTCAAGATTTTGTGCAATGGGGACGTCTTAAAAGGCTTAAAATCATTAGGTTCATCAAATCAAATTCTTGCAGTAGCACAGTTTAAATTATCTTCCCTGCAGAAAGCTGCAAACCATACTTTTTGTGTCAAACTAGTTTTTGGGAAACTATGAAATATTATCAAATCTTATAGATTAATCACTTAGATTGTTCTTGTTGCATTTTATGAAATGGTCGCAACTAGACAAAATGTACAACAATTGTTTATAAATCAGTCATTTGAAGCATTAAAGCAATTAAAAATATCAAATAAACAATGTCTGGTCTCATGCACATATAAGTAAACTTTAAAAGTTTTACTAATAAACCATTGTTTAAAGCACCTAAAAACAATTGATCTTATACTTTAACTAGTTTTAAAGTCAAAGAACACTGCCGAGAAGCAAAGTAAAACCATAAAATACAAAACACATACAAACGTATGGTTTGTTTGAACTCTGTTTAGTGATCGCCTGATAGTCATGTGTAACACTGTGTTGAATGACACTTTTGTGTTGAAACCTTTCTGGGTGTCATGGGTGTTGAAACAGCGTTCATGAATGTAATGACACTACCTCACATGAAACCCAACGAAACCGACACACTCAGCAACACTTTAACAGATGGCGTGATTCAAGATTTTGTTTCGCATTAACACAACGCATGACACAGACACTCAACAGCGACCAGCGACACAGACGATACACTACAGTAACTCTTTAACAGATGGCGGCATTATTGTCGAATGCAGACATTGCCTTGATTCAGGATTTTTAAAAGTAAAATAAAGCTGTACGTAAGTTGGTAAACAAGTTTGGTTTTAGTGAGAACCAAAATAAATGGTAAATTTTTGTATAAGTTGACCATTAGAAAGATATTGCTGTACAAAGATTGCGGTATATTAAAAAAATATTTTTTATTTTTCATTTTTAAAGCAAAATAAATATATTCTTATACATAAAATTCTCGTGTCACAATGTTCGTTCCCGTACTCCTCCGAAACGGCTTGACCGATTCTCATGAAATTTGGTAAGCATATTGAGTAGGTCTAAGAATCGGCCACTACTATTTTTCATACCCCTTAGTGATAAGAGTTGTCCACCCTTAACATCTTAAAAATTATTTATATGTCAAAACAACGTTTGCCGGGTCAGCTAGTAATATACATATAATAATAACATTAATAATTATAACAGTACTTTATTTCAAATTATAATTTACAAGTAAATATATAATGATAAAACTCGAGCAACTCCGTGCTACAACGTACCATTTTTATTGTATCATAACACTCGTGACCGTGACACTTTTGTGCTGAAACCCGCAGCTCACCACACTTCTCCATTTTGTCAAGAAACAATTAGATTGTTTCATGACACCTTTGTGTTGAAACACTGTGTTGATACCGAAGCCGGTGTCAGTGTTACTGTTTCAACACCCGAAAAATTTAGGGTGTTACCCATGACTATCGCCTGATAAATGTCTTTGCAGTAGTTGAACAATGTTGCCAACAGAAGTAAGTGACTCTTCCCAGTATCTTGAAATAAAAGTTACTAACCATTTTACAAAGCATAAACTGTAGTTAATTTATATTTTTAACGAGGTCTATTTATTAAATCTTGACGTCTGATACAATTAAAAGGAATTAAACAGAACAGTTTTCTAATAATGATTTGGATTATATGGAGTTAGGCACTTTGCAAATTACACTGATGATATGAATTTGATTTTAAAAATAAAACCATCGGGCATCTCCAAGTTTTGCGTCGGCAACTGTATGCCTTAATACATTGATCAAACGTATCAATGTCGGCTTTAGTTGACTTATATATAGTATAGAATTATTTCTAGTATATTGTTCTTAATTTTAGTATCATGATGCTAGCCAAGAAGAAAACAACGTTTTTCTTGAAAGATACCTAACGTCTTGTTTTCTCTAAAAGCAAATTAAACAGAGCTAAAAGTGTTTTTTTTGGGCAGGCCGCTTCATTGCGCTGCAAGCGTCTTATTTAATAATTCACTGGTTATTTTGACCGATGTTAGTTGCAAACACACTTCATTAATAAGCCATACCTGCCATGCAAATCCTAAAAACGTTGTTTAAGCTGGCACTATTTGCAATAAATTTTTAATTTTTATTATTATTATTTTTAATTTAAAAGTTATAGGAAAAATATACTACCGTGGGGTCAGTAACTGCCTCCGTGCCCCAGGTGCGACTGTTAAATATTATGGGTCATTTAGTAATTTTTCTTCTCACAAGTTTAAGTGGATGGCCTGTTAAGGCAAGTGCATAACAAATGTTTTAGTTTTCCTAAACAAAAATTACCTTAGAGTTGATATTTTCTTTGTCAGAATTGCTGCTGAAAAGTATATACATATATATTTTCAAATTTACATCTATTCCTATTTCAAATTGAGTTGTGCCACTATTCCAGTCCATAAGCGATATGTCTACTAATCAATTAACGTTCTAGTGTTTGTAAGATACATTAAAGGACATATAAACCAACCATCATGGTATAAAAATGGGCCACAATATACCATCTCTGAATTTGAAGCAATACGGGATTTAGATGTACCAATTGAGATTAGAAACTCGTTTAAAGAAAACATGGAATTAGGTGATAGTTTTAGGAATCTAAAATGGTTTGAAGAGCGTATAGATAAGGTGAAAAACAAACTTAAGTTTACACTTGAATGGGAAAAAGATGTAATTTTTAAATTTGATTTCTTTTGTGACCATATAAAAAGGCTTGACTATTATTTTCAAGAACTTGAGTTGTTTTGCTGGTTACTGTGTGATGATGGTACTGTTTCTTTTAGACAGGTAAAACAAAAAAAACTACAGACTGGTCTACACTACTAGAAACATTCACTGGAATCTGATATATCAACTACTGTCCGCTTCGATTAACAATGGTATCCGCATGGCTATCGGAACGAGATCTCAGTTTGTAATAAAAACATTGCACAATTTTATCGCATCGTTTTTGCGATTTTTATACCTTACGACCTTCATTGCAAACACCTGGTTAATATCGAAGCGGACACTAGTAAATTCATCAGTTCCCAGTGTAGGTTTCTAGTTGCGTGGACCTGGCTGTATTAAGCAATATGTGATATATTATAATTTATTATGTTTAGGATAAATTTTGATTCTTTATAGGTACAAGGGCGTCCGGTTTTTTTGCAATTATATTATTAAGGATAGAGACTTGCGGTTTTTCTCGAAGCCTTGCTACTTTTTGATGAAACGAAAGATGACACTAAAAGATTTTTCATGGCCCTCTTCGGTTTTTACATATAGGGTAAAATTAATTTTTTTTTATTTTGGGACCTCCCTCCCCTTTCGTATTTCAGTTTTCTTTATTAAGAATAGCATTTGGATTACTTTATTATAGTTACAGGGGTATCAAAAGATCAATGAACTAATTTTGGAGTTATCAAAAATTAATTATTTTAAATTTTTATAATAAAATGACCTAAAAACCTTTATAATTTGCTTTTTAAACACCTGCTTTCTCCAAATTCCTACACAACACAATTTTTCAGCTGTAAACGACTGTAATCATGGTATTTTTGCCAAATTATGAAGTTCAATAAAATTTTGTATTATTGTTTTTATCTATTACAAACATTATTTTAAATCACTTTTTCTAATGAGATTTTGCTTAAAAATGAAAAATAAAGGTAGTTACTCTTGGAGAAAAATCATGTTTATTAAATTTTTGCAAACCCTGTATACAAAATCAACATTTTCTCTTCGTGAATACTATTTTTTTACAAGCAAAATGAAGAATGTTTTTTTTTTGAAAAATAAAATTTTTGTTCCATTTGTCCTCTTGTTAACCCCATCCGTGGACAGTCTGTATATGGAGGAAAAAATATATAATACTTTATAGTTATTTCATATCTTTAGACCCTAAATTTATGGTTTTAATTTTGTAAATTAAATTTCGCATAGGGGGCCATGATTTAGACTTTAGTACCAAAGAATAAAGTTAGTACTTGGTTCATAATGTGTTAACGTTTTACAACATCTGAGATTTAGCTATTATACCTCGCCCAGCACCCCTATTCACCTCGGTTGCTCCAGTTTGTTCACTTATTAATTAATTAAAAGCCAAATAATTTGGGTCGGCGCGGCGCCGGCGCTACTATGTATATATATTAATATGTATCCATGATTTTTAGAAAAACATTTGAATTCAAACAAAATAATAGAAAGCATGCAGTGGCGGCTCGTGACAAAATATTATAGGTGTTCTGCATTAAATTTCTTAAATAAATGGAATAATATATTCTCGGCGCATTTACCATTTTATCGAATTTAATCCTAAGTCGATATTCAGTTATCAGGTTTCATATTTATGTAGGTTGGGTTTTAACAAAAATGAGAACGGAAATAAAATTATTAGAAACTTACGTTATGGTTTAAATATTAGATCAATCCGACGATCCGTCTTCGAAGCGAATCGATCAATAACTCTTGTCATTAAAGTCTGTGATTTTTAATATAAAGTCTTTTTCAATGGAAAGCATGGCCAATGCAGTTAAACGATCTTATGACATGGTATTTCGAAGGAAGGTCTTTTTCGCTTAAATGTAAAATAACACCTTTCAGCCTCTGATGTCGACATAGGAGTAGTTATTAAAATATCTAGCTCATTTTTTGTCTCTTTGAAAGTGCTTTCTAAATTATTTTGTATTAAAAATTTTAAAAGTGGTGAACTACTCTCTTTGCCTGCAAAAGTACACATGGAAAGCAAAAAGGGCATTTTTCCTGTAACATCCACAAATCCAGTCATTCCGGGAATAAATATCTCTATTGAAATGACGCGTATAAGGTTTTCCTCTGATAACACAGGTTACTTCAATCACGATGTCCGGTAACGGTCTACCACTAGTTTTTAGTTGCAAGAATAGAGCCCTTAGAGTTTTAGGGTTTATTAAAAGAAATACCAAAAATTTTAAAAATGTAAATTCAATAAAACTATTGTATACCTCGTTAGTAAGACCCCTTTTGGAAAATTGTTCTGTTGTTTGGAATCCATATTATGAGAAATATGTTAAAATGTTAAATTCTGTTCAGAGAAAGTTTTTAAGGTACATTGCCTTTAAATTGCATATTCCTCAGGAAACAATAAATTTTGAAGATCTTGAAAAAGCTATTAATATACAAAGTTTGAAAGTTAGACGTGAAAATGCTGATGTATTGTTTCTTTTTAAACTAATTCATGGGAATGTGCAATGTAGTGAACTGCTCTTTTCTATAAATTTCTATGTTCCTTCAAGGACATTAAGGCATTCTGTTACCTTTCAAACAAATTTTCACCAAAGGTTGTATGGGCAATTTTCCCCAATAAATAGATTGATGAAGCATGCCAATAAATTTGGGGACGATTTATTTAATCTATCCCTAAATAGGCTTCGAAGGGTTATAAAGTCCAATGTTTTATAGATTAAGGCTTCATGTTGTTTTATTTTTAAGGTTAGATTTTTTAATGTGTATATTTTAAATTTAATTTTAGATGTTGTTTTATTGTTTCTTAATCATTAGTAGCTTGTTGTTTTTTACTGCTTTTTAAGTATTTTGGTGGTTAACTAAAATATAAAATGTTAGTTCTGAATATTTGTGAATTAAAAAAGCTTAGTACTAGATATATATGTAGATGCTTGTTATTTAAAATTGTAATTGGGCAATGCCCGTTAATGAGTAAATAAATAAATAAATAAAAAATTTAACGTGTACGGCATCCTCTTAAGATGGTGTACTGCGCAATAATCTATGATGCGTCGTCACTGGGTGAAGATGCGTGTGCCTACTATACTAGAGTTCTCGGCCGGAAACTGGTTATTTTAGTTTTGTCTTAATGGATATTTAATATTTTAATTGTAAAATGATGAATTGAATGTTATGAAAAAATACCAAGCAGCTTAAAAATTCTGGTGGTTCTGCAGCACTGCAGCTCTAATGCACCAGCCGCCCCTGAAACCATGTATGAAACTGCTACCTTGAAAATATAAATATCAATAATAGTACAGAAAATGAAGCTCAAAAAGAGGTACCACCTAGCAATTTTTTTGTCCTGCATGGATTTACTTAAAATTTTAACAGAAGTTAAGGAATAGCCCAAGGATCAAAACCTATATTAAACCGAAGAGCGCCAAAGCCATGGGGGTGGTTGCAACCCCACCCCCAGGGGCTTAAAATTTTTTATTACATTTTAACCGATTAAAAAGTGATTCTTAGCAAACAATGTTTTATACATTTTTTGTAAAACTATTTTCAAGTTATTCGCGATTCAAAGTAACAATTTGTTGAAAACAAAATCAACAATTTAATTAGTTTTCTCGAGTAACTCAAAAATATTCCATTTATTAAAAAAACTGTAGAAAGCAAAATTGAAGCTTTTAGAAAGACAAACAAATTTTTTTGGTTAATTTTTTTTACGACCTATGCGGCGTATAAAATAAGGTCAGTACCTATTTTTTCTACTAAAAAATCAATAAAAACAACCCCTAACCACCCCTAACTAAAATTGACCTTCACCATTCTGCAATTCTCTTAATACATGTACTGTTAATACGTCCCAGAAGTTTAACCAATTTAAAATTCCTAATTTCAGAAAAATTATATTGACTATTATGCTCCGAAGTGGGCTATTCAAATATTTAGAAAAAAAAGATTTTTTAACGTTTCTTCATTAGTTTTAATGATAAAAAGTTTCTTTTTACAATTTTTGGGGCTTTTTAAGTTCTATGACGGCCTGTAAATTAAATCTCCTAAGATCTTTTGGTTTTTAAGTGGGGTTAGTTTAAATGGTTCGAGTTCTCCAGTATTTTCAGAGTTATTTTGAAAAAAAATGTGAAAAATACGAAACTGTAAAGCCGTTTTTCACTTTTAGCTATAAATTTTTTTAAATTAGGCATTTTAAATTGGTTAAACTTCTTAGACATATAAACAAGACATGCATAAAGAGAATTGCAGAAGAGTAACGCTTTATTTAAACTAGGGGAGTAGTTAGAGGGTTGTTTTCATTGATTTTTTCTTAGAAAAAATTTGATACTCACCTTATTTTTATCTTAACTCACCTAATTTTTACGCTAATATTTGACAACGACCGTTATTTAACTTTGAATCTACCAAGTTTTGCATTTGACGAAGAAGCTAATCATTAATACGCCGTATCTCGGTCCACATTAGTCAAAGAAAAATAATATACACAAGAATTTTGTTTACCTTTTTAAAGGCTACAATTTTGTATTTAGAGTTCATTTGATAAAATGCATAATTTTTGAGCTATTTAGGAAAAACCTACAAAAAACGTCGATTTTTTCGTCAAAAAATTGTTACTTGTAAAAATATTAGTTTTACAAAATCAAATATTTTCTGCTTAAAATCACTTTTTTATCGATTTATATGGTTAAAATGTTATAAAAACTTTCAGCCCCTAAAGGGGTTGGCAAACACCCCAGGGTTTTGGCGCCGTTCGGTTCTATATAGGTTTTGATCCTTGGCCTCACCATCAGTTAAAATTTCTAGTCAATCCATATAGGACCAAAAAATTGCCCAGTAAATTGCTTTATTTCCTGTACTATAATAATTTTATAGTTTCATACACTGTTTTTAAATGTTTTGTTTTAAATGAAATATTTTCTAAAAATCATGGATACTTTCTGATTATGGACACTGTTTTCAGCATAAACATAGAAGGGCCGCCCCGATCCAAAATATTTATTTTTAATTAATTAATAAGTAAACAAGCTGAAACCGATGGGTAAATAGGTTTGTTGGGCGGGGTAAAATAGCTAAATTTTAGATAATGCCGTAAAGTGTAAACAAATTGTGAACTAAGTGCTAACTTTATTCTTTGGTTATAAAGTCTATATCATGGCGAAATTTAATTTACAAAATTAAAAATCTAAAGATATAAAATAACCATTATATATTTTTGAAAAGTTCTCATCCGCCTTAATTAAATGATTATTAAACATACAGGGTGTTCCATGAGAAAAATAATATGTTTGGTTCATATCTCGAAAAATATATTTAAATAAAAATCTAACTGCACCACTAGATTCTACGTAAAAATGTATAATATCTACTAAGATTAGCTTTTTACTTTTGTTGTTAGTTACTACAAGACAACTGAAATACGAGGGGGTCCCAAAAGGAAAATAAAGTAATTTCACCCTGTATGTCAAAAACGAAAAGGGCCATGAACAGCGACTGATTAGGAGTTCGCGCCCCCGCTAGGTGTGTTACGGTCGGCCTAAAAGGGTTGTTAGTTTTGACTTTTTGTAATATATAGCATAATATTATTGACCAAAAAAGATCTTTTGTAAAACACAAAAGGTAATTATATTTCGTTATCAAAACTTTTTGAAGAGCAAAAAAGAGGTCTTTACCTTTCTACGACCAAAATACACAAGTGACTGAAGTGACTGCAGGCTAACAAGTAAAAACCCTTAAGAAAACCAAATTCATGTCTTTGACCGTATTTACTTAGTGTTTTGTCTCGGTAAGGTTGAATCTTCGTGCCCTAGACTGTAGCCTAATTAGTCTAATGGTTAATCAGGCCCTGGCCACGAAAAATCTAATAGTGTCATCTTTCGTTTTATCAAAAATAGCAATGCTTCTCGAAAACCGCAAGTCTCGATCTCTAATATTAACCAAGATACCCTGCAATTGCAACAAAATACGGATACCCTGTGATTTTTGTCAGTTAAATTTTGTGTTTATACCCGCACGAATGGAAATTATAGTTTTCTTAAAATACTTTAAAAAATGTAAAATTAATTTTCTTTGTTTAAAAAACAGTCAACAGTAGAATATCTATATTTCCCTATAATTTATATATTTTTCAGAGCACAGAAGTTAAAATTTCCCAAGAAAGTAGTGATGTAGAAGAAGAAAAAGTTTATAATCTTCTAAGCAATTTTGTTTTAAGGTAAGTTTTTTTTTATATGTTTAAAATATTACGTAAAACGGCGCTTCCACTTTCAGTTTTGTTAATTGATCAATAAAAAATATAATATCAAGCAATAAAACCACAAGAAAACTAAACGCTTACGGCACAGCAAAATGAATAATTATTAAGGTTAGGTTAACTATTATTCGGTGTTTTTAATAGTTTTTATAAGCATTGCCGCCGGACAGCGGCATATGCAACGGTTAAGTAAGTAAAAACCGCCGGTAATAGCAAATTAATTTAGATTTTCGGCGGGTTTCATATACGTAAATAGATAAAACCGCCGGAGGGCGATTTTCTTCTTATAATTGAGCAATGCCTCCTAGTTTAATTCGTATTATTTGCAAAATATTTAAATTAGTATTTGTTGTAGGTCAAAATATCAAACATATTTCAGAGAAAAGGATTATAAGTATTTTCTAAGTGTATCTAAACTAAACCAGGCTGCATACGAGCTTAGAAGTGACTTGAAGAGTGAAAAAGATCTTAACCAAGTGGACCAGAGATATTTAAGAGAACAACTGGATTTCCTTCTAAATAAAATCGATTACCTCAAATATTGCTTACAAGCTGATTTTGGTCCACCTGAGATTGAATTTAACGATTTTAATAATCCCTTTTTAATTCCGTCGAAACATCGATGGCAGTTGTATAAAAGGTGGATTGAGATATTTAAGAATTGTACACGACGACAGATTGAAGATTTATTAAATGATTATAAAGTATATAGTGACAATTATAATGACCTACAAGAGATGAACAATGTAAAGTTACTAAGAGAGATGGACATTGTTGGTATGACTACTACCTGTGCTGCTAGATTAAGACCAACTCTTGAAAGTCTTAAGAATCCTATAGTTGTTGTTGAAGAAGCTGCAGAAATTCTTGAAAGTCATATTGTGGCTGCTTTAACTAAGCATTGCCAGCATCTAATTTTACTTGGTAAGTATATTTTTATACAAAATATATACAGCGCGTGTCGAAAGTACCTGCGCATACAACGTTTCACCTCGTTCGATCATCGAGATCGGAAGTGGCCGAACATGCATGGTCAAAACATCGCCCCACACAGAGAGGTCGGAGGCCAAAATTATTCATAAAGATTACTGAAAAAAAAAGGAAATTTAAAGACGCTGCTATAATTTTAAACATCAAAAATGTATTTAGCAAGCCCAGTATCGACGTACCAAAAATCTGGCAGCCGTTGCTAAACCGTGAAAAATTGGTCGAGCTCAGGTGAACAACGCATAGTATATAAGACGTATTTTCTTAAGAGTAGTTTTACGGCCGTATTCACCAAGCTTTGACAAATATTTATCAGACTGATAACCTGCCAATGCCAAAAAGCCGGCTATCAGTCTGGTAAATATTTGTCAGAGCTTGTGAATACGGCCGATAGTCATCACTTGAAAAGGTTGGCAAAAGTTACCATCCGAAACGTCGTGTATCAGTTAAAAATAAAGACAATGGAAGTCCAAGAAAGTACTATTATTAAAAACATAACATTTTCAACCACCTTCACCTTGTGCACAATAAGCACAAAATTAGGCGGCAGTGCAATCATGGTCGAATGACCAATCCCGCCTTTAACCACCTTTAAAGAAAGAATTTACTTATGTTCATGTTTTGGCGCTCATTTTTATATTAGGGGAGGGGGGCACGACATGTTTTGTAGGTAGCCCGGACCACCCTGGCCTCTCCCTAATGTAGCCACTGTAGTTGGCCCAAAAAAACTCCTCTTGCCAAGGGATTTTTATCTTTGGTCAATCTACGAAGACTGAAAGCCTAAATACTAACGTACCGTGGGTGTGACCGATAGCCGTATTTCGATTGCTTTAGAAGACCTATCTTCTAATATGAAACTTTACAGGCGTCCTATGCCTAAGTCAAATAGTTTTTGCAATAATTTTTTTTTCAAGAAAATATTAGTTTTAAATAAAACACACTGTATTTGCTTTGATCATTGCTTTGGGCCTTCTAATACCTAAACATTTTCTTTGGTTTAACCTATACCAAAGTAAAGCAGTTAATTTTTTTTTCAAGAAAATATTGGTTTTGGCATAAACTATGGTAGCGGGTGAAAATCCTCCAAAACAAAATATTTATATTACTCAGAGTTTCTGTAAAGTTTTTAAAACTACTTTTTTAAACAACAGGGGTCTGATATGGTTAATATTATCGGTAAGGCATAAAAACGGTTGGTAGTTTAAAAGCATTTAGTTATTTTTTCCAAAGCATCCCCAACTAACAAAAATGTTTTATTAAATTTAGTCTCTGCAGCAATTTTGTTTTATTATTGTTTTAAAAACGTTTTATGGAAGTATGTTTGTTTTATAAATGTTGCGAGGATGGTAATTTAGCTGTAAGAACTTTTTGTTTTATAAGTATGTTCTAAGAACGTTCTTAAAACATGTTTTTAAAACAATTTACCTGTTGGAGCAAAAATATTTTAAAAAGGTTTTATGAAGGTGATAACTAAGACAGTTTTGTTTTTTAGAAGCCCTTTATAAAACATTTTTTGAGTGTTAAATTCAACCTTTATAAAATAGTTTTATAATTGTTTCTAATAAAACAAATTTGTTGCTGACCACCTTTTATTCTCCGCTGGTGCAATTATAAAACAGTTTTATAAAGGTTTTTTAAATTGGTTATTCAACCCAAAAATAAAACAATTAAAAAACAATTTTATGTCATTGGAGAGTAAAATATCTCAAACAACACCTTTATAAAGTATTTGGTGAGATTTAAAATTTATAATTAAATTCGAATGTATATTTTGTAAACTGACATTATAGTGTGTGCGTGATCCTGTGCATAAAGAGTCTTTCACTTATTTTTACAGAACTTTTTTAATATTAAATAGTTATGTCGAAACAAGAGTGCATAGATAAGTGGAAAAACCTAAAACGGAGTGGTGGATTTCGCAGGAAGGTTAAGAAATATTACAAAAATTCCTCGATAATTTCAAAGAAACAAATAAATGCTGCTGCACTTAGTGATGGCGAATACTCTGGAATATTGCCTGAACAAAACACAAACTCTCAATATATCAAGGCAACCGATCTAAATTTTGAAAATGAAACGGAGGCATCAAATGAAGTTGAAAATTGGCTCGAAAATGAATGTGATGAGGAAATTGTGGAAAATGTGCTCGAGTTAGAAAAGGATGCACAGTTCCGACAAAATATTAGAACCTGGGCAGTGTCTTCCAACGTACCCCATGCAGTGCTTAAAAGTCTTTTTCGGCATGTGAATGATCGGTTTCCGCACCTACTTCCTCAAGACCCTAGGACCTTACTAAAAACTTATCAAACTGTTTCGATAAGCAAAGCTGATGGAAATGGTAATTATTGGCACCATGGTTTTGAAGTAAGTTTACGTCAGATTTTAACTAAATTGTCCAATGTGCCAGAATTGATTGACACAAGTCGGCAATACTGCTTGCTCAACGAACAACGACAAAGGACTCGGCCCAGCCAAAAGCTATATCCGCAACACCGCTAACGCACTTAAATTTATAATTGTTTTGTGAGACGCCTTTTCCGAACAATTATGTTTTAATAATGTTTTATACATGTTCCGACGGTGACAAATAATAAGTGTCGCCACCTTGAGTATATTTAAAGGATTAATTTTGTTTTAAAAAGTAGATTTAGGAAGCAAATTTGTTTTATGAAGGTTCTGTGAATGTTGCAGCCGCAATAAAAGTTAAAAGCACCCTCGTGAGGAGATTTGGCAAACTATAAAAGCAAACAAATATCCTTGGACAAATTTAAGCAATACAGAGCAGTACTAAGGTACCTGTGGATTAATTTTAAGATAAAAAAAAGAGTTATATTTTATAGGGATGTATTTAAATTTGTACGACAAAATGTTATAAAAAGTAGTTGTTAAAATGGTTTTGATTTATTACCTAATTATACACCATGGTGTCAAAACAAAATTTTAAAAATACATGGTGTTTTAAGAATTAGGTTCCCTAGAAGCCTTAGAAGAGGCTGAAAAAAGGTGTTCGGTTTCTTAAAAACTGTGATATCTCTATAAATAAATGGTTTTTAGGGTAAGGTAAGAAAAGCAAGTAGAAATAGGTAAGTAATATAGGTAAGATAGATAGCTAGGTAAGTGTTGGTAAGCAAAGACAAATTTAAAGAATCACTTTTTTAAAATCATTCTTTAAGGGGATAAAATGGGTAGTTTTCTCTATTTTAAAAAGAGTTATATATTCCTACATACAGGGTGATTCAAAAGTAAGCGGCATCCTTTTAAGGGCGTAATTCTTGCATAGAAATAAGACAAAAACTTTTTATTAACATGGGTTCGCAAACGCTTTGCTTCTGAGATACAGGGTGTTAAAAGTAAAAAATGCTATATTTTCATTGAACTAAAAAAATTATCCGCCAATACTTTTTTAAAATAAAAACTATTTTCATAATCTTTAGTTAGTTTTTAACAAAAATGATCTCTTGACTTTTTCTGCGCGACAAACGGTTTTGGAGTAAAACAGTAAATAAAAAATCTCCATTGTAAAGATGCACAAAATGGAGATAAATTTATTTTATCTACAACTATTAAGTAATGGTTGCATAACTAAACATGCTTTGTACTAATAACAACATTCATTATTTGCCAAACATAAGTAATGGATTGACATTGACAGATCGATTGAGTAATGGACTCATTACTCAATCGTTGTGTCAATTTCAGTTTATTATTTATTATGTATCATCAAATTGACATTAGTTACTGATAGTTGTCAAACTTAATTTTAAACAGTCAAAAATCAAAATTATTTTTTACCTACTTTACGATAAATGTATACATAAAGTGTAAAGTTGTAGATAAAGTATAGTATTTAACACGCATACAATGCCTATTACTTGACTCAGACGTTACAACTCTCGCCTGCGGCTCGAGTCGCAAACATCATCATCGTCAAGTAATAGCCATCATTATACGCTAATTAAATAATATACTATTATTTGTTTACTCCAAAACCGTTTGTCTTGCAAAAAAAAGTTACAAAGTCATTTTTGTTAAAAACTATTGGGAGATTCCGAAAATAATATTTATTTTTAAAAAAGCAGTGACGTATCGGTTCTTTAGTCCAATCAGTATTAAAAATAGCGCAAGTAAAGCAAAAAAATTGTTGCCTCTTAAGGAAGTCGTTTTATAAAATAAAAAAACGATAATAATATATTGACACTATGTGATAGTTTTTAGTGTTAGATAGATCTAGGTGGAAGAGAAATACTTCGTATTTCTGTTCGGCCTAGGATAGATAGGCTAAAATTGAAAATACATATTTTTTAAGATTATCGCTTAAGAGGGAATATTGCCCTATGAATTGCTGTTGTTTAAATAACTCCTTTATTTTTAAAGATAATAATTGATTGCGGTTTTCACTAATGATATTCTTATGCGTATGAAAATGGCGCTATGTAGTCCTTTTTTTCATTTTTTATTTTTAACGATTTTATTTTCTTTATTAAAATAAAAATTAAAAAATTCTCAACATAGCGCCAAAGCCAAAACGTTTTTAGACAACTTATTTAGATGGCAAAATACAATATTTTCATAAATAAAGCGGAAATCCTGACAATACAAAAGTTATCCTAACCGGTCAAAATTCTGGGAACATCAGTAATCATAACTTATATGACAATACGCGAAATCAGAGGCAATAAGTTAATATCGGGGTTAATGCAATACAATACAAACAAAAGCCATGTATTTTTTGGTCGAGAAAGGGTTTTTAATTCACAAAAAAAAGAACCTAAAACTACTAGGTATGGCCTTAAAAACCTTTTGTACGGCCTGTAGAAGGTTTAGACTTCCTTTCCATGTGCATATCTAAAGGCAAATCGTTTTTAAAGTCCTAATATAAGCCATGGAAAATAACCTATTTCTGACATATTTAGCCTAACCTAATTACTTCGTATGGAAATTCGTTCATTTTAAACAATGTTGTCAACACAGCGACAGCATCCAAATCGGACTAAGGCTTGGTCACGTGCTTATTATCCCTCTTAACCCAAAAACCACAACGTGAGGTCGCCCGTAACACGGCCGTTTGGTTTTATATTCCAGTCTTAATAAAATAATGCACAACGATAATAAAAGATAAATAAAGTTTATGGACATTACAAACTATACAAACAAGGTACAAAGAATCGCAAACTCAACTTCAGTTATGGACTCAAGAAGTTCACTGTTGTATTAATTATATTACGGTTTTTACATTAGTACCAAAAAATCAACATTTTTAGTACTTATGAGATGACTTATGAGCAAGCAGTCAAAATTTGGCTCCATGGATTTTCTAAAGGATAACTAATACTAAATAAACTTACATTTGTTATCTATTTTTTTCCTCTTACATAAATAGGTTTCTATTTTTACATCATGCCTTTCGATAAAACACGATGTCCTAATGCGGCCCTGTCCTGGCCTCGCATATAATGTATTTTTCATTATGTTTTATAAATGTTTTATTAAACACAAATTTGTTTTTTAATTGTTTCCAGACGAACAAAATTGTTTTATTAAATGGTCGCCATTTTAGACCAGTTTAACGTAATTGATTGGCAGCCATTTTGAAATTGTAAGGAAATATCTATTTAAAATAATAAAGAATTGTAATAACGTGTTTTTGAATGGTAATTTATTTAACAAAATTTTGTAATTAAGTGCGATATTAAACAGACTACCATAGTAAAAACTTAAATTTAATATATGGGTAAATTTATAAATTTTATTTTTTTTAAATTTCATTATTTTTGAGGCGCGTGAAAATTATACTACCTATATACCATATGTTATACAGAAAATTTTTCTCCGCAAGTCAACATCTAGTACTATTTGCCTCAAAAAGTCAATATAATTATTCAAATGTCTGACTATATATATACTCTAGTGTAGGAACAAGTTTATTAATGTCATCCATTTTTATTTTACGTGAAGCAAGATTTGGGAAGTGAGCCTACCTGTTAAAAACATTTTCAAGAGAAAATTGTTTTTATCAGCACAATTACAAAATAAAAATATTTTATACCCATGTTGCTCACAGCAAAAAGTTTTACAGCGGACATTCTTAAACCACTTTTAAAACAGTTTTATAATTGTTCTATAAATGTTTTATACCGTACATAAACCCTTGACACCTGTTTGTTTTATAAATGCTTTTCATAAAACTGTTTTATTATTGTTTTAAAATAGGTTTTATGATTGCTCTAAGAACGTTCTTAAAACAGTTTTATAAAGGTTCCTGGAACCCTAATAAAACAAATTTAGCGAACAAAATTGTTTTATAAGTTGTGCCCATTTCTGCTTTATAAGGGTTGTAAGAACGTTTTAGAAATGTTCTTACAACCTAAGAGGTTTTATTAAATTTGTTGTAAGAACGTTCTCTCAACCCTAATAAAACAATGAATTGTTAGTTGGGTCTCTACTGGGTTGTCTTTAATTGAGGAATAACATGTTTTATAGTCAAAAGATATTAGAAGGCTCAAAGCAATCTTAAAAGAAAAAACAGGGCGTTCATTTAAAATAAGACAGATTTGGAGGTTTTAATTTTTCTAAGTTTACCCTGTTTCCTCGACACCCTGTATAATGAAAATACAGTTTACTAATAAAATGTAAAAATATGATCCATTGGGTAATTGCCTGCCAAGGCGATTAAAAAAATCAAAATTTGTAAAATGGTAGCATTATGAAAATTCTTCTGATTTTTCTATTTTTCGGAAAGAAACTACAATTTTTCCTAAATTTGATGATTTAACCCCATATAACCTAAAACAAAAAATGTTAGAATGTAAAATGGAATTTAACAAAAATATAAAATACAGGGTGAATCATTTAAAAAAACCAAAAAGTTTTATGGATAAAGAGTAAATGAGCTTTTTCAGACTTCTGACTCACCCTGTATATTTAGCTTTAAAAAGAGTCTTTGAATTTGTTACGAACTTTGAAAAATTTAGCTTTAATCTTTCTCTTGATATTTCATTATAGGGGATCATCAACAATTAAGACCAACAACCTCTGACTATACAATTGAAAAAAATATAATCTTGGAATAAGTTTATTTGAAAGAATGGGTCAGAATAATGTTGAATGTCACACTTTAAATGTTCAACATCGAATGCGACCAGAAATATCTAGTTTAATACAACCATTATTTTACAAGGAACTTTATAACCATCGCTCAGTGGAAAACTACCCTATGATTTCAGGGATTGATCATCCCATATATTTTGTGGATCATACGGAACCTGAGGAACTTTATGGAGATTCAAGTAAGATGAATATGCATGAAGCTAAATTTTTAATTGAGTTAGCTGTCTATCTACTAAATAACAATTATAAACCAGAGCAAATTACTATTTTGGCTGCTTATCTTGGTCAAAGCTACTGTTTAAAAAAGGAACGGGAAAAGTCTTTACACCCTGACTTAAAAAAGTTAGAATAGCTGTTGTAGACAACTTTCAAGGAGAAGAAAACGACATTATACTGTTGTCACTTGTCAGAAGTAATAATGAAAAAAAGTTGGATTTCTTTCCATTGATAATAGAGTTTGTGTCGCTCTTTCTAGAGCCAAAATTGGTTTGTTCATTATAGGAAATATGACCCTACTGTGTGAAGCAACTGAGGTAAGTATTTTATTAAAGTAATTAAAAATCAAATTCCTTTTTAAATGTCTATCTTTAAATGATTAGTTAACCATTAGGGTTGAAATAAAACTTTTTTTAATCATTTTCGTACAGTCTTTAAAAGGTGTCTCTTGATATACAAAAACTCATGTTGAAATCTAAGTCCGTTAACTTCATGTTCCTCATTGGCTCTGAAATTTGCAAAATAAGTTTTTTTATTGATTGTTTATAAGTAAAAAATCTAAAAATACTTATTTAACATAATGCCTCATTGGTTAATAATGATGTAATAAAAACGTGTTTTAAAAATATAATTTATTTTTTATGTATGTAGGTTTTTTGAATTATGTAAAAATTGATCGCCTATGGCTATTGTTTGATTAAATAGAGCGAGCTGGTGATACTATCCCACTTGTGTTGTTGGAGGATATTGTAATAATGTTTAAAACAATTCCCCAAACAAAATAGATAAAATGCAGATCAAAAGAGCTAGAGTGTCTCAACGGGAGGCTTACACCACTGTATCAGCTAAAATATTACACCATTATTTGCGATATAGGTATAAAAACGCATTGTGGAAGGTAAACTTTATTTCAAATACTTAGGTCAATTACACCAAAGAAAGTTTTTCTTTTGATAAAACTTTTTTCTAAAACAACATTTGACCTATCCGACATGATATCAGTTGGATCAGCTGTGTATTCGAGAGAAACTGGTAAGGATATTTGTCTACATAAAAGGAACTAAAACGTCCTTTACAACATTAGGACTGTTAGAGTTATCTAGTGTTGTCATCTGTTATTATTATATTTTAGACTTAGGCGTTCTTGCCGCAATGGAAGTTCATTAAAATGGAATTAAAAAAAAACACAATTTAAAGGACGTTTAGTTCCTTTTTAAGTAAACAAATAATCTTATCCTTTCCTTCCGAATCTACAGCACTTTTACCTGATTCAACTAACCAGAACGATTCTACATAGAGGAACAACCTTCGGTCTCCGGTGTAATTGGCCCAAGTATTTAGCTAAGTTTACTTGTTTTCCAAAATACATTTTTTTATACCCATACCACAATTATTGGTGGAATATTTTTGAGCCCCAAAGAATACTTCTAAACTGCTGCTCAATTCAACTGCAACTGGAAATTTTTTTGGTAAATTTCAAATCCTTATTACTCTTAAATGAAATGCAATAGCAAAATGCGGCTTTCACCGTTTTGTAGGATAACTTTTTTGGAAAGAAATGGCCATTTTACTTTGTGTAAATTTTCTCTTGTTTTTATTCTACAGGGTGTAATGGAAAAGTCCGGTTTTTTACAAAAACTTTGTCAAGAGCGACATTCTACAAAAAAATAATTTTTTATTTTTAATTATATAGTGTTATTCTGTAGACCATTTTGAAAAACAAGTTTGTCAGATTTTTGATATCTGCTCCATTTTTCATGTTATAATTTTTTTTCAAAAAATTGTTTTTTTTTCATATTGTACTCCCTGTATTTAACAGTTCATCACAGCGATTAATTTTTTGAGATAATTTTAAATGTACATAAGTACCCTTGTAAAACTGTATTAGAATTTTATTTCTAAAAAATTATTAACGCGTCAGTAGCGTCGCAAATGTAACTAAAATGTATTTTGGTAAAATTTCAATTCCCAAAGTTTCAGTGAGCACCACATATTCTGTATTTAAGATTTTAATTGTTTCTCTACAATTTTTAGAAACTACGGACATTTGTCTCGGGACGGTTTTTTAGTTTTTTAAAAAAGTCATCAGTGGCGTAGATATAATTTTTCTTCTGAATGCTCTTTTTAGTTGCCAGAGGATTATTGCATGGAAGTAATAATTTGTAATTCGGGATATTTTAGGGCATTTATCGATTAGCTTAGAACAAACATTAACATTTTTTTTAAATCTTAGTAATTTTAGAAAAAAATATACAGGGTGTTTCGAAAAATTAAAGCTTCCACATTTGTATTTTTTTTTTTAATGAAAAGCAGGGTGTTATTCCTAAGATGATTTTACGAAGAAAGTTTAAATAAACTTATGTTCTGACTGTCCTAATTTTTGAGATACAGGGTGTGAAACTTAAAAAAATAATACCTTTTTTTATAATAACTGTGATACCACTCTACAAATTTTAATGATATTTGGTACATAGCCACTATACATTGGGGGCATTTTTTAAAGTAAAATATTTTTATCTTTTTTCAGTGGCGTTCGAGCGGGATTTTAATTAAATATTTTTTAAAGAAAATCATTGTACGCCACTGCTTTTTTGAAACAAAAATTATTCCTATAATTTCCATTTATTTTAAAGCAAATTTGATATCATGTTATTCTTTTTCCCGACGAATAGTTTTTAATTAATAAAATATGAAGCATTTCTCGGCATGTTCATATATTGTCAAAATTAATAAAAATGCCTTATTAGTGTTTTGGTAAAAGTGGCAAGGTTTATTTTTTTTTATTTAAAAACGCAAGTACCTGCATTTTAAATCTCTAATCTAATCTCTCCAAATCTCTCTTATCCAACTTTTAAAATTCTGTTATAAGAACTTCCTGCCAACATCTTTGGTATATTCGTGAATCACTTAAGAGACTGTTGTAGATCCCGCTCACCAGTTGCATAGAGGTTTAGGTCATTATTATTATTATTATTCTCTTAAAAATCCAACACGACGTATCCCATGGCTCCGACCCCATAGGGCGTCGTGCGAAAGGCCATCCATATCGAAGACCACTCCTCGCGTCCGCTCGGTCAGTGATCCTCTGTCAAATTCATTTGCCTCAGTAGACGAAGGGAACCAAGGACAACAGATTTCTGCATCTTCATCGCCAGTTATTCGAGTGTATTTTGATATGCTGGAATGTACCTCATGTCCCTTAATAACGTTATCTTTCATGCCTCCTAAAACGCCAACTATCAGGACAACCAATCGCACGGTATACTCTGGATAAAGCCTCCGAAGTTCGCCAAGAAGATCTTGATATTTGGCTCATTTTTCCCGTTCTTTTATATCGATGTTAGTTTCTGCAGGTGCGGAGAACTCTATCACATACATGGTGTGATTTTTCTTATCAAGGAAAACGATGTCGGGTTTATTCGCTTGCATTTGATGCGTGGTTGGGAACGCATAGTTCCAGTATATGCGACAGTTGTCATTTTCCACGACTGCCTCCATGTCGCCGGGAGAAAAACGGCAGTATTGCTGTTTCATCGATGCCATAGTAATGACTGAGGTAATAGTAAAGTACCCGAAGAGCGTCATTATGCGGATGGATAAGAACTTAGCATTGGTAGCATGCACTGAACAAGCTGACAATAAGTGCATAAGGGTTTCGGGTTGCTTAACACTATTATTAGTATTTAGGTTAATAATAATAATATTCTTTTTGTAATATACAGCGTGTCTTCGGAAAATCTTACCAAACTTATTAATTATTACATTTACGAAAAAAGTGCCTCCTCATACAAAAAGTCCTACTTAATGAGAAAATACATTTGCACAAAAATATGTGTATGTTAAACGTACGTGGTACCTTAAATAAGACTTATTTCCAAATTAAAATACCAATATATTTCCCAACTGCGGTAGGAAACTTTAAATGGGGATTTGTTATGTAATTTTATGAAGAAAAGTTCCTATAAAGTTATGTCCGGTGTTGCTTCGTTTCTGCAAGAATGGACAATACTAAAAAGTTTTATTTTTAGTTGCATCATAGGAAAAAAGTATAACAACTACATAAAAAGCCAGTGGCGTACACTTTTTTTCAATAATGGTAGTGGTGCCCACCGAGACGCCACTGGACCCAATAAAGTCAATCTAATTAAAGCTTTACAAGCGGTTCATTACATTAGACAAACAGACAAAACAAATTTATTTATTAATCAAGTAAATGAAAATATAAAGGTAGCATACCAAATTCGTCGATCAAAAGAATAACGTAATATTAAATTTGCTTAAAAGTAAATGGAAATTGTAAGAATAATTTTTGTTTAAAAAAAGCAGTGGAGTACTATGATTTTCTTTAAAAAATATTTAATTTAAATCCCGCTCGAACGCCACTGAAAGAAAGATACAAATATTTTACTTTTAAAAATGCCCCTAATGTGTAGTGGCTGGGTACAACATTTTATTAAAATTTGTAGAGTGGTATCACAGTTATTATAAAAAAGATATATATTTTTTTAAGTTTCACACCCTGTATCTCAAAAGTTAGGAGAGTCAGAACATAAGTTTATTTGAGCTTTCTTCGTAAAATCATCTAAGGATTCACACCCTGCTTTTCATTTAAAAAAAATACAAATGTAGAAGCTTTAATTTTTCGAAACACCCTGTATATTTTTTTCTAAATTTACTAAGATTTTAAAAAATGTTAACGTTTGATCTAAGCTAATCGATATAATAATATGCCCTAAAATAACCCGAATTACAAATTATTACTTCCATGCAATAATCCTCTGGCAAGTAAAAAGAGCATTCAGAAGAAAAATTATATCTACGCCACTGATGACTTTTTAAAAAAGTAAAAAACCGTCCCGAGATAAATGTCCGTAGTTTCTAAAAATTGTAGAGAAACAATTAAAATCTTAAATACAGAATATGTGGTGCTCACAGAAACTTTGGGAATTGAAATTTTACCAAAATACAATTTAGTTACATTTGCGACGCTACTGACGCGTTAATAATTTTTTTAGAAATAAAATTCTAAATACAGTTTTAAAAGGGTACTTATGCACATTTAAAATTATCTCAAAAAATTAATCGCTGTGATGAACTGTTAAATACAGGGAGTACAATATGAAAAAAATAAATTTTTTGAAAAAAAATTATAACATGAAAAATGGAGCAGATATCAAAAATCTGACAAACTTGTTTTTTCAAAATGGTCTACTGAATAACACTATATAATTAAAAATTAAAAACTATTTTTTTTGTAGAATGTCGCTCTTGACAAAGTTTTTGTAAAAAATCGGACTTTTCCATTACACCCTGTAGAATAAAAACAAGAGAAAATTTACACAAAGTAAATTGGCCATTTTTTTCCAAAAAGTTATCCTACAAAACGGTAAAAGCCGTATTTTGCTATTGAATTTTATTTAAGAGTAATAACGATTTGAAATTTACCAAAAAATTTCCAGTTGCAGTTGAATTGAGCAGCAGTTTAGTATCTGCATTTTAGCTGATGCAATCGTACAAGACTCGCGTTGATACACTCTTGCTCTCATGATCTACTTTTTATCTATTGTGCATGGTGAATTGTTTTAGGCAATATTACAATATCCTCCAACAACGCAAGTTATCGCCAGTACCACTGTAAAAGTTAAGGAATGCTGTTATCACCAGTGTGCTAGATTTAATCGAAAAATAGCCATAGGCGAGCAGTTTTTACATATTTAAAGAAACCTTTAGGTAAAACAAATTTAGATATATTAAAAAACATATTTAATACATTATTATAAACATATTAGGCTTCAGGAATTATTTAAAATAAGTACTCTTAGATTTCTTAATTTACCAAAAAAAAGCATTTCAATTCAGATATTTTGGAAAACTTCAGAGCCAATGAGGAACTTGAAGATAAAAAGTTAAGGTGTTCAGATTTGAACACAAGTTTTTATATATTGAAAGGAACATTTTGAAGACTGTACAAAACTAATAAAAAAATCGTTCCACCCTATTAACCACGTATTTTAGATTTGGAAATCAATAAGGAGAACTTTAGAGTCTCAAAATGCAATAGGAAGATATTTACCTCTACGTTGCAAAAATCACAAGGAACATATTACACTTGTGTCAAAACCGACCGAGTTTAGCAAAGTTTCACAGGGTGGTTGTAATCAGCCTTGCAATGTTTTGTTAGAATGTGACCATAGATGTGTTAATATATGCCATGGATATGATTCTAATCACAAGTTATATAATTGTAAACAACCGTGCCCCTTGTAAGTTTAACAAAAGATAATTCGCAATAAATGTTCAAAAAATATTAAACATGTAAATAACACTTAATTTTTGACTGTTTTGCTAAATCGGGTTTTTCTAAATAAACAAATAAATAAAAAAAAATGAAATTAGGGAACTGCAAAATCTCTATCAGAGGTAAAATAACTGTTAACAGGACTTAAAAAAATACAGGGTGTCCGCTAGTTAATGGCACACAAAAAGCACATATTCCTTATGCCAAAATATTAAGATTTTACCAAAAATACCTATATCGAAAGTTGATAATAAGGAAGATACAGCGTGTCGAAGGAAAAAATATTTTAAAATTTTTTCGATAATTTTTAAAACTTTATAAATATTTTAATGAAACTCAGTATTCAGGGGTTTTTTGACATGAGCTATTCAGATCTGATATTTTTATGTGTAAACTAGGGGACGTTAGTTACACTACCTAAATTTACCTAAAACGTCTAAACTTTTTGTACTATTCTGTATATGTACCATTTAAGTAAACCAGTAAACTGCCCTATGCTTTCTACACAAAAAAGTTATATTTTGTAAGAATGACTGTGAGCAACCGTTTTCGAGGTATTTTCATATAACTGGTTAAGTACAATTAAAAGATGTTTTTAAAAACAGTGAATCAGCTATAACAAGACTGCGATTCAGCTAAGAAAAAGCCACGCGGTCTTCAGTTTTGTCTGACTTACAAGTTATTTCCCTTTTTGTTGCTCGCACACTACTCGTATTTAAACGACGCGATTAGAAAGAAATAGTTTATTGCGCCGTCGCGTCGGTCACTTGCGTCCCAGGTCTAAAAATATTATGGCCCATTTGCGTCCGGCAGGTCAGGTAGCTCGGCCGGGGGTGGCCCAGGTAAGAGTACCCTTTATTCATTTAATTTTAATGTCAATGAATTTGGCCGCAGGACGCAAGTGGGCTACACGTGCTAAGCGATTCTAGGAATGGGACGCATGTGACCTGCAGCCAGTTGATTGCCGCCTTTACTTGTATGACGCCTCTGGCTTTTTCTTAGCTGAATTCTACAATACAACTGCCTCATGGTAAACGAATTATTAAATGTGTTCTTTCATATAAGTAGGTTGGAACCACAGCTCCGAGATCTGGGAATGGGAACAAACACCCCCACCACTTTCCCCTCTACTCTCCCCACCAACTCCCCCTCTACTCTCCCCAGCACTCTCCCCTCTTCTCTCACCACCAACTCCCCCTCTACTCTCCCCACTAATACAACCATAGCTCCACCCATAGCTCCCCACTACTTTACCCTACTTCAATGATTCCCCCTGCTATTTAATAGCGTAAGAAAGCTTGATTCATTCAGTTATGTATATTAAATGAATAATTAATCCAACATAAACTTGTTTATTGTAAGTGATCTTTACTCTTTCTAGTTGTATTCCAACTAAATTTTCTTTAAAAACTAAACAATTTTTATAATTTGGTTTAGCAATTAATGATTCAGCACCTTGCTTGTTGTGCAATATTTTTCCAATACGTTATTAATCTTATATCCACACGTTTATCAATATTCTCTAGGGATTTGCCATAAATTGCATTATTAAATAATTTATATGAATCTTTCTCTAATTTATTTTTGGAGTTATTTCTCATTTTATTATTTAAATCTATGTATGGTTTCAAAAATGCTAATTGTTTAAATTTAATGGCTCTATGAATTTTAATCAATTGCAATCCGTTTTTAATGGCTTGTTTAAGGTTTCGATAATGAATTACATATTTCTCTTTGTTATTTAAATTACAAATTAATTTTTTTTGTTTGGAAGCAGGCGGACAAATATTTTCAGCCAAAAATGGGAGTTCATTGTGTTTTTCATGTAAATTCTTAGGGTAATTAATATCTACCTCCAAGACATACCCATAGTCAGCATCATCTGCTATCGACATAATATCAAGAGAATCTATTTCTTCCTTTGTCATCCAAGAAAAATCACTAATAGGCAAACATTGACTCATACTATGTCCATACAAGTTGGTTGCATCCAAATACAATATAAATGAATTTGGTTTGGTGGGATCATCATTTTCAACATAATGATTATTTGCTTCAGCTTTTCGAACACTGCAATGACAAACACCACCCAGAACATTATTCTTAAAAAAAGTAACATATCAATGTCTGTTAACAATTCTAATTTGACACATGTTGTTTTTAACATAGCATCCCAACTTAAACCTGGAGATGTATAATATTGTGCAGGATCTAATTTGAATATATTTAGAGATACATTTCGAAATGCTTCAAAGAAGTTAGTTAAAATAAGAACATCAGATAATAAATAAATTTTAGTATAATCTTCAAGTTCGATGGCTTCATCTTTAAGTTTATCGTAAAAATGATCAGTTTCTGGAAGTTGTTTTTCATACAATTTTTCAAATGAATTAACGTAAGAATAAGGATATACACCTTTTCTTCTTATTTCATTAAATTGGTTGGAATTACGAATTTTTTTTTATTTCTACACACTTTTGTTTCCATTTTTTTTTATTTCCACACACTTTTGTTTCCAAACTTTCAGCAAGTTTTTCTAAAGAGCAACTAACAAAGCGAAATGAGTCTAAAAATTTTATTTTAATAAAAATATTTTTAATTTTATCGTCTTTTTTAATTTTATCAACTAATATATGTTTCGAAAAGGAAATATACTTTTCTTTGGTTTGTGCAAGAACATCAATATTATCCTTTTCACAACAAAGCTGCTTTATAAATAAATGACTATCATATCCAGTTAAATTATGAAAGAAAACAGGTATAAAATTAGGAATTTTAAAATTTAAATTGCAAATACTGTGTGCAGCACCTCGAAATTTTCCTGATAAATGATCCTGATCCCTTACCATTTCATCTTCAGGTTTAAATTTTTCATCACAAATATGACAATTTTTACTATTTTTAAAACCACTTTCCTCTTCGTTTGTTAAGGGTATCATTGGTACTATATTTTTCAAATGCTCTTTATAAATTCTGTGAACGTGCCTTTCGATTCGTCTACAAAATTCATCAGCAGCATCAGTACCGATTAATAATCTAACACTGATAAGAGAGTCATCGTAGGAACATTTAATGAAGTAAGAAAAGGCGTAAGGTTCATGTTTATAAGTATTTCGTGTAGAAGAAATGTCTTCCTTTTCTATTTGTTTATATTCTAAGGGATTAAGAAAACATTCAAAGTCTGCATAAATAAGAAAAGGCATCTTCAACTGTTTTTGAAAATTTTCAAATTGTAGAATATTTTCTAGAACATGTTGACCGTATTTATTAATTTTAAATTCATTGGTAGGTAATTTTGTAAACAAGTGATTGCAATCATTCATTTAATGCAATTTTAATTTATTTAGAGAATGAAAATAAATTAAACATCCATCACAAAAATACTTTTTATAAGATGTTTTATTAATCTGAGATGAAAGCAACCTAGACATATTCTTAATCCAACAGTAATGATTGTTCTCACCATCACTAAATAACAACAAGTTCACATGAATCGGTAGTTTTTTAAGAGAATAGTGAAGTGGACCTATCACCTCATATTTAAATTTATTATCTTCATAAACACTCTCTAGTCCATAAACATTCACAGATATCTGATTTAATGTTTCAAATTTATGTATGTCTTTTAATTTCATTGGAATTTCTATTCCTTCAAATTTAAGAACTTCTAGAGGGTTTGGATAGGAACTTGGTTTATCACTATTATTTATTGCAGGAAATAATGCACTTATCACACTCCATGCGAAACAATACTGGTCATTGTTCTTTACATTTATTACTGCTTGTTTATTTGCGATTTGCTTTGGAAGCGGTATATAAGTTGATGCCCTTACTGGATTATACTTATTAACGTTGAGTTCTAAATGTAATATTTTTTCCAAAGCCCATCCTGATCCGTTTTCTGCGAATATTGATGCTTTTTCCTGAATCTCAGCCAAAAATTCTTTATAAATATTATTCAAGTTGGTTGTTGAGCATATAACCTTATTTTTGGTATTCAAAGATTTAGTTTCTATTGTTTCTTTTGTTTGTAAAACATATTGTCCAAATAGTTCTACATTCACCTTAATCAACTTATGCTTCACCATTTGCTTCGATAACAATCTTATAAAGTTTTGCTGCACTTCATTTAAATAATCATCAATATCTATATACCTTTTTGACAGAAGCAACATATAAGAGATAATCCTGTTTTTAAATGCAGAAGTTATAATTTTGATGTTATCATTATTTTCCTTAATCACTGCAATTTTATGTAAATTTGATCGTAGATGTGCACCAAGTTTATTTTTCTTATACCAAATATTACAATCTTTACAGCGTGAAAGTATAAGTTTTGGTGTTTTAAGTTGTCCCACATCATCAAATTTAGATTTATTTTCACCTTGATTGCATATATTGGAAACAGCTTTCCTTTTCTGATGGGAACAGGATGGTCTCATAGGACATTATTCTCTCTTATGCCTGTAGAGATTATATTTTTGGGTAAAAACTTTGTTACAGTCATTGCATAGAAACATTATGGCTTTATATGATGTTGAAATGAAGCGGTAGGAAATTAAACAGATTTATTCTTCTGCTTCCAGATGTTTATTGTCTATTATCATACACTCATATGTTTGAATTTAGTCCTAAATTTATTAATTTTAGATGATCAGTAAAATATTTAGCACTTATCAAGTCATTATTAAAATCATCACACAAATTTATAACTTCACCATATAGAAGAGTTAGTGAGACAATATGTGTTGTAATATTTTCAATTTCTAAAAGAGTACGCACTTTAGTGACACAATGTTGCTTAAGTTCACTCACTCTTTGTTTTTTTTTTTTTTTATTTTGTTTATTGTTCAACATTTATAATTCTTTTATAAAAATCCACCAACTCTTCTGATATTTTAACAGGTCTCAACTAACAACAATTCTTACACCACTGTATGCAATAGGAATTACTGTTAACCATTTAGGATACATATAACTGAATGAATCAAGCTTTCTTTCGCTATTAAATAGCAGGGGGAATCATTGAAGTAGGGTAAGAGTGAGTGGGGAGCTATGGTTGTATTAGTGGGGAGAGTAGAGGGGGAGTTGGTGGGGAGAGTAGAGGGGAGAGTGCTGGGTACAGTAGAGGGGGAGTTGGTGGGGAGAGTGGGGGGGGTGTTTGATTCCCATTCCCAGATCTCGGAGCTGTGGTTCCACCCTACTCATTATACTTTGAGAAGCTTTAATACCACCTTAGTATTTTATTTAACAGAAATTCATTAATTTAACGTAATTAAAAGCTGGCCATAAAAAGAAACGCAAGCTAAGTCTCTATGTAACCGGGGCTTTAAAATAAATTATAAAGCTTATGAAAATATCATAATTTTAGTACAATACCAAGGAAGATTCTGGTTAAGATAATAGTTAAAAGGAATGAAATTTATTTTTAAATCTTTATTATTGATTTAACTCGGAAAGATTTTAACGTATAACTTTCTCATTCATTCTTTCATTCGCCCAAACGTAACCTAAATGACATTTTTAGTAGTATTTTTTGTATAATGATGGTAAAACAATTTATTCCAGGGAGTTTGATCCGAGAAATACTGATGCCCAGTTGTACATACAAAGCAGGTTTAAAGTCAGTTCTACTGAACTGATGTCAGGCCTTTGAACTTTCCGTAAAATCTCAATATTGCTGTCAGTGTCAAGGAATTGAGATTTAACGAAGTTCAAAGGCCCGACCTCAGTTCAGTAGAACTGAGTTTAAACCTGCTTTGTACAACTGGGCCTTGGAATATTTTTTGGATATCTTTTAGTTTTTATCCCTTTATTAAAAAAAAACACAGTACCGTGTGTAAAATCAGCACCACCCTCCTAACTTTTGAATGGTTTATTATTTTTTCATAAAAATTTAAGTATTTTAGTAAGACAACATAAACCAAATATTAGGCAAGAAATGACAGATATAATTGTCAAACTGAGAGTTAGGCGCCATTAAAAAAAAAACATAAAAGGAAAGGAGGGTCTTTATTTAAAAAGCCCCTGTCGAGTTCTTCATAACCCTAGAATACAAAGTCAATACCTTTATCTATTACAAAAGAGCTGTTTTTTAAAAATTACCTAATGAATCCTTGATTAAGATGGCCATAATTTCCAAAACTATTAAAGTTAGATATACCTAATGTGGTATTTTCTTAAAGCTTTTTTAAAGTTTTTTTAGTGGTGATATTGGTAATAATATAAACGGTAGGCCAAGAAGTTCATATGTTTGTGGTGCACCCTGTATATTATATTAACATTAAAAATATATTTAAAAGACACTTAAGAAAATAATGCATTAAGTATATCTAACTTTATTAGTTTCGGAAATATGGCCATCCAAATTAGGTATTTAGATAATTTTATAGTACCGTCATTTTGTAGTAGGTAAAGGAGCTTTATATCCCTCTTTCCATTTACTTTTTTTTCAAAATAGTGTCCAATTATTAGTTTGGCATTTTTATCTTTCATTTTTCCCTGCAATTTAGTTTATGGTGTCTTAGTAAAGTTAAATTTTCATAAAAAATACCGAACGAACAATTCAAAAGTTAGGAGGGGGTCCTGACTTTAGACACACGTTGTATATTAGTATATGTAAATAACAAGGGATATATTTCACAGATATTTTTATACATTTTTAACGTGAAATGACTTTTTAGGTTGTTATGTGACAACGAGAATCACAAGTGCAAAAACTATGTTTTGAGGAGTGTGGTCCCTGTCGTTATCTCGTAGATCATGAACTATCATGCGGACACAAAAAACTCTGCCATGTTTTACAAAGTTGGGTACATATAAGTGCATGGAATTGTTAGAAGTTACAACTGACTGTGGACATGTGCAAACTGTTCCATGTTCTACTGACCTTACAGTATTTGAATGCAAAGAACTAATAGAAACTGAGCTAAAATGTGGACATAAGCAAATGATTCCTTGTTATACCAATACTTTCCCTGAAGGTGAAATCATAAAATGTGAAATTGAGACCGAAAATGTTATTCCCAAATGTGGGCATACACAAATAATACCTTGCTTTGAAGATATTAACACATATAAGTGCCAATTTAAAATGGAAGTTACTCTTAAATGTGGACATAAAAAAGAAAAGTTATGCTATATTAATAAAGAGTCGGTAAACCTGTTCGGCAGTTTGTGATAAAAAACTGTCGTGCGGACATAAATGTCCTCAAGAATGCCATACTCATGATGATCCTCGTCATGTCTGGGTAGGTTTTGGTTAGATCACCATCTTCTAGATGTTTAGAATTATAATGAGCCGTTAGTCCAATTCTATCATCCAGAAAGCGATAGGTCAGATATTATACAGGATATTTCATTAAGGGTGGATAGGTAGGATATTTTAGGAAGTAATGATGGAAAATAAGGAAAAAAATCTTCTAAGAGGATCGGCTATGAGAAACCGCTGTTAATTATTTTTAAGTTCCTAAGTATACCGCTAGGGGGCGAAACACCTATAGTCGTGTATAAAAATACATTTTTCTTGGAAATCATCTAGTATATATAAGTTAGAAAAATAATATTATCACTGTATTGCCATTAGAATTTTGCATATTTTTAATTCATCATTATTCTTTGTAGGGCGTAAAATAAGGGCTGTAGAGAAGACTAAGGTTAAGGCCACTGCTTAAAATGCCTTATAATTTTGGTTTACCTTAGCAAAATTTAACGAACTTCGTTTTATTCTACAGAAGAATCTTTACTGATTAGAAAAAGTCTTTGTCTTTTGTTGCTTCCGTGAGAGGGCACGGTTATTTTATTTAAAATGGAAATTAAATCATATTTGCAACAAAAAATTTATAACCGCATATCAATATCTTTATTCGTTTAAAAGTTATTGCAAAAACAATGTTTTTACCAAATTCGTTGTAAAAATACTTAATATTTAAAATTTTTGTAATCCAGCATGCCATGACAAATAAAACATATTTTTAAACTTTATCTTAACCTTAATTTTACTACTAATAATAAAAGTACTCATAAAAATAATAATAATGATTATAATTAAAATATTTTAAAAAACACATTAAGCCTATTTAGATGACCAACAAGGGCCCTAATAAACATTTTTAAAAATTTGCGCCATTTTTTTGGCCTCCTATTCAATTGGTTTTAAATTTTGATTTTAGGACCTAACTTTAGGCCGTGGTAAAAGACTTACAATTCAAAACAACAATAAAATTTTATATTGTGTAAGGCTTTCGCGGCCATCTTCTGTTAAATTTAAGTTTTTCGGACTATTCGGCCGTCGTAGATTTTGTATCCTTGACGTTTCGCCAGCGCGAGTGGTTGGCATCCTCAGAAGGTTTCTAGTAAACTACTTGCGTACCGAATAGCCCAAAAACTTAAGTTTATTAATAAAATTTTAATACTATTACCATTTTTTAATGGCTTTGCAAAATATGGATAAATTTAACCATAAATAATTAAATTAAAGGTCTAGTTGCTCGCCTGGGTAGTGTAACTGTTTGGACTATTTTTGTTAGTTTCATTATTATAAGTAGATTAAATCCCGTTAAATACGACGCGACGGGTTTAAGACGGTTATTATTGATTTAAATTAAGCGCCTCTCTCAAATGCTTTTAAACCTTCCTAGTGCACTATGACATTTGTTTGTCATAATTTGCTAGTGGGTGGTAGAGGAGTTTTCCTCGCCTGAGGAGGTACCACCCCACTCACCCTTTAAAGGACCCGTGAAGTATAACGAACGTTTCGGGTTCTGGGTGTGTGAGTCAGTCTTCCTTCTTTCTTCTTTTTCTTTTCTTTTTTTTTTCTTTTTACCCCCAAACTATGTACAAATGATGGCGGCACACCCGGAAGTAAAATGTTCTGGAGGTAAAATACCCCTCCATTCGGATCTCTGGGCGAGGGGTGCATCCGGGAGGCCTTTATCGAGAAGTTTAATTTCTTTTGCAAATATATGTGTGCTTAACACCAATATAATTATAGGAACTTGTCATAATATGTTCATGTTTTCTATATGAATCTGTAAGATTGCCCACGTATTCTGGGAGACCTTGTATCAATATTATATGCATACACACACATAATTTTGGAAAATTAAAGATATGTCAATAAAATTTAATTAAGTTAGGGAAAAAACACAAAAGGGAAATCGCTTGAAACTTGGATTTTTTGGACTTTGTTTAGCTTACATAACAGTCAATAGAGAAATATTGCACAGTAAAATAAGGTCAGGCACTAATAATACCGGCCTTATTTTGACATCTGAGCTTGCGCAGATGCATAGTAGGTTAAGGACTCCCTTAATAAGGATAGTTCCTGGCTTTATTTATGACGGTTTGGAGTCGTGCCTTATTTTGGTCTTATTTTAACTTCGGAACTGTTCGTATAACCGGACGGCTGCCGACCACAAAATCTAAAAGTTTTTGGAAGAAAAAATACTGAAAACCTTGCTTTTTAAAATGTATTTCTGTTGTATTGTGTAAAACAAAACCCTACAACACAAATCATTAAAGAAAAACTACTAAACATTTTTCCCCATTTTTTAGGTTAGTGGCACTGTCAACATGATTTGCAATAACTCTAAATTATGGGTACAAGCACTATTTAAATAAGGCCGGTATTAATAATACCCGAGCTTAATAAGGCAACTTGCAATAATTCTCTATTTACTGGTGTAGCTAGGGTTTTTATTATTATTATTTTTAATCTAAAAAGTGAAATATAAAGCCACACTAAATATACAGGCTGTTACAAATTTAAGAGTCCCCCACTTTTTCTCCTTCTATAAAATGACTTTAATAAATTTAATATTATTAACCTTGATTTTTTTATTATGCTGATTATCTGGTTTTAAACCTAATAAACTCGTATTTTATTTCTAAATTTAACGACGTATTACTCTTTTCATTTATGCGATGTTTCGAACCAAAAAACCATCATTCATTATTTCACCATTAAAATTACGATTTTATCCTAAACGTCCGTGGAACGTTTTATTTGAAGGAAAGCATATTTATATAAGGAGGTGATCTGCAGACCGCAGTTTTTGACAAAATCAACAAAATCTAGTTATGTATGGGATGTTATATTTTAAATAGTGTTCCGACAGACCACACAGGGGTTTTATCGTATGGTTTTTCAAGGAAATAAAAGCGTTTTGTTATGCCTAATGTGTTCTTTCGGCTGGTACACTATCTAAAATATAATATCCCATACATAACTCGGTTTTGTTGGTTTTGTCAAAACTGCGGTTTGCAGATCACCTCGTCATATATCCTAAAATATGTCCCAAATCCGACCTCCCTTGGAATATTGTTCTCATATCTGGGCCATGGCGTCTTCCACAACTTTAGGCATTCTTGATTCCAAAGAAGAGCTATTCGTCTCATTAATAATCCTTTACTTACAAAAAGGCTTTTCTCTCTTGCCCATCGTCGGGCTGTGGGAGATTTATCGCTTTTTATAGGTACTTTCATGGCTTCTGCTCTGAGTAATTGTATAATTCCTCCACTCACGGTGCCCAACAGAAAAACTCGTGGTGCCACGCGTATGCATCCCTAAACAGTCCAACTGGACAGGCCTTGAACCACTTTGTTTGTTCTTTTAACCCCATAGTTTCTAAAATGTGGAACCTGCTGCCCGTGGAGGTCTTTCCTTCCCCCAAATCTTCAAGTATTTAAGTCCTGTGTCAACAAACTCCCTCTTACCTCGCTTAAGACACCCACGGTACGTTAGTATTTAGGCTTTTAGCCTTCATGGATTGTCCAAAAAATTAAAAAGCATGCATTAATTTTTTTCCGATACTATTTAATATAATTCTTTTTATTTATTTTTTTATAATTTTTAACAATCTACAGGAATGAATGTAATATACGTATTTTTACTCATACATACGTATTAATATAAAGCATTAATTAATTTAATCAAACTCCGCCGTTTGCAAAAAAATATTGTATGTATATAGAGGTATAAAAATGTTTAAAGATCATAAAAAGGTCCCCACTTTTACAATACATTACTAATGCTCATTTCCACCAACTGTTTTGGAGGATCCTTGGCGCTAGGTAGAGAATATTTATATGGAAGTAAGGAAGGACTGTGCACCGGCTGCCCTCGCCAGGAGCGGCCCACGGCTCCGGTACAAAAGAGCGACATACGAAAGAGCGACATACAAAAGAGCGACACCATTTGAGCGACATACAAAAGAGCGACATCCCTAAACAGCGACATTCCAAAAGAGCGACATACAAAATAGCGATACTCTGCAACCTTGATTAAATTAAAACTCTTTACTATGATTATTCTTTTCGCTATCTTAATGAAACCAGTAGAAAAGTTAGTAAAACTATTATTTTATTACACTAGAAACAGAAGCAAACATAAATATAAAAGTAGTATTTAAACAAATTTATAGAAGAATAAACATTTTAAAGAGATAAATTAAGAGCTATCGCACGAAGATACTCTTTCACATTTCTAAACGCATAATTCTGGACTAAAACCTGCAGCCGCTGTTTTTGTCTTATATACTTTGTCTTTGCTCCAGGTTCTCTGTGACCAATCCTAAATCTTGTTATGAACAACTCAGTTTTCTTCTGCTCATTATGGATATGTTCAAGTAGTTTGTAAATAGTCGGGTGCTGGCAGTCTATCGCATTTTGGAATGCATTGTGCCATGCTTCAATGGAATTGTTCGTTTTAGGAAGGCCGGTTCTTATCCTGTCGTATACATTCCACAAACCGATTTCGTATCTTGGTTGCAGTTGATATAGTCTTCTACCGACATAATTTTCTTCCCAATACGTCACAATGGGTGTTAGTTCTTCAGGAAAGTCTTCTTGGATAATCTCCAATGCAAATTGCACGTCTCTTGGAGGAACATAACTAAGTGCTATAAGCATTTTGCAGCACACTCTGATTTCTTCTTTTTTCCTTGTACAATGCCGTCAATCCTTTTTTTTTTAATGTTTCTCCAAAGGCTCTGGGAGAGATGGAATTGACATCCCACCAAATCAACATTAGGAAAAATATTTTTAATGGCATTAATTGGTGCCATTTCAAAGTCTGTGACAATGCTTTTAGGATTAAGTGCAGTTTCTAACTCCTTTATTTTATGAAAAACTTGGGTGTAAGTTTCCATTTTTGTCTTCTAGCAAAGCATATAACATAGGAACAGCTTTATTTTCCATTAATGCATGGATGGTATACAACTGCAAAAAGCAGTTCGGTACTATTTTAAATGTACCATCAACTGCCCAGTTGTTAAATTCTGCTAATATTTTAAGGTTGGAATTTGTACCAAATAATAAAATTCGACAGTCCAGTTGACTACTTGAGTCATACAAAAGGAAAGCATCCCCATCACTTGTTTTTTTATACTTTTCCAAAATAACAACTTCGAAGCTACAGGAAAAGTTTGTAGAGCATCCCTCGCCAAAATCTCTTTGCCTATTTATGACTTTTTGGAAGCATCGTATGAAGGCAACAAAACCTTTTCCTCTGTGCTTAAATTGGATATATTCATATTTACAATGTTTCTAGGTCTTAACTCTAATACTTCCCTCGCAGTTTTCTTAATTTTATTATTAAATAGGTCTATTTTTTCTTCGGCAGGATTTGGAGCGTGGTTGTGAGGAGTTGTCGTCCTTTTTCCCCGTTTTCCACTTTTACAATTAATCTTCCCTTACACCCGGACTTGGAACATCTCCAGTTAACAGAATATGCAAAAGATTTGTCTTTCCTGTAGCGATATCCCTCGTAGTAAATAATCGGCTTTGATTTTTGTGAAAACGCATCCATTTTTCTAACTTTTCTTAGACAAATACTGGTTGTTATTACCATATAAACATGTTGTCAACCATACTTCGAAAAAGTAGGACATTTACATAATAAAGGTATTAAGCCAACACCTACGCAGGTGTCAATTATTATTAAAAATAAAATGTTGAAGGTGTCATTTATTTGCATATATGTCAATATCTTTTATGCGAAATAAAGACTGAAAAAAGCAATTTTATCTTGTGACTTACGAGAGTTCGATAATGCAATGCAGCGACATTAAAAGTACATTTTCTGTTGTTATTGTATATAATTTTCCGTTGTCGCTTTTTAAATATGTCGCTATTTTGAGATGTCTCTCTTTTGTAAGTCGCTTATTTGGGATGTCGCTATTTTGGGAAGTTGCTCTTTTATATGTCGCTGTTTTGGGATGTCGCTTAAATGGTGTCGCTCATTCGTATGTCGCTCTTTTGTACCGGAGCCCCTTCGAATGATTAGTATAGATTCGACTTTTGTGGTGTAAACTTCTAGACATTGACAAGTTAAGATTTGTCGTTATTGTAACCCGTGTTATCCGTGGTTTATAATAATTTTTTTGTGGGTTAATTAATTAGTCATTATTAATTAATACAGGTATTTTTAAATATAACCAAATATATTTACTATTTGCCCTTTGGCATATGTCATTAGTGTCAGAACACTACGAGCTTCTCCTGCGACCGAGCTATCGAGCAAATGTAGGGTTGAGTGCGATTCGGTTATTCGTTTATTATTCGATTATGTTATAATATATTGCGATTAACTACTGCGAATAGTGAGCGCCAAAGCTAAATTCAGGGATAAAATAGCACTTATTGTTAATAGATGTATTTTGGGTGTGTTAGTAGAAGATATCGTGGATAATGTTGGAATATACGCTGAATTCACTTCTAGGTAGTTTATATCTCTAAGTATTTTTATTGTAACCATAGGTACTTTTAGATTTAAGAAGAAGAACTCTCTCTCTCTCTCAAGATGTGAATTAGAATAATAACTAATTTTGTATATGTTAATTATAAATCCTTAATCATCTTAAAATAAATAATTATAAAACAAAAACCCAGTTGTGATTTCATTAGGTTATGGGCCCAGGATTATAGATAGAGTTGAGTTTAGTGCCCAGGATCACGGGAAAGTAAATAAAAAGAAAAATGGCTAGTGCAGGAGCAAAGGGTTATACAATAGAACCTCTAAGTGGTAAAAATTATCACAACTGGAAATTCAGGATGGAACTGATTCTAGCAGAAAACAAAGTAAAAGGTTGCATTTTAAAGGAAATAGATAAACAAAAAGAAAATGAGGTACAGAAGGATGACAAAGCGAAATGTCTTATTGTACAGTCTGTCGAAGATTCACAGATTGAAAGTTTACGTAAATGTGAAACAGCTTACGATATGTGGAATGTGTTAAAGGAAAAGTATGAGAAAAAAGGGTTGCCTGGCCAACTGTTTTTAAAAAAGAAACTTTTATCCATGAAATTAAAGGAAAATGAAGATTTGGAAAAGTTTATGGGTGAATTTGAAAATATTATAAGACAATTAAAAGATGCAGGTACAGTCATTCAGGATGATGACATTATATGTAATTTATTGCTTAGTCTACCACCATCATTTGCAACAGTTGTAGCAATTTTAGAAAATATACCTAACCTTACATATGACATTGCAAAATCAAGAATCCTAGCCGAGAATGAAAAAAGGTTGTTGACCAAGATAAATAATATGACTCTAAATAATACAAACACTGTAGCATCTGCATTTGTGTCTCAAAGTACTTGTTTTAAGTGTGGACAAGTAGGCCATTTTAAAAGAGAGTGTCCAAATAAATATCAGTGGTATGATCAACAACAGCAAAGTCAAGCTGGACGTAATCAGTTTAGAGGTGTACCTAGAGGAAGATGGACAAATGGAAGTTTTGGTAGAGGTAGAGGAAGATTCCAAAGAGCAAGAGGACATAGAGGTTATAATGGGGTTCCAGGAAGCAATCTAGTGGTACAAACAGGAAATAATGGAAATCAAGTACCTACAGAAAATAACGATAAAGACAGTAGTGTATGTTTTATGGTAGGAAAAGGTGAGACAGAGAGAGAAAAAGGTAGGAATGATATTTTAACTTTTTATATAGATTCTGGCTGTACACATCATATGGTTAGCGAAAAAGAGTACTTTACTGATTTGTTAATGTTAGATAAACCCATTAAAGTTGCAATTGCTAAAAATGATACTTATTTAGATGTATTAGGTGTAGGAAATATTGAAGTTTTAAGTGGTAAAGAAAAATAAAATGTACAATCAAAAATGTTTTTATATACCAATGTTACGTAAGAATTTGTTATCTGTAAAGAAACTTGAAAGTGCAGGGCTAAGTGTTATTTTTGAAAACTGTGAAGTAAAATTAATAGATAGGAATAATAAAATAATAGGTTCAGGTAAAAGAAATAATCTGTATGAAATTTCATTTGAAGTTTTAAATTTTGCTAAAGAGTGTTTAAATGTAGAAAGTAGTGATGATGAGTTTACTAAATGGCATAGGCGTTATGCTCATATAGGGGTTACAGGATTAAAAGAAATTATAAATAAAGAAATGGTGTTAGGCATAGAGAAAAACATAAAACATAATAAAGTAGATTTTTGTGAAGCATGTGTGGAAGGAAAAATGACTCGTTTTCCTTTTGGCACTAGATCGAAAAGCACTCGAATATTAGAGATAGTTCATACCGATGTGTGTGGTCCTATAACACCAGAAACCTATGATGGTTTAAATTATTTTGTTACATTTATTGATGATTTCTCTAATTTCTCTGTAGTTTATTTGATAAAAAATAAAAGTGAGGTTTTTCAAAAGTTTAAAGAATATGTTAAAATGGTGGAAAATAAATTTTGTAATAAAATATCCAAACTTAGATGTGACAATGGGGAGAATATTCTTCAGGGGATTTTATTGATTTTTGTAAAGAAAAGGGTATAACTTTAGATTATACATGTCCATACACTCCACAACAAAACGGTAAAGCCGAACGTAAAAATAGAAGTCTTGTGGAAAGAGCTCGAGCAATTATTTCTGATTCAGGAATGTCAAAAGAATTTTGGGGTGAAGCTATTTTAACATGTAATTATGTAATGAACAGGGGTATTTCTTCAAACTTAGGTTATGTTACTCCATCTGAAATCTGGTATAATGTTAAACCAAATGTAAGTAATTTTAGAATATTTGGTTGTACTGCTTATAGTCACATACCTAAGGAAAAAAGAACGAAATTTGATGTTAAAACAGAAAAATGTATAATGTTAGGTTACACACCAACAGGTTATAGACTTTGGAGTTTAGAGAGGGAAAAATTAATAGTTAGTAGGGATGTTCAGTTTGATGAAAATAGTTTTTATTTTAAGAAAAAGAGGTGCAATTAGATCTTTGTGAAAACAAGATACATAAAAATGAAATTCGGGAAACCATGGAGGATAAAAATGGAAAGGACATAGATAATAGTTTTAGGGAAGTCAATAATGGAAAGGAACATGATAGGGAAAGAAATTTAGAATTAGATGAAGGGAGATACAAAAGGCATACTAAAATTCCTTCCAAATTTAATGATTATGAATTATACATGGCATTTAATGCTTGTAATTTTGTCGAAAATGTTCCAAATAGTTTTGATGATCTGAAAAATAGGGCAGATAAAAACAGCTGGATGGAAGCAATACAGAAAGAATTAAATTCAATAGAGGAGAATAATACGTGGGAAAAGGTAGAAAAACCAAATAATGTAAACATTCTTGATACAAAGTGGGTCTTTACTTTTAAATCTTTGGAAGAAAATGAAATAGATAAGTTTAAGGCAAGGTTAGTCGTCAGGGGTTTTGCTCAAGAAAAAGATAATAATTTTGATGATATATATTCTCCTGTTGCAAAAATGACAACAATTAGGGTTTTATTAGTGTTAGGAAATCAGTTTAATCATCATTTTCAGCAGTTAGATGTTAAGACCGCCTTTTTAAATGGTACCATCAATGATGATGTATACATATATCCACCACAAGGTGTTGTATGTCAACCAAATTGTGTTTATAAATTAAAGAAGTCATTGTATGGTCTAAAAGAATCATCTAAATGCTGGAATGAAGAAATAAACAAATTTTTATTAGAAATAGGATTTAGTAGGTCAGAAAATGATTTTTGTTTATACGTATTAGATGTTAAAAATGATAAAATATTTTTATTAATATATGTGGATGATATAATCTTAACGGGTTCAAACTTAAATGATTTAGAAGTTATAAAACAAAAATTAATGAAAAGGTTTAAAATGAAAGATAAAGGGGAACTTAAAAATTTTCTTGGATTACAAATAACATATGATCGAGAAAATGGCACTTTAAAAATTAATCAGTCAAAGTATATAGAGAGTATTCTAAAAAGATTTGGCATGTACGATTGTAAACCTTCAGATATACCAATTGATCCTAAATTAAAGATTAAATATGCGGAACCGTATGAAATGACCAATAAACCTTTTCGTGAGTTGGTGGGTTGCTTAATGTATTTAATGTTAGGCACTAGACCAGATATTTGTTTTTCTTTGAATTTTTACAGCAGATTTCAAGATAAAGCTTCTAATGAAACTTGGGGTTATTTAAAGAGGATACTAAGATATTTAAAGAGTACAGTAAATATGGGTCTAGAATATCACAGAAATAAAAATTGTTTTGATCTTTGTTGTTATGTTGATGCCGATTGGGCGAATGATACTGTTGATCGTAAGTCTGTGTCAGGCTATTTATTTAAAATTTGTGATAATATTATTATGTGGGTAACAAAGAAACAACAGTCTATATCATTATCCACAACTGAAGCAGAATTAATAGCTCTATGTTCATCTGTATGTGAAGGTTTATGGTTGAGAAAACTTTTTGTTGATTTTGCCATTGATCTTAATTCCATTACATTTTTTGAAGATAATCAAGGTTGCTTATCTCTTATTAAAAATCCATGTAATAACCGTAGAGTTAAACATATTGACTTAAAATTTAACTTTGTTTGTGAATATTTTAAAAGGGGTTTAATTAATATTGTTTATATAGAAACTTCCAAACAACAAGCAGATATTTTGACTAAAGGATTGCCAAGGCAGACTTTCAATAAATTTAGAGACCTTTTAGGTTTGAAGGAATTCAGCGAAGGGGGTGTTGGAATATACGCTGAATTCACTTCTAGGTAGTTTATATCTCTAAGTATTTTTATTGTAACCATAGGTACTTTTAGATTTAAGAAGAAGAACTCTCTCTCTCTCTCAAGATGTGAATTAGAATAATAACTAATTTTGTATATGTTAATTATAAATCCTTAATCATCTTAAAATAAATAATTATAAAACAAAAACCCAGTTGTGATTTCATTAGATAAAGTTGTCATGTATTAATAATGCGGCCAAACACGGCTAATATTACTTTAAACAATAATATTATGTATAAAATTATATTAAAAAAGCATATGCTATTAAAATAGTAGCTATTTTTATCTGCTATTTTTGTTTAGCAGTAGCAGAAGCGACTTTTATTAAAGAAAAATAGCGGGTTTGACACACCTTTAATCCCTGACCGTTCTCGAAATTCCTGATGGTGACCCTTAAATTTATAATGTCCTGAATTTTGGTGTGGGTCCCATGTCTCACTTTTTAGATTAAAAAACCGTAGCTACGCAGTGACTGCTACCAAAATATTTTTGATTATAACATTATTTTTTTAAATGAACCTTTAGATTTTTTATTTAAATATACTATGTGGTCCAATAAGTGTTCGACAAATAGCAAACTTTAATTTTTATAATTTGTAATTTGTCAGAAAAATGTATTCGTCATAAAAGTTGGTGCATAGTCTCAAACTGTATTAGCGGTAGTTGTTTTTATTAAAAGTCCTTTATTATACAGGGTTAAAAAACACAAAAATGGTTAAGACTAAAATAGGTTTTTTCATAAAAAAATAACAAAAGTTAAAATGAAAAAGGCATTTAAAATCTTTTTTTTATCATCTCCAACTATTTTTACTTAATTTTGAGTAACTTTAATGCAGTAAAAACCTGTTTGTAAAATTTTACTGGATTTATAAAATTAATATAAATATATTTTTTTATCTTACCGCCAACTTCAGGTTTGTTGCATCATTCTAAAATGTTACAAATATTCTTTTAATAAGACTTTGCTTTATATTATAACAATAATGTGCATGTAAAAATTTTGTATTTAACGTACTTTTTTATTCTCATAAAAGCGTAGAACCGGTAATTTAAAATTTATTTAAAAAAATATGATAAAAATCAGAGTTGGGTCAAATACGAATACCGTATAAATAAAGGATTTAAATACCAAGAAAAAAAAGTATTTAAATACTGAGTATTCATGAATACCAGGATTAGATATTCATGAACACTGAAGATCAAAAAAGCTTGTTCTCAGTTCTTTTATTTTGAAGAGCAAAAAAGGTCCGGTATTGTGATTTGGGATACTGCAAATTCCGGTATTCAAATACTGGGTTTCTCGGTATTTGAATGCTGCTATTCACATTTCGGTATTCGAATACTTCATATCCCAGTATTCGAATACTCTTATTTAAAAACGGTATTCACAATACAAAAACCCGAATACTGAAAAAAAGTATTTAGCCAATTACCAAATACACACAGCTGTAGTCGAAAACTATTCGAAAACAAATTTACAAAAAATCATTTGCTGCACACTTAATGAGCCATACTGTATAGTTGTATTTTTTACTTATCAGTTTTTGTTTTAGTACAAATGCATCGAGGTATGTAACAGAAACCTAAAGGACTGTAACAATCCTGAAAACCATCCAAAATGTTCTTTGAAATGTTATGAAAGATGTCCCCAATGCAAAATAAAGATTATAAAGTCATATGCCACATGTTCTCACTTTGAAAAGCTAGCTTGCCACGAGGCAATAGAGACCAGAACATGTAATAGACCATGCAGCAAGAAACTTACTTGTGGTCACCTATGTGAAAATAAATGCAGTGAATCGTGCAGCTCTTGTAATTTACCTTCATTTAAAACCATACCTGAATGTGGCCACAAAATCAAGCTAAAATGTACAGAAACTCCAAATCAAAAAAATTGCACAAAGCCATGTACCAAGATTCTTATTTGTGATCACAAATGTATTGCAAGATGTAATGAAACTTGTGCCTGTAAAGTCGAAACTCTTCCGCAGTGCGGACATGAAATATTCAGTAAATGTGGAGATCAGTTGTCTTCAGATAAATGTACAATAGTTTGCAGAAAAACTTTGGAATGTGGGCATAATGTTGAAATTCCTTGTAATAAAAATGTACAGGATGTAGTTTGTAAAGAATCAACCAGAAAAACCTTACTTTGTGGTCATTCTGATTTATATATTTGTAGTGAGTCTATTGTCGACGCTAAATGCAGAAATCAATGTGAAAAATATTTAGAATGTGGTCATAAATGCAAGAATTTTTGTTATGACTCTTGTACTAAAGTGTGCGTGGAGAAATGTACTAAAAAGCTAGAATGTGGCCACCCATGTAAGAATGAGTGCAATAAACCATGTACCCTGCCAAGTAATTGTCACTTCCCATGCGAAAAATTATTAAATTGTGGTCACAAATGTTGGAAGAAATGTTACCAACAATGCACAAAAATATGTCTGAAACAGTGTGGTAAAGTTTTGCAATGTGGTCACAAGTGTCCCAATGACTGTAACTCTATATGTGTCAGCGTTTGTAAATCCAAATGTAACAAAAAATTAAAATGTGGTCACGAATGCCAAAAATTATGCGGCCAACCTTGTACTCAGATATGCCAAAAATATTGTCAGAAAAGTCTGGAATGTGGTCATTTATGTAAAAAGAAATGTGGAGATCCATGCACTCCGCTTTCTCAGTGTAATAATCAATGCCAAAAAACACTTCCATGTGGGCATGATTGTACAAACAGTTGTAATGAGCCTTGCATAGAGTGTACCAAAAAGTGCAATAAAACACTAAATTGTGGACATACTTGCATAAACAAATGCGACGAGAAATGCGCGTGCTCTATGGTAAAAAGTACTGATTGTTCGCATTTTATTAAAGTCAGTTGTGGAGAAACTCCTACAAGGTTAAACTGTATATACCTGTGTAATAAATTGTTAAAATGTGGACATCATTGTGAGATGTTATGCAGTAAGGAATGCATTTGCCTACAATCTTGCCGTCAAAGACTTAAATGTGGATGTCTTTGTATAAAACAAACTTGTTCAGAACCATGCGAATGTAGAAACAGGTGCCTTGTGGATGAAACTATGTAAAGATATGTTTACTACTTAGGGAAAAACAATTCGTTGCAATTGCAGGTTATCTTGGCTATTATTAAAGATAGAGACTTGCGGTTTTCGCTTACTTTTGTCCTTTTTGATGAAACGAAAGATGACACTTAAAAATTTTCATGGCCCTAAATTTCCGTAAAATTGACGAATGTCGCTTACGATGTTTTGTCAAAAACCCATCGATATATCCTATTCTGAAATGATAAATTTAATAATCTTATGGATACTGGGTCCATTTATCGGGGATTTTATTTTTATTAAATTTTGCGTATATCCCCACTCTAACTGCTCGGGCCGACTGCTCGTCAGCGACTGCTATCAATTTCTGATGGTAATCCTACTAGCAAATCGACATCGTACTATTTTCGCCATCTGTTGGTCAGGGTAGGTACGCTGAAATCTTACTTGTGGGGTTCTATGGATTGGTATTCTTTGGTAATAATAACCAAGATACCCTGCAATTGCAATGAAATACTAAGGGTATAATACACTTAAATTTATGTTATATTGTTTTTATGTTAAACGGTATAATTACCGTTTAACATGAAAACTTTTAATAAAAGTATTAAGCTTCAGGAGCATATAGTTTAGGTTAAAATGATGCATTCTGCTTTTTAAATATAATGTATTTTACTTTTTTTCTGTTTTCTAGTGTTACCGGAATATATCAATATTATCTAAACAATGTTATATTCTTATTCTGTATTTGTTAAATAACATTTAATAAAAGTATTTTAGTGTAAGAGATTTTTGTTGGTACTACTCAGAGTCAATAAACAGGGTGTCCCACCGGGAAATGCTGCGATCGATTTCTCGGAAAGTAGGCTTTGGAAAATTTTTAATATTTGCTAACGTTATAAAGTCTGTGGGGAACATACTAACTAAAAATATTTTGACAGTTCTACCACTTCCGGTTATACCGGAAGTTAATGTCAAGTTTCTTATTTTAAGTGGAACACCCCATATATTATTTATTTTTTAGATTCTGCGTAAAATTCTAAACATAATTTATGTATAGTGTTCTATACATAAGTCCAACGTTTTTGACTTATTTTAAATTTTATGTTAAAAATGACATTTGCAAGCTATTACATAACCATCAATTTTTTCTAAACAAAAGCCTTTTATATGAGTTGGGGTTGCGTTCCTCGTAGGAAAGAACTACTTTAGTAGACTGTATTGATATTTTCACAATAAAGAAATACAGAGTGGTCAAAATTAACACTTAAAATGATAAGGACAAAAACCCTAAAAGTCAAATTTTTTCAAACGGAAACGCCCATCTTTTACGTTGACCAATTAAGCACCAATAATAAGGGTAAGTTTTTATAAGGATGTCCATTCCAAAATTTATAGTTTTTGAAATATTTACCCATTTAATAATTATCTATTCTCACAATGCTTTTAAGTGCGACTTAGGGTAACTTCTAGTAGGTCATGGCCTCGAAATGCGGCGCCATAGCCAACTACCCGTACTTAAAAGCATGGTGAGAATGTATAATTATTAAATTGTAAATATTTCAAAAACTATAAAATTTTGGAATGAACATCCTTATACAAACTTACCCTTATTTTTGGTGCTTAATGGGAGAAGGTAAAAAAGATGGGGGTTTCCATTTAGAAAAATTACTTTTAGGGTTTTTGTCGTTATCATTTTTAACTATTGTTTTTGACCACTCTGTATTTCTTTATTGTAAAAATATCAATACAGTCTACTAAGGCGCGCTTGTGGCGGCTTCGGTTGTATCGGCGAGCGTCGATCTCCGGAGTTAAGCAGTGGAATGCGCGCCCATAATTTGGATGGGTGTCCGGCGACAGCGGTGTTTCGGGCGGCGGCACACGGTGTTCTCTGCTCGGGGATGCGGACCGAGCAACAACCATCCAAGTTATGGAATGAATGGTGTGTGAATGAGAAGGAGTAGGGGTCAAGGTACAATAAGCCTTCAGGCTGCAGTGCACCACCTAGGGGGCGGTCGTCGGACCTGGGTGGGATGACCCCGAAAGGGTGAAAAAAAAAAAAATAGCTTGCAAATGTAATTTTTAACATAAAATTTAAAATAAGTCAAAAACGGTTGGACTTAGGTATGGAACACTATACATAAATTATGCTTAGAATTTTACGCATAATCTAAAAATACATAATATATAGGGTGTTCCATTTAAAATAAGGAAGTGGTAGAACTGTCAAAATATTTTAGGTGTATGTCCCCCAGACTTTAGAATGTTACGTTTAAAATAAGGAAGTAGTAGAACTGTCCAAATATTTTAGTTGCATGTCCCCCACCGACTTCATAATGTTACGAAATTTTCAAAATTTTTCAAAGCCTACTTTCCGAAAAATGGATCGCAGCAGTTCCCGGTGGGACACCCTGTATTAGAGAGCCTAATCGTTTTGTTGCAGTCTTCTGGGTTGAGTAAGAAACTGCTAGCAACAAAACGGTTTGAAGGAAAAAATTAAATGTCAATTGTAAAAAGGCGTCAACATAACCTTAAAGTAAAAAAAATCTAAGTTTGCAGCAACCACGGACGGCCCCTAAACGAAAAGATAAATGCCGTTATATAAATTAATTTAAATTATAAATATTTTGGGTGTTGTGAATATCTTTTAAAAGGAGGAACTTTAAAATCATTGATGTATAAACAGCTGTTTCTTCCCCCACTCCAACCCAACATTCCACCAGCTCTATGGTCAAAATAGTTGGTAGGACTGGTGGCCGCAGAAACCGGTGGAATTTGCAAGAAAACGCTATTTTTGTACCATTCCGATTCCGGAATGGCAGCAATAAAACGCACCTATTATGATGTAGCCGCCATATTGGCGGAGATTTTTGACGTCTCCTGTGAAACGTTTTCGGCCATTTTTATAAATGGCTGTATTCCTTTATGCTCCAGAACTGCCCGGAACGACACCATAGGTGTTTCTTTGACAATTTTTTGACATTTTTTCATGTTTAGAACCGTTCTTGCCACTATTTACAGTTCAGAGAACGGTTCTACAAGATAAAACGAAAACATAAATGAGATTAGTGTCAACATCGGTGCCGTAAAAATACAGCTTATGTTATCATTAGAACAACCGTTTACACAACACTTTATTTATTATTAAGTTGCAAATATTAAAACTTAAATAAAAAGTATTCTTTAAACAAACACAATTAACGAAAATACCTAACAAGCACGAAAGTAAACAAGGAAATCGGCGGATTCCGTAAACTACTTGAAAATTCCCCAGCTTTTTTGAAACTCTTGCTCGGATATGTCACTTTTTTAAAATGGCTGCCAACATCCCAATATAATTTCGATATGGTAGTCACGTGATTCCGGACCTCTGGAGTTCTGCAATATTTTACCTACATGAGAAGTAGGCATCACTTGAAAAACCGCCTATGTCTATGTGGTCCCAAATCGTTTGGAATAATATGCTCTTTTAGAGTATGCTCTCGAGCCACCTTAATTCCATTAAAAAGAAAATGAGTTATGACCACGTATGTACAGGATTTTTCAAACCTTTACTTCGCCCTGAGAAATCATAAAAAATAAAGACAATTAACTTCATTTTCCGATTTCGATTTAAAATTTATGGTTTTAACCTAATCACAGAACCCTGATTGAAATTTAAAAAAATAATACTTGATTCTAGAAGTGTTAAACAATGACATGTGAGGTGTCATTGTACCAGCATGTCATTAATATACAGATTGTCCACGGATGGGGTTAACAAGAGGACAAATGGACCAGAAATGGAATTTTTTGAAAAAAAGCCATTCTTTATAAAAAAATTTGCTTGTAAAAAAATAGTATTTACGAAGAGAAAATGTTTATTTTATATACAGGGTTCACAAAAACTTAGAAAACATTATTTTTCTCCAGGAGTAAACTACCCTTATTTTTCATTTTTAAGCAAAATATCATTTCGAAAATTTATTAAGAAGAGCATTTTGAATGACTTTATTAATGTTACAGGGGTATAAAAAGTTTCATGAAACTGATCTTTAAGTTATCAAAAATTAATTATTTTATGATAAAATGACCTTTAAAAACTCTCATAATTTGTTTTTTAAACACCTGCTTTTTCCAAATTCCTTAAGTCAACTTCACAGCTATAAACGAATGTGAACAAGGCGTTTCTGCCAAATTATGAAGTTTAATAAAATTTAATATTTTTTGTTTTTTTTTTTTATTACAAACATTATTCTACATAAATTTTCCTTATGACATTTTGCTTAAAAATGGAAGAAGCCTGGAGATTGAAGGTACTCTTTGGAACTGGCTCCCTTAGGTGTATTATACAGGGTATCTTCCAAAAAAAAAAATTGATGATCCTTGTTCAAAATAAAGGGTAGTTTGCTTTACAAAAATGTAGTCAAAAGTCAGTATTAGGAATGAATCGCGGAAAAATTTTAAAAACGTCATTTTTTTATTTTAAAAACAAAAGAGTATACGCGCATTTAGTGTGACGTCACACGACGTTGACGTTTTTCTAACTCTCGAGAACATACCTATTAGAGGCAGTCTTGTCGCTTAGCTGTGCAAACAATAGCACGCTTAAAAAGCAATAAACTTTAGCTCTGCATAATCATAGTGGTCAGCAGGACCAAAAGCGATAGATTATACTCTTGTCATATTTCTTTCTCATGCTTTTTCACACTGCCTGTGTGGTGTATTTTTAAGGCTTTGTATGGAATCCAAAGAAACCCCTCTAAGCCCCTCTCCTCTCCATAAAACAAAGCTTCTATGGAAAATATATACTTTATTTTTCATTTTTACATTAGTGGCACTATTTAAGATATTTTATATTAGTTTTATCAGAATGGATTACGAGGAACCTTTCAGCATTAATATCATCGATTAAAGTTCGTAAAAATTATACTTTTGTTCACATAGTTAGGTTAGGTGAATGAATATCACAAATAATCATGAAAATTTACAGTCACAGTGTCACAAATAGCCTACACTAGTCACAAACATTTTAAAATACACAAAAAACTTAAACAAATTGCGTTATTTTAACTTTTAGCACGAATTCCCATAATAAAAATCTATTGTTTGGATTCCTTGCCAGTGTCGTGACGTCAGAACTAAATGCACGTATTGTATTTAAACTATCGAGTAATGTCAAATAAAATAATATTACAAACGCCCTAATAGATGATAGCAGAAAATATTTTTTTATATAAAATAAATTTTCCTGTCCCGACACGTTAAAATTTATATTATAATTTTTTATTTGACAGCAGAAAATATTTTTTTTATATAAAATAAATTTTCCTGTCCCGACACGTTAAAATTTATATTATAATTTTTTATTTGACATTGGTAAGTTTAATGAAAAAATATGAAATAAAAAATATTTTTAATAAATCAAGCTATCCAAATTTATATTCTCTGAGGTCATGTCGTAGTCTGTCTGTAAATTTGATTAGCAAGAACTAATATGAAAAATATTTCATTTCATTAATCTAGCGCTTTTAAGATAAAAATAAAAATGTTATTTTTTCAACATTTTTGTATCGCGATATTTCCCCATGACCCCATGTTTATAAAGCAAACTACCCTTTATTTTCAACAAGAAATCACCTTAAAAATTTTTCGCATTTGTCTAAAAGCACACTGTGAATGAGCCAATGTATGCTTCTTAATATTCTCCATTACTTAAATTATTGAAAGGGGTAAAATTAACTATAACTTAAATTAAGTCATGCAATGTTAGTAGAAAATGTTTATTTGGCACACACACTATTCTTAGTTTTAATAAATACTTGGGGTAGATTTAACAAAAATAGTGGTATTCTTTATAAAAAATATTTATTTAAAGATTCAACAGTTGATTAAAAATAAAGCCAAATTAGTGACTTTATACTAAATTACAATATTATATGTTTAATATATTATATTTCTATAAATATGCCTTTAGAGTATTATTTAATATTAAACACCATTTTTTATAATACAGATTTCAATTAAATTTTTAAGATTTAAAATAGAAATAAAATCAGGTAAATGCAGCAAACAGCAACTACGGGTGTTGAAACATATACGATAAATTGGAGAAGTCAACATTTACTTACAGAATAAAGTTGCAACAATGAATGAAAAAAGTTTTTATAACTAAACTTTTTAGAGAGTTAATAATTTTAAAAACATCCCCTATTTATTATAGATAATTTTTTTAACAATAAACCATCCACCAACAATTATAACGACCGCAGCCGCAATGCTGACCCCAATAATGAGAGGTGCTTGAGCTACAAATATCGTTTTTACAAAAGCAAAAGTATTTGGAATAGTTTGCTTATACGATTCTCGCTCCCTTACTCTGCTATAATAGTTTTCTATGTTTGGGCGTTTTCCATTTGTCCAAAATCGTGGTTCCAAGCCTACTTGGTTTATACGTTCTAGAAGTATTGTGAGACACACATCTGCAACTGTAAATCGGTCAGAGCAAAGCCACCAGTTTTTCGTTCTAAAAAAACATTATTGACCACTTAATACTTATTACTAGAGACCGAATTATATGCTTTCACATGTTTAAAGCATTCTCATCGTTAATAGAATATTTTTCCAAGTTGTTACAAAGGTTTCCGAAAGCGCTTGAGTCATCCATTTACAACTTTTCATACATCCTGTAGTAAAAGAATTTATGAGAAATATCTTAATCATTCTCCACTCTTCTATGATACTATAAAAGGGCGATGGAAAACCTTCGTTGAGTTAGTATAGTTTTGACTTTTGTACAATTCACTTCAAGACATAAGACAACTTAGATTTGACTTTTGTGCTGTAAACTTCGAGACATTGACAATTTAAGATTTTGCCGTTATTGTAACCATAGTTACGTTACATTGTTAATAAAGGTACAAAAACGAAGGCACGTGTTTTTATACGAGGTGATTCAAAACAATATTTTTATTTTATTAAAATTTATAGTTTAATGTGGCATATGCTGCCAATTTTCTTGCATATTTCATGGATTCTTTATGCATATTTGCACGCATATATTAGGCTTTTTAAGTTGCATATAATCCGGTCTCTACTTATTACCATGGAGATTTAAATTATTTCTAAGAAAATGGTAGTCTGCTTAATATAAATAATAAAACCTAAAATCGTAGTGTCAAGAGTAATTAGTAATTACCATCGGTATGTTGACTCAATTCTTCTTCAATTTGATCAAATACTTCATCTACTTGACCTAATATCTTCTCAAATTCATCTTTTTTCATCAACAGTTCATGCTTTTTTCTTGATTTGCAGCTTTTTCTAACAACATATCTCGAGCTGCTGGATTTTGTTGGGCATATTTTCTGAGATTCTCGGCATTATGTTTATCATGATCTTAAATTTAAAACACAATTTTAGGTATATATACAGGGTATTTAAAGCATATGCAAAAAAACTTAAGAAACTAATTCCTTGTTTAAAATAATAGTTCCTGGGCCAGCAAAGAAATGGACTTCCTGATAATAACTCTTTACCAATTTAGGATGGTTCCTTTTGACGAGTCTACCACGAATATTCATACCGCCATAGATGGAAGTGGCGTTTTAACCCATCCTATACAGATTGAGCTAAATAACATAACACATAGACATTCCAAAGAAAAGAGACAATCTAACTAAATCCCAGCATGTAAACATGTGTGACTAATACTGCTTGTTTTGTTATTCTATTACTCGCCGATGTACCAATACTGCTTGCTCAAGCAGTATGTTTCAGGTGTCGAACTGAACGCGTCACTTTTGTTTTGATAAGTTTACCACAATGTTTTACATGTAATTTTTAAATATTGTGCCAAAAATGGCACAATGGCAATGGTTACAGTCACGAAGTCCGCCCAGTCCGATACTCGAAATATGTGTTTAAACCTTATGGTTTCATGACTGACACCCTTACTATTTTTAATTAAACATTGCATGTAAAACATTGTGATAAACTCGTTACGCGTTCACCGAGTCCGACACCCGAAACATGTCAAAATTGACAGGCTGGGTTAAATAAAGCGCCGTTTTAATATATGGCGGTATAAATATTCGTGGAAGACTTGTCAAAAGGATTCCCCCAAAAAGATTTAAAAGCACTATAAAGGCAGTTTATTGTATAATTGGTGGGTCAAAAATCAACCATTGGGGAGTTATCCCGTTAAAAATGGGAAAATATAAAAAAATAACATGATTTTTTTTTATTTCAAAAACAAACAATTTTTTAAGGTACTTGCCACATCGGTAATAAGGTGAGAAAAGTTTTATTTTTATAATACGTTTACTTACTTACTAGTTGTTTACGAACAGGGGCGATGAAGGGGATTTTCTTATCCCCTGTCGCCGTTTCTGGATGCAAAAAGATCCTAAGGTAAGAACGTTGCCATTTATTTTGTCAATTATATTTCTGAAATAGGTCACTTTTTGCTTAATTTCAGGGCCTTGATCCAGTGGAATTAATCTTGGTGTATCACCTAGAAAGTATGCAATTATTGTTAGTCCTGTTTTAGACAAACATGACTATATGTCACACATATGTCAAAATATGTTTGGTATTTCTTTAACGTAAAGCTTTAATTTTTTATTTAATATTAATTACCTTTTTAATTTTTATTTTTATTTAATTTTGTTTTGATAATGGTGACAGATTTACCAACGAAACGTCAAATTTTAATTAGATTGTTTTTGGGAGTTTTACTTTATTTTGTTTCAGTCAGCTCACCATGCCCTGGAACCAGGACCAGAGCGGTCCCATTTTTTGTAGATTTGCGATTTACGTGTCCTCAACAAAATACCATTTAATAAATGAATCCGCCTACCCAATATAGAACATATCTTCATTATTAGGTGCCCACTGAGAAGCCAGTTGGACCCAATAATTTTAGGTGAGATGAGAATCTTACTACTTTAAAGAATTATATCAAAATTTTACCAAATCGATTTAAGTATATTTGTAAAATACCGACTTTTTATTAAAACTTTACCGCTCTGTAATTTAGAAATGAAGAAACTGTGGATACATACATATGTTAATAGAAACTTTTTTTTATAGAATATCCCAAGGAATCACCCTTTGAAGTTGTACCATGGAAACACCCTGTTCTCTGGGTGATTAAGAACTTATTTTTCAAAACCTAATGTTTCCATTCACTTTGTCTTTTACAGGTATATTTTTTAAATAACTGATAGAGCTTACCACACAGAGCCGTAACTACGAGGGGCTTGGAAAAACACCTCCAGGAAAAAGTCTGGGTTAGTATTTATGTAAGTAAGCGGTATGTTTTTAGGTGAAGTTTTTGTTGCTCCTCAATATTGTTTCGGGAACAAAATATCTTTTGTCCAAAAACATTGTGTCCTGCTAAAACTGCCATTCATTTTGGATCCCCTAACCCCCTAGGTCACCCCTTAAGTTGGATAGCTAATTACGCCCATCATGGCTCACCAGAGCATACCAAGGCCGATTTTAATGACATGACAGTTTAATGACTTCTAAGGATGAGTTGATATGTGACACGTAAACAGTAGTTTGGCGAAAAATAAACTGGATCTGTGATAGAATTACAAAAAGTGGGAATAAAACATAAATAAATTTAAAAGAGTAAAAAGTGTTTTGAATTTAATTCTACATCCAAATTCCAAGTTTAGGCATATATTTTTAAAAAGATAAATCAGCCGTTTTTTTTATTATGCCATTTACATGTAGCCCTTTTAAACAATTTTAACAATCCAATAAATTAAATAAATACAGTTAAAAAAGCGGCATATTTTATAGTACATATTTGTATTTATTCTTAAATGTTTCTCTTCTGTCAAATGTAAAAAGTAAGTCATATACTTGTATCTATTTGTTTATACTAATAGCATGTTATTTTTGTATTTAATTTATTTGTGATTTAGATAGTATTATTTTGAAGAACTGAATTTGTTTTAATCCTGATTTATTAAACTTTTAAGATTGTATGCATACCATTACTGAAATTGTCCTCTAAGTAATCAATAATTCTTCCAGAGTCGGGTATTATTTTACCGGTGTCCTGAAGTACTGGAACTTCCCCTCTTGGATTAATATCAAGAAACCATTTTTCATATTGTTCTCCATTTGCAATATTAATATAATGAGATTGGAAACCAAGTTTTTTTCATGTAATGCTAAGACTACCTAAAAATGATGCGTTGTTAATACTTGCTAAAATATTAAATTATTTTGTCACACGGTATTTAGGGATTTAATTTTATTATCACCCATACAAAATAATAAACTACAGGTGTTTTAAAGGTTACACACTCTTTTTGAATAAAATATACAGTAAGGTGTTCAAAAGTCCTCCTCCCTCTTATCGAAAGTGTTTTTTTTATCTGGTTGGCATGGTTTACAACTTTATTGGACAGTAAACATTACAATATCTAGTAAACGATATACAATGCGAAAGATTTTTTTTATTATTGATGAGAATATTTGTATTGCTCAGATCAAAGCAATTTATCGCTCCCTGTCATGAACTTCCCCAGGTTGTTGCAATATGTCGTCGCGATATACTCCTTTATACATATCGCTCATCGCCTTAATATGAGCGCAGCGTTATGTCCAGATATGAAGTAAAAAACAGAAGAATATAGCAAAATATTTTTTCAAACAGGAGAGTATATGGATGCATAAAAGGAGGGTTAAAGCTAAGTTCATAAGCTTGCGAAATGCGATTTGCCAAACCTGTTCTAATTGGTCAGTTTCTAACGAAACTTTTGAAAGTCGTTAGAAATTGACCAATTCTAAATTTTTTTAGATGAGAGGACCCTTTTTTAAGGTGAGGACCTTCTTTTTGGAGTTTTTTTTTAATTATACATAGGGCGAGGGGCTTTTTAAGGTGAAAAACTTTTTTGCTGACGTCGATTTACGGAACGTGGGCATGTATAGTATATGATTTGCGTGTTTTAATATTTTATGCAAACGGAACGAGACGAGACGAGAAACGACATGTATAGTAAGAATCGACCTTAATTCGTCATTAAAATTTAATTTTTAATAGTTTAGAAAAAGAGAACTATAAAGTACAAAACATGATTGTTTACCAGTGAGGATTTATAAAACTTCCCAGCAAACACTATTTGCCGACAATATACATTTTTCATATTGGCATTGATGGTAAAGTATTGGCAATTGGTGGCAATAATATGCCAACATCTGATACGCATTAAAAAGTCAACTCTAAATAAACATTCGATTGCCAATAAATTTTACATGCAGACGAATTGCCGGTAAGCATACAAAAATAGCTGCATACCAATCCTAATTAAATAAAGCATGCCTTTTTGTTGCAGACAAATAAATATAGGATTTTTGAAGGCAAACCTTCAACGCATATTCATACTTTTTAAACCATATTATTAACATTGGTATTTAACTAACATTAGAGCAATTTTCTGATTTGTTTTATTTATAATGGCAGCGAAACAACATTATTTTATGTTTTTTTACATAATTTAAAGGAAATGGCCTTTCCATAACATTTTACTGTTACAAATCATGGAAATAAAAATTAAGTGAAACAAAATGTTTATTATGTATGTTTTAAGAGAATAAAAATAAAATCATGGTAAAATAAGATAGGTTAATTTCGACCGAAGGTGACATATTCAGATTTCCCGCTTAGCCAAAAACCAAGATTTGACGATTTTGACAGATGAAGAAAAATTGCTTACTTTGACCACTTTGTGCAATTGTTTTCTACGCTTTTTAGTTAAAAAAATGGGTTTTTTAGTAGACATAATAGAGTGTATCCATTACCTAATTGTTGTGTGTTGTGCGATTAATTGGTGATGGCTAGTCGAGAAGTCGAATTATTCAAGTAGACTGTTAGGAGCTGTAAAAATTTTGTTTAAATCCTTTTAAGTTTGTAGTTACTTAAAAATTATTTGAAATTAGGGAGTTGCCTTATTAAAAGTTTTAAAGACGTGTTAATAAAAAATATTATATATATTTAATAGTTTTTTTGACATTTAACTCCTTTAAAATATTTCTCCCTATGTTTTGGATCTAAAAATTGAGTTTAAGGTCCCTTGAATACTTACTATTTTAAAGTGTTTTTTTTTTATTTACTATGTTTTTTTTTTAAATTTGATTACATACCTTTAATTTTTTATGGTTTATTGTTACTGTATAAAAATGTATATTATGTAATTTTTTTAATGATAAAGCTTTTCTGTCTTATTTTCTCATTTTTTTTTAAATTACCAAATTCTAAATATGTTATTTAACTTTTGGGACATTCAACCTATAAAACTTGCAATACTTATTTAAGGATAAATGCCATTATCCTAAACGCATTTTTTATCATAACTTATTAATGATGGATGCCATCACAGTATCTGCAACATGTGGCTCAATAACGGCCAATTGCCCACTTTCGTGCCTTTTTGTTATCTTTTTGCCAATAACTTATTAATGATGAATGCCATCATCCTAAATGCATTTTTCATCCTAACTTATTAATGACCGATGCCATCACATTATCTGCAACATGTGGCCCAATAACGGTCAATTGCCCACTTTCGTGTCTTTTTGATACCTTTTTGCCAATGCTTTGCCATTAAAAAGTGTTGGCAATGCCAGTTCATTTTTTTTAAATTACAAAATTCTAAATATGTTATTTAACTTTTGGGACATTCAACTTATAAAACTTGCAATACTTATTTAATGATAAATGCCATTATCCTAAACGCATTTTTTTATCATAACTTATTAATGATGGATGCCATCACAGTATCTGCAACATGTGGCCCAATAACGGCCAATTGCCCACGTTCGTGTCTTTTTGTTATCTTTTTGCCAATAACTTATTAATAATGGATGCCATCATCCTAAATGCATTTTTTCATCCTAACTTATTAATGACGGATGCCATCACATTATCTGCAACACGTGGCCCAATAATGGTCAATTGCCCACTTTTGTGTCTTTTTGATACCTTTTTGCCAATGCCTTGCCATTAAAGAGTGTTGGCAATGCCAGTAAATTAAATGTACATGGCCGGCAAAGAATGTTATATGGGTTGTGATTGGATATGCTACCTTTTACTACACATGATTAAATTGTCTGCATAATTTATTAAATATGCGTAGCTATTTTATTTTAAATCAATTCATAACGAAATTTTTTGTTTGCACATACGACACAAACATTTTTTGGTTTATTTTGCATATTTTGGAAAACACGTGATGGCAATGTTCAAATTCAGTTTTATTAGCAATGATATTTTTTAAGTTATAGGTACAGTTTTAAAAATTTTCAACATCCCATAATTCATTGAAACATATTGCTTTAGGATTAAGTTTTTTTTAAATTTTTGTAAATTTAGTAATGTTCTTGGTTTTAATGTAGATAAATTACAAAAACAATTTGTTTTTAAATCAAGTTTCCTCTTGTCGTTTGCCTTTGTCCATTTGACCTGTTTTTTTTTAATAATGGAAAGATATTAGAATCTTATTGATTTGTTGTTTTTTTGTCAGTTAACTAGCTATATAAACATAAACTATCACGTGAGGTAGGTTATCAGATTATGAAATTATTTATTGTTCATCACAGGATTAAAATAGTTATAAATAATTTGTGACAATAATATTTAAAGTAACTTATTATCTTTTTATCAATGCATTTATTTATATTAGAACAGTATAGTCTATTAATCAAGCTTAAAAAGTTTTATTTTTTAATCCAAAAAACCAATTCTAAACAAAATATTTATATTTAAACTATTTATAACCCATGATGCGAATGACCTATGTACTACATACAAAATTAGATCGAGCAGGCAGATGATTACATCCACTACACACTGACACTACATACACTTGTGTATTGTTTGTGTAAACAATTGCAGGAAATCTCGCTACTTAAAAAGTTGTTCTTAATATTTACCTTCTGAGAATAAAATGAGTACTGGTCATGGTACAAAATCAGTCCATTAGAATTTCCACTGCCCATATTTGCGTATTTCCCAGTACTTTCACTGTCTGCAATCTTACTACACTCGTCCTGCTGCAAACTGAGAGAAAACGATAGGTACCGGTTATTCAGCAGGAAAAACAAAGGCAAAGATCGCTTGACGTGCTCGATACCACCGCGTAGCAGTGCCCGACGAAACATAATATTATTTTGAACAAATTTAGGTAAATTGTAGTCGTCGGAGACGAATTTAATGTTATGATAGGTTATGGAGCTTTATTTGAATAGATGGCGTTTAATTCGGGATACTATTATGTAATATTGATGTGGAAGCTATGATATATTCAAAATGTTTTTGCGCAACTGCCAGCTTTGCTGCTGCTTTTAGAATTCTTTAATATTAAGGGAATTACAGATATACGGTTGTCCAGTAACTCACTGACAAACTTTAAGGGGTGATTCTACAATAAAAAATTCGAAAAAAAGTTTTAATGAACATATTATTACGTTTTAGTTCTTGAACTATGGGGCGTTAAAAAGTTTCCATTTTTTTTTGTTTTTATAATAACATTTATACCAATTCAGATATTTTAAAGAAATTTGCCCCATTTGGCATGAGAAGAAATTTTTGGTGGTAAATGGTACGCCACTGCATTTTTATAAAATATACCTTACCTTATCTCTTGACTTTTTTTATTTGATGTACAGTTTTTCGCGTAAATAAAAAAATCATTTGACATCGTCATTTTGTATCGCTTTTATCAAATTCTATAGTAACGATCGGCTTTATTATTTATTCTTTAATTAGATAGGAATTTGACCATGCCGAGAAATGATTTACGCCAAAACCAAGCATCAAATAAAAAAAAGTCAAAAGATCAAATTTGTTCCAGACTAAATACATATTTTTTTAATATATTTATTTTAAAAAAGCAGTGGCGTATCTTTATTTTTCTTTAAATAAATTTAACCTAAACTCCTTACGGACAATACTGGTATAAATAATTTTTTCTTTGTACGCCAAAAATGTCTTCTGCGATGCATTTTCCATTTTTCCAAAAAATATACAGACTGTCCACGGATGGGGTTAACAAGACGACAAATGGACCAAGAATTTGATTTTTAGAAAAAAGTCATTCTTATTTTTGCTTGTAAAAAATGGGTTTCACGAAGAGAAAATGTTGATTTTGTATACAGGGCTCGCAAAAACTTAAAAATATGATTTTTCTATAAGAGTAAACTTCCTTTAGTTTTTATATTTAAGCAAAATTTTATTTAATAAATTATTTAGAATAGCATTTTGAATAACTTTAGTAAAGTTATCAAAAGATTCATGAAACTAATTTTAAAAATTATCACAAATTAATTATTTTAAATTTTTATAATTAACTTTTATAATTTGCTTTCTCCAAATTCCTACAAAACACAATTTTTCAACTGTAAACGCTAGTTTTTGCCAAATTATGGATTTTAATAAAATTTTGTATTATTGTTTTTATCAATTACAAACATTATTCTAAATACATTATCTAGTGATATTTTGCTAAAAAATGAAAAATACAAGTAGTTTCTCTTGGAGAAAAACCATATGTTTTTAAGTTTTTGCGATCTCTATATACAAAAATCAACATTTTCTCTTCGTGAAACCCATTTTTATTTTACACGAAATTTTTTTATAAAGAATGACTTTTTTCGAAAAATGAAATTTTTGCTCCATTTGTCCTCTTGTTAACTCCATCCGTGGACAGTCCGTATATCTGATTTGGTATAAAAGTTATTATAAAAAAACAATGTAAAAAAATTAACACTGGTTCAAAAACTTAGATCTTTAGGATGTCCATATGAAGTTTTTTCCTAATTTTCATTGCAGAATCACACCTCAAAGTTTGTCGGTTGAGTGTGTATATTATATCTCGTTCTAAGAAAGTTAGCGTCAAACCTTTTGAACTTACTATATGACTGCAAAGTGCGCACCATGTGCGCACATAATAATGCTATTGATCTTGGACCATGGCACAACGAATTGTGCCATGATCTTGGACCCTTTTATTATTTTATTGTCTTTATTATCAGAGATTGTTGTCTCTGGTTATTGTCTTCATGTTTGTTGAGATGTTAGGACCATAGACAAGGGACTGGTCAGTTAGGACTTCGTGTACCAGCTGGCATTTCGACATAAAAAAAAATCCGTCATTCAGGGGTTAATAATTTACAGAAAGGAAAGGCGCTAGTTTAATAAAACACAATAATCACGTTGACACCATATACCAAATTTTAATAACAGTGTTTTGTCGAACACTTTTAGCTAAAGAGAAGCTTTTACATAAATCAGTTGTTGCTTATTATTTTTTTATTACACGCCTCTTTAAGTTTTATTTTGCTTGGAGATGTTTCGTCCAGGGGCGGTCATATTAACTTTCTGAGGGAGGGGGCAAATCAACATTAAATGCCCATATTTGCAATTTGGTGTGTAATTAGTCAAATTCCTAATTTAATTACAATGGATGTGGCATGAAAGGGGGGGCATGGGCCTTATGATCGCCCCTGGTTTTGTCATACACTGGTAAAGTGTATTTTGTTGCTGTTTTAACTATTTTTAACTTATTATTATTTTTTACTAATAATATTGTGGTTGTAGAATAAACATATTCTAGAAGTTTTAGTACTTAAATTACTAAAAATACAATAAAATTAAATTATTAAATAAAGAAACACTCTTATATAAAGCAACGCAATTTATTTTTTTATGGGATATTCTCGGCCAGGATATTTTAAGGAGTAAGAATGTAATGGGGAATTAATGATAAGGTTCTGTAAATCCAAGAAGAAAAAATTAAATTTGTTTTAAAATTTATTTTTATGGCCCCAGTTTACAACAAATTATATTTTGCTGTTGGTACTTATGTAGACGTATAGTGCTCATTCTAAAACAACTACAAATAAGAAATGTAGATATTATCTTTATTTTCTTAAATTTCACAAATTCTACTTATATTTGCTTTATAACTCGCCCTATTGCAGTTGTGAAATTTGTTTTCAACAAAGGTTTTGTTATGATAAAAATTGTGAATTTTATAGAATGTTAATTTTTTTGTATACTGCTATTAATTTGTATTATAATGCCATATTTTTGTTGCAGGAGACGATTAACAAAGCAAATTTTTCTTTCTGTTGGTTTTGTTTTTTACGTTGGAGGTATTTCTTTCTCCATCCTGGTCAATTGAATATTACGGTCCGTTTCCGTCTCAGGTCCCGCAAACTTGCCTTCTTTTAAGCGTACTCTTAGATCTAGACATCTAATATCTGTCATCAAAGACTGATCCTTGTTACCTAGTTCTCGATCGATTACCACTTGCTGATCTTCCAGAGCATTGTAAGTCGTTTTGGCGCAGTTTATTTTGTCAAGAAGGTCAGTTCTGGTCTGTCTAAGTTGTAATACTTCGTCTTTTAAACCTTGTTCAGCTTCGTCTCTAGCTAGCTCAAATCCTGGTCTGTAAGATCTAAAATAAGCAATATTTTTTAAGTGTTTATTTGCTTATTTTTTAAAGAAAACCTACCTATTTTCCAGTCGGGTTTCTGCTAATTTTAATGCATCAGTCTTGGCTTGAAGAGCATCTTCCAAAGTCCTTATTTCCTTCGCAACCTAAAAAAAGTTAATATAACAATGTTAAAAATCACTATTTACAAAAATTTCTGATCAAAACCTTTTCCATCTCTTGACGCATCTTTAACTGCTGCCACTCAATCTCATTGCGTGCCTTCTGCGTCTGGTAGATGCGCTTCCGTAAAATAAAGTCAACTCTGTCACGCTGCGCAATCATATCATTGCGAGCACGTTCCCTAACTACAAATAATGCTTCACGCAAACGTAAAGTATCTGCAAGTTCATTGTCTGCGAGAAGTTTCACGTAACGACTGTGCTCAAGCCACGATTCGTAGGGTAAAGAGCTAAAAGAAAGATCAGTGATTTTCGTATATAAGTAGCGTTCAAGGAATATAAACTTTTTAATAAGGAGCGCTCGATTTTTTATATTTGTCCGAAAATATAGGTTATGTTTGTGACGTCACCTTTTTGCCATAATATTTTTTATCTAACAAAATAAACCAATACTTGGATAAAATAAAAAAATCACTTAAAAACTTTTAAAAAATCGTATCTTACCCTTAATAACGATTTAAACGTAAATTTCCTTTAAAAAATATCCAAAGGTCAGTGACCCCTGTTTACAGGTTTTAAAATTATCTGTAACTGCAGTACTAATAACCGCTCAATTTAACTATAAACAGTAAAAACTAAACATATATAAAAGTTCAATGACTAAAAAGCAAAAAATAACACCGAAACCGCGAAAAAAGCTTCTAGTATGATTGTAAACAAAGAATTACGGGAAAAGATTACGTCACAAAATTATGTGAACAAAGGCTTAAATGGGATCAAGCGCTCCTTATTAAAAAGTTTATTTCCTTGAGTAGCGTTAACAATTAATTCTAAACGGCATGTATGTTATAGTCCAAGAGCCCGTGAGCGGTAGACCTTCGATATTTTGTAAAGTTTCAGTGCATGCTCCCAACAAAGGTAGAAGCAATGGTAAACTATAAATTTTGACTTATAGTGGCTTTGGCAGGTATCAGGTACCAAAGGTTAATTAATCAAAACTTAACTTTCGTCATTTTCTAAAAGCTTAATTTTATACAGTGACTCCAAAAATGTTGAACCATATGAAAAACTTTTTTATTTTTAATTTCTTTAAAAAATGTACTATTCATAAAATTTTTTGCATACAGCAAAACTCACTAAACATTGATTAAAATTTAAATAAATCATAGGGTATACAAGGTAGGTGCAATGTAACAAATATGGCACAAGAGAAAACTACCTTTATTTTATAATATAGAAAAATATTATTTCAAAAACTTGGTTTTGAATTAAAACTTATATCATATTGTAATAGTTGACCCTCTTATTAAAAAAAAAAAATAGAAAAAAAAACCTATATTTTCAACTTACCCCGTATAGAGATTAGATGAAACTAAATTAACTTCCGTAAGTTATCCTTGTTCAATAAGGCTAATTTAAAAGCCCCTTTAGATAAGTGTTCTATATCATCTAAAACGTTTTCAAATTTTGAAATTTATTATCATATCTTCGTTTTTTATTTAAATTAATCGTAAAATAATTTTTTAAACTTAAATGAACTTTTTTATTACCATAATCCAAATAAAGTTTAATTTAAAAACATTGTAACAGAACATCATCAATCAATAATTTTATATTTTTAAAAAGTAAAGACGTTTTTAATAAGGCAAAAATAATGTTGAACAATAATCTAAAGGCGTTTTTAAATTTAGGCCTTATTAAACCACAAAAAGGCAAAAATTTACTTTTGGTTTTCAAAGTGATTCTAATGTACTGAAATGCTTTTAGAACAACAAAGCTTAGTTTTTCGAAATTTAAGGGCAAGAAGGATAATTTACAGCAGTTAATTTAGTTCTATCTGATCTCTATACGGGGTAAACTGGAAAAGTAAGTTTTTTCCTAATCTTTTATTAGGTGGCTCTGCTTTTAAAATATGGCACAACTTTTAGTTCTAAACAAGTTTTCCAACTAATATTTTTCTCTTAATTTAAACATATTGGTAGTTTTCCCTTGTGTCATATTCGTTAATTTGCACCTACCTCGTATACGGTATGAATTATGTAAATTTTGATAAGTGTTTTGTGAGTTTTGGTGTATGTAAAGATTTTTATCAGGAAAAAATTTTTTGAGAAATAAAAAGTAAAAAAGTTTTCCATATGGTTTACCATTTCTGGCGATCACCGTATATACGAGCCCCGTCTCAGTGAAGTTGGCCCAACTGATATAAATTTATATTTTTAAAGGGCTCCGCAGCATTTGCATTGAAACCGGCATTGTAGTATGTTAGAGTCTCATTCCTACTGGTTATATTTTCATAAAAATTTCGGGGTGTCATATTTTGGATTTAGGGATTTCCTAAGTGACGTCAATGGATGATATAAAGAAGCACATTATATTAAATACATTTTTTTAAAACATAGATGGAAAATCGGAATATGGGTTATTTAATTAACAATTATGCCGATACAGCCACATTTAGGATGGTTTAAACCATTAAATGAATGTTAAAACAGTTCAGAATATTTTTTTAGTGCACTTTTAACCTTTTAAGTGTTAGGGACATTCCCAGAGGGAACAAAAAGAACCTATAACATAATTACATATTTTAGTTAGTTGGGCCGACTTCGTATTACTTGGGTACCTTGCCTAACTTAAAAGATATTTCCTCAATCGCCAGACGTTTTAACAGTTCCAACCTCTTGGCAGATAAAACATTTTGGGGTGGCCCAATGGTCTAAGAAAGTCCAATATTTCTGTTATGTAACAAGATATGACAAAAAGTCTTATATAACAGTTGTAGGGTTTCCAAATAAGCATGTTTTTAAAATATGTCGGTGTATTAGAATTTCCCCAAAAAATTGTTTCTTGGGACACTCTTTGTACATCAAAATATGTTTAGGACATGCCTATTTGAAAACCCTACAACTCATACTTTTGTCATATATTGTAAAATAACAGAAATATTGGAATTTCTCAGATCATAAGGCCACCTCAAAATGTCTGTCTGCCTGAGTTGGAACTGTCAAAACTGTCTGGCGACTGAGGAAATATCTTCTAATGAGTACCCACGTAACATTCCTAAAATTCAGCCTTTACATATTGACGAAGGTTAAGTTTCAATTTCTTGACCATTGGTATCTGGTAACTGCCAAAGCCACTATAGGAGTCTGACTAGATAGTCTACCATCACTTTCCAAGCAGCAAGTTGACGTCATTATGACGTCATTTTAACGTCATTTTAATGCCGTGTGTTTGACGTCGTTGAAGTGACGTCTCTTCGACGTCATTTTTTCGTCATACTAGCTCATAAAAATCTAATGACGTCATGTTTAGAAAACCCGCCAGAAAAATTTTGTAATATTATATAATTCGTGTTAAAATCCAACCGAAGTATCATATGACAGAAAAATAAGACTAATAATAATGGCGCAATGGACAATAAACTACTACGTTTATCCAACATCTTCGCTTTTTATCGCCTACACCGTACCGATGAGACCAAAATAGTTAGAGAGTGTAAAAATCTGCATCTCTAGGTTGGACAGTGTCCCCACAGATGCGACCTTGCAGTGCAAGGAAATTGCAAGCAGTTAGGACTTTTTTCCTATTTCAATTTTTAAATAAAATATCGTATCATTTTAGCTTTAAAAAAAAGGTATATGCATCAATTTTTTGTCATCTTAAAGACGTCATTATGACGTCGATAACGGGACGTCTTTTGTCTGTGACTTAGGGAGGTCAATTTAACGTCATCTTATGACGTCTTTGCTGACCAAATGTGACCAAAAATTACTAAAAAGAGACGTCAATAAGACGTCAGCTTGCTGCTTGGGTTCTATCTATGTTGTGAGCGTGCACTGACAAACTTTCAGCTTTAAGAAAATAACGAAGATCTATCTGCCGCTCACGGGCTCTTACTCTATTAGGGTTTAGTAAGCAATCTGGAACTTACTTTTTAACAACTCGTAATGGATCCGTTTTAAAACTGATATTGGCGCAGTTTTTGTCCAAAGTGAGTTGATCTTTATCGATTTCTATCGCTTCATGTTTATCGTTTATATCTAGATTAAGTTTAAAGCGGACTTCATTCAACTTGTTGATTTTTTCCCAGGCTTCTTGACATCTCTCAATCAACATCTTCTTGACATTTTCCACAACGCATAACTCCTGTAAAACGTTGCAAAATTTTGAAGTTTATTTCCAAAACATCGGATCTGCTTTGTTAAATTTTTATTATTTGTTTAATAGTTTTTTTAGACTTTATAAAATTGTCGATAAGTAAATTTTGGCAAAAAATTAAGAATGTTGAACATTTTGTCACTGTTATATGACATAATAATCATATCATTATCACCCATAATGCCGCTATAAAAAGAGAGGAAGATATATTCTTTTTAACACAAATAATACATTTTTCTAACATTCCTGACAATGCATGTCAAGAGCCCCCTAAAACCTTTCTGCACTTATTGTCCGCTTGTCCAGGCATAAATATGGCATGACATGGGCATAATAATACTTTTGGGTTCTTTACTATTACCTGGGTAGCTTTCCCGTGACGAAAATTTTTGTGCTTCATCACGCTCCAGGGCTTGAAGCTCTTGATCTGTTATAAAAAGTTAGTCACTGGAACGCATCCTTAGACAAGGAAAGAGAGATAACGTTAAGACATTTTCAAATTTAGTTTTTTTAAACCTTTCTTGGCTTTATAATAATAATCTCTTTTTAATATCTAATTCCATTTTAAACAGATAATTTTAAAAAATCCATCCTTAACCATAAACAAACACGTTTGAAGCACAAAAACCAAAGAGGGGTTGCCGGTTGGTGTGTGAGGGGCAAGGGAAAGAAAAACGGAGTAGCTCAGGTGCATAACACTTTCCGTCACTGGAACGCCATAAAGTAGAACGAAATGCTCCTGAGCTACTCGGGAGCGCTCTATTTGCGTCACTGGAAAGCCACTCTGAGGTATTACTACGGCATCGATGAAACGCGATAGACGCAGTAATAAAAAATGACAACTGTTTTATATATTGAAATTATGCGTATCCAACCACGCATCAAATTTGCGCAAATAAACCTGACATCGTTCTCTTTAATAGGAAGAATCACTCCATGAATGTAATGGATTTCTCTGTCCGATTAATATAGAACAACGGGAGAAACGAGCCAAATATCAAGATCTTCTTGGCGAACTTTGGAGGCTCTATCCGGAGTATACCACGAAATCGGTTTTTCTAATAATGGGCGTTTTGGGAGGGGAGACATGTATTAAAAAAGCTGAGATTCATTTCCACATGTCGCAATACACCTAAACAACTGGTGATGCAAATGCAGAAATCTTTTGTCCTATAGAGTCCCTTTATCTACTGAGGGAAAATTAATTTGGCCGATGATCACTAACCAAGTGGACGTGGGGAAGGGTCTGGGGGAAATGGCCTTTCGCGGGACACCCTATGGGGTCGGAATCATGGAATACGTCGTGTCGGATCTTTTTATCGAATAATAATAAGTTTTATTTTTTTCTATTTGTACAAATTAATAAGTTCGTTTTTTGACGGTGATATCAGTTAATTATTGCAGAATATAACTTTGTAAACATAATATGTCTCAACAATTTTTTCCAGTTTAACTATCCAGAAATCTACTTATATAAAATCTGCCTTACAAGCTTTGATTAAACTTTTTTACCTTTTTAAGTTCAGTATCTCCTTCATCATATGTTAATTCCGCCCCTTGACGATTATCCCGCATGGATATACATTCAGAAATAACACCCAGTGGGATTCCTAAACCTTCTATCTCCTTTTCAGTCTCATATTTTTCTTCTTTAAGGGTGTTAACTTCTTTGTCTATTCTTTGCAGAATACTTTCTAACATTTCCTAAAACGTATACAAGGTGTTCATTAATTGAGGTACAAAGAGAAACCACAGATTCCTTATGTCAAAATATCATTAATTTAACCAAACATAGCTATGCGCAGGATACAGGGTGTCAAAGTAAAAAAAATGGTTTATTTTGGCAAAAAAAATTATACGTATGTACTTTAAAAGAGTTCCTGGTTTAAAATTAATGAAAGACTACAGCTATATTCCAAAATTATTACTCGTTAAAACGTTAGAAAAAAATATGAACATATTTATCATGTTCATTTCTCCGAAATTTATGTCACGGGGCGTAATAGTTATTTACATCATTATCTCCGGGAGAATAGTACCATTTTTTCTCCCGGGGATGATTTGATGATCGACGAGAAGCGGAGGGCAGCAATCATCCAAGGGAGAAAATGGCACTTTACTCCAGGAGGGATATATATGTTATTTTTTCACTTTGCTACATTTTCAAGAAATACATGATTATTTGTCAGTTGTATCGGAAAAACTATTTTATATAGTTTAATTCTCGGGTCCCTGTATCTTGTAATAATTGAGCACCAGTCAAAATATAACATTTTAAAAATGCTTTTTCCGTTTTTTTTTTTCGGCAACCACACAAAAACGAAAAAAATAGTATGCCGGCTGGCAAAGGGAGGAAAAGTGTTGTTTTTCTTCCTCATACGGGGGCGAAAAAGTGTATTTTGGATGAAGGTAGTAGAAAAATAATCTAAAGTTTTATAAAACTTTTGCTTACCTTCCATCGGTCAAGTTCTGTAATCCGATCTGCCAACCGAACATTATTGTGATAAGTGTCCCATTCGGTCCGGATTTTTGTTTCATTTCTAAGTTGACGAGCTTCATGTCTCAAGTTAAAAGCATCGCTTCTGCGGGCATCATTCGTTTGTTGAAGTTCCCATTGTTTGGCAAACCAATCGGCTAATCCTATGTGCGGTAATGGTTTTTCGTAGGTCACAACAGACATTTTGTACACCTTAAAAAATGTTTGACATTACTTATTACGTATCTATGTTTAAAAATAGTAAAAGATATGATTTTTTTAAGGAGAAATATGGTTAATTCGTGCTCTAAAGGGCACATTTTAATGATGTTTTTATTTAACGATACAGTCAAGATGTATTTATTAAACTTAATGCTTAATTTAAATGTAACACTGGAAGAAACCTTTAAACAGTTTTTGTTGGGAAATTTATAAAAGTTCGTCAATAGTAGCAATTATTTGGAAGCGTCTCGAAATAAGGTGAATTGCGGTGGCCATCATATCTCGGGGCTGAATCATGTGAAACCCAAAATTTTAAGTAGTTTGTTAGATGACAATTTTCCCCAGTTAGCGCACGGATCTTTTTTTTTTTTAATTTCAAATTTTTATTTTCTTGGCACACTGTAAAAAAGCGGCTCAAAAAAAATCTGCATACCATTTGTTAAAAAAAAATTGAAATATTGACAAACTTGAAGAAAACTCTCTAGGGTTACCTTGTAAATTATGTAAGTAATATTTAGGGATCCCTGGACCATTTTTCCAAGTCATTACTATCAAGCTAATTTTTTGTGAGTATTATTTTGACGTGACGACCAACTTTTCTGCTTACAACAATTTTTATTAGTGGTAGCAGAGATTAAATAATTTGATAAATATCAAAAAACCAGGATGACGTATCTTGTAATTTGTAGGACAATGTAGGTGTAAAATCAGCTGGTTAGTAGTTATTTTTCACGACATCCACCACAAATGTTGGTGGTAGGGGACAAATATTTTTTCGGTTTATTTAGATAATTATCTTGAAAATTAACAGAGAAAATATCTGTTTGTAATGAATTTTTGGAATTTGTAAAAGCAACACATTTAATTCCTGCTACCCCTGAAAGCTACCACCAACGAATATTGATGTAAGGCAAAAAGTTGGGCGTCTCGTCTAAATGACACCCACGAAAAATTAGCTTGTTAGTAATGACTTGGAAAAATGGTCACGGATCCCTAACTATAAATAGTGGTAAAAATTTTAAATGGATCGGTGAAGTAGTTTGTAGTTATGATGACCATCAAATTTAAAAACGTGAGTTCTGGGAGAAACGCTTGGTTCTGAGCACTAAAAAATGTGTAATGAGACGTTCGTCAATTTTGCTTCGATTCATCTCAAATTTTTACACAATATTCTTGGAGTATTCTTCACCCAAAAAGACAAAAAAAAGGCTAAAAAAGTTTTAAATACTTAATACTTAATATTTTAGTTTGGTATAGTTAAAAATCCCTCAGGCGAAGGAAGCATTTTTCGGTAATTGTTTATGTGAACTTATTTTACTTATAAAACTAACTCATAGAAAACGATAGAAAATCGGAGGAGTACAAAGGCTGCGAGGGAGTGTGACTTTCTCTTATAATCAAGAATACGGGCCCAAGACTACGCTTTTACATTTTTTATACATGATAAAGAAGTTATAAGATTTTGTTACCTTTTCGATTGGTGATCAGCACCCCAAAAATCTCTCTTTACCAAAATTGGTCAAAATAATCGGCGTTACCCAAACTTTTTTTTAAACAGAACTATTTTAGCGCCACTCCAAATTTAACCCCTTTTTTATTTATTTTTTCTTGACTTTTTTTCCCAAGTAACGGCTACAGAATTTATAATGGGTTCGGTTATTTAAAAGCTTAAAGCTTTGTCGAAATTTTAAAAGGGAGCTTAAATCTTCGTAGACAATTTCGAAAGGCAGCCTTAATTTATTTGTACTTATCGTTGTTTAGAAAATATAATCCCAATTTATGATATAACGCAATAGTATACTTGAGTTTACTTTAACACTTTTTATTTTAAATATTTATCAACTTAACTGTTTAATAAAAATTATTATTATAATTTCAAGCTTGAATTATATGCCACTATATTTCACTTAAATTAACTTTACCTAAGTAAACGCAGAATTCACATACTTTTGTTTTATTAATTTAATTATTAATTAATATTATAAATATTAATAAAAACGGATTTTACTTCCCGCGATCAAAGACCCATCGAAGATACATTTTCGCGTACTAACTTTTTCGGACCGCCCGTGTGTATTTTGAGCCAATTTCTTCGTTTAAACTTTTGGAGTGACTGTTCACAAGTAACTAACTTTTTAGGCGGTTTTGAGGTCTTTTTGTATCCTTCTAGTTCTTTGTTTCGTCCAAAGAACACGTGCAAGGTTACTTTGGTACCGAGCGAAAATGCTTGTGCTTGTTTTCTGGTAATTTTCTATGTAGTACCGCGTGCACAACTCGCAGGTGGCTAGTTTTGCACACGGTGTTTTCTACATGGCACCAAATCGCGTGATTATTTGACCTCGTACCAGAGGAAGCAGTCTTGCACCCAAACTGCCTTTTCATATTAGCGAAAGACGGAAATACGGGCGACGGACCAACGCTATCGAAGTGTATGAAGTCAAATAAAACCTTTCATACGCAGAAAACGAGAAAAGTCGGCAAACTCAAAGGCTTCGTATAATTTTTTATCTCTCTGTCCCTCAAAACCGGCTTAGTGTGTAAAGGCGCAAACTTTTTTGCCTGTTCCAGTTTCCGGTGATCGGTTAAATAAAGCAGTCGAAATGTAAAAAGTACTACAAGTGACTGTGAATTTTATATTGTTCCAAAACACCTCGTATAAAAACACGGCCTTCGTTTTTATACCTTTATTAACAATGGAACGTATCTATGGTTACAACAACGACAAAATCTTCCCTTGCCAATGTCTCGAAGTTTACAGCAGAAAAGTCGAATTTATACTAACTGATCGGAGGTTTCCCGTCGCCCTTTTATAGTATGGTGGAAGAGTAAAGAATGATTTAGAATCTTCGAGAAATATCGTGAAAATTTCATAGTACAAGATGGCATAAAAGTTCTTAATGGATAATTCGGGCGTTTTCGGAAACCTTCGAAAGTGATGAAAGAACTTGGAAAAATTAAGGTAAATTATTTAAATAAATTAACAAACTAAATTAAATGATCCTAACTCTCTAAAATTCTATAACCTAAACACATTTTTGAAAGTCTGTAACATTGCCCCCTTCCAAGTTTTGGTCGTCTCGATCAAGTATCTTCACTGTCTTGATAACGGCTTAGCCTTTCTAGATGTACTACTTTCATCTTTGCCTGTGGACTCTTCTGTATACGGTACACCAGATCATTAAGCCGTGTCACCACTTTATATGGTCCCTCCCATGACTTCTGTAGTTTCGGTGAACGCCCCTTGGTTCTTCTCGGATTGTATAACCAAACTTTTTCACCGACGACGAATCCCTGATGGTTAGCTTTCAAGTCATAGTGGGATTTCATACGGTCACTTCCTTTTTGTAACTTGGTACGCACCTCTTCATGTATCCTCTGTAGCTGTTTACTTAGTTGACTTACATAGTCTTCTGCTGGTTCTTCATTGGTGGAAGGTCGTCCTGTAAGCAAGTCAACTGGAAGGCATATTTCCGCTCCGAAAAAATTCTTATGTTTCAGTCCTTTTCGATGTTCGATTTTAAAGTCGTATTTTTGAATACGTTGCAGCCATCGGGCTATCTGACCTTCAGGGTTCTTGAACTGAAGCAACCATTTAAGTGATACATGATCCGTTCTTAGGTGGAATTTCTGGCCGTACAGGTATTTATGAAAATGCTCCAAAGATTTGACAATAGCTAAAAGTTCTTTTCTAGTGACACAATAATTTCTTTCAGGTTTGGGCAGAAATTTGCTAAAATAGGCTATAACTTTTTCTTGGCCATCTTGAATCTGTGACAAAATTCCACCAATAGCAGTGTTGCTTGCATCAGTGTCCACAATATATGTTTGATTTGGTTGTGGATATGACAACACCGGGGGATTGCACAGGGCTTTCTTTAGGTGTATAAAAGCTGCTTCAGTCCATTCATAGCTGTTGTTGTTTTCCGTAAGACGATGTAATGGTCTAGCAATATCGGCAAACCCATGTATGAACCGTCTGTAATAGGTACACAGTCCCAGAAAACTTCTAATTTCATGCTTGTTCTTTGGTACAGGCCAGTTCTGGATAGCTTCAGTCTTCTCTGGATCAGTTTTTACTCCTTCTTCGATAATTATATGCCCTAGGTACTTTACTTCTTTCTGGAAAAGGTGACATTTCTTTGGGCTAAGCTTTAGCTGGGCAGATCTAAGCTTTTGAAAAACCTCTTCAACATTTGTCAGGTGGTCATCAAATGTTTTTCCAAGAATTATTATGTCATCAAGGTATACTAAGCATGTTTTCCAAGTTAGTCCCCGTAGTGTTAACTCTATCAAACGTTCAAATGTAGCAGGGGCATTGCATAGTCCAAAGGGCATAACATTAAATTGCCACAGTCCAGTTCCGGTCGAGAAAGCAGATTTTTCCTTGTCTTCCGGATGAAGTTCTACTTGCCAATAGCCACTTTTTAGGTCTAATGTGGAAAACCATTTTGACCCCGTCAGTGTGTCTAGGGTATCGTCAATTCTTGGTAGTGGAAAACTGTCCTTCTTCGTGACATCATTCAGTCTTCGGAAATCAACACAAAATCTTGTGGAACTAACCATCTTTCTTCTTAACTAGGACTACTGAAGATGACCATGGGCTCTGGGATGGTTCTATGATGCCTTGATTTTGCATGTCTTCAAGTAACTTTTCAACTTCTTCTTTCTTGGCTAAAGGAATTCTTCTGGGCGGTTGTTTTATCGGTGATGCGTCTCCAGTGTTTATTCGATGTTGAACTACACTGGTTTTACCCAAATCTTTTTCGGATAAAGAGAAAACATCTTGATTTCCTCTTAAAAGTTCTTCCAGCATACATACTTGGTCTGGGTCTAACAAGGATTTTGATGAAATCGCCAGGTCTTGTAGAGCCTCAGGTAGTTTACGTGTGGAGACTCCTGCAGGTGTGGTACATGGATGGGTAACTATCATTGCAGCAGGTTGACAGGTACCGACTTTGTCACCCATTTTGACCTGTTGAGGGAAATCTTTCAGGTTCATCATTCTGACAAATACCATATTTTCTTTGGTTTGCGCCAGAGTTCTTGCTGGTAGAATTCCTTTAGCATATAAGGGACAATTTTCTAATGGTTCGACTAACACGATTTCACCTTCTTCTGAATCTTCAAACCTTGCTTGTATGATACTTTCTGAGTTTGGCGGTAGAATAACATCTTCCGTGAGGACTACTTCTCGAATCGATGTTTTACTGCTTCGTGGTAGTCTCATTACAATCTCTTCTTTATTGGTTCGTAGTACCCGTTGTGGAAGGTCTAGTATAAACTTCTGATTTTCCATAATGTCAAGGCCAAGGATAACTTCGTCCAGGATGTCAGCAACAAACACGACGTGGATAAATGTTGTTGTTCCTAGGGTTATTCTGGCTTCATGTATGCCTTTAACTGGTATAACTTCTCCATTAGCAGTTTCCAAAAGGTAATTCTTTACAGGGCGGAATATTTTACAGTGAGCTACGATGTTCGGCTTCACGATGGTATGTGTGGAACCAGTATCTAGTACCATTTCGCAGTCCCGACCACACACATTTCCAGGTACTACCAAGCTGGAGCCATTGTTCTGCAGCCGGGATACTCTTATTATTGTTGTTGATGGGGCTTGGTAGCACCTAGCCAGCTTTTGCCCCTTGAAGCTGGCTACTGGGAGTTTTTCCGAATTACTTGCAGGGGCATTCGATCTGGTACAATTTCTTTGAATGTGCCCCTCTTCACCACACTTCCAGCACAGGATTCTATTTCTTCGACGGAAGGTCATGCTTTTGTTGTCTCCATCTACTTGTTTTTGACGTAGGATTTCTTGCAGCTGTTGTATTACTGTTGTCAAATTATCATTTGGATTGCTGTCTTCTGGTGCATAATTTGTTCTTCGAAGTCTTGCCTGTGTTCTGGATGTCTGCTTAGCCGTTTCAAACTGAAGTGCGTAGGCAAGAGCTTCTGAAATTTTCTTTAATCTGGCCATTCTTAATGCTTGGTTCATATCTGGATCGCGCAGACCTTCAATGAAACTGCCTACCGCCAATTCTTGCTTAATTTTTTCTGGGTACGATGGATACGTTAAATTAACTAGACGTATAATGTCCGCTTCGTACTCTTGAAGACTTTCATTGTACTTCTGTCTTCGTCTTTGTAACTGCGCCTTATAAACTTCTTGCAGATGGGTTTCGCCGTACCTCATCTCCAGGAACATGACAATCGATTCATAGTCAGACTGCTTTTCATCGGGGATGTTTCTTAACACCTCCATGGCTTCTCCTCTTAAAGCAAGAACTAGTGCGCGTGCCTTTTCTGGTAAACTCCAATTATTGCCGTTCGCAAGAGCTTCAAATTGTGTAAGGTACGTAACCCACGGTACCTTTCCGTCAAAAGTTGGTGGTTTCATAACAGTTACTGGAGTACCACATCCTGGAACGACACCTTTATTGGCTATATTTTGAATTTGCCGGTGTAATTGTTGCACTTCTTGTTGCATTTGACCTTGAACTAACTGCACAGTCTGTTGTATTTCTTCTATATCTTCTTTGACATCTTCTTTTGTAAGTTTTAATTCAAGCAACATTCCTTTCTCATCTCATCTTGAAATTCTCCCCTCAGGTGTTCTCGGATCTTTACTATCTTCTCTTTTATCTCTTGCTTCATTTGTTCTTGTCCTTTTTATATGTCTTTTTGAATTTTCTCGATTTGTTGTCTCGTTTCTGCTTGACTGATTTTGATTTCCCGCTTCATTTCTTTTTGATTTGTCTTCATTTCTTCTAAATTGGTCTTCATTTCATTTTTAATGTCTTCTTTCATGGCTTCTTGGCTTGTCTGTATTTCTTTCTTTAGGTCTTCTTTCATGGCTTCTTGGCTTGTCTGCATTTTTTTCTTTAGGTCTTCTTTCAGGGATTCTTGGCTGTTCTTCATGTCTACTTTAAGGGATTCTTGTTTTTCCATCATTTGTTTAATTAGTGCACTTAACTCCTCCATAACTGCTTGCTGTCTTTGTCTTGTCTCAACTGGCATTCACTGTTCTTACCACTTCGGCTTCCTTGGGTAACCTCGTTCCGCTTCTGACACCAAATGTTCCAAAACACCTCGTATAAAAACACGGCCTTCGTTTTTATACCTTTATTAACAATGGAACGTATCTATGGTTACAACAACGACAAAATCTTCTCTTGCCAATGTCTCGAAGTTTACAGCACAAAAGTCGAATTTATACTAACAGATCGGAGGTTCCCGTCGCCCTTTTATAGTATGGTGGAAGAGTAAAGAATGATCTAGAATCTTCGAGAAATATCGTGAAAATTCCATAGTACAGGATGGCATAAAAGTTCTTAATGGATAATTCGGGCGTTTTCGGAAACCTTCGAAAGTGATGAAAGAACTTGGAAACATTAAGGTAAATTATTTAAATAAATTAACAAACTAAATTAAATGATCCTAACTCTCTAAAATTCTATAACCTAAACACATTTTTGAAAGTCTGTAACAATATCCTATTTGGATAACTGATAGAAAATTTTCAAGTAAGCATCTCTTTAGTTGTTATAATTAAATTGTTTTATTTTTATTTTATTTAAATTTGATTTGATTAAAAACTTGACAGATTTTTTTCTTGTATTAGTTAAAAAAATATTTTGAAAGTAATTTTAAAATATTTAAATTTAATCTTTTAGTCTTCTAGTCTTTAAAAAGGAACACCTAGTACTAAAATGAATCATTAATTTAAAAGAAATCTTTTTTTGTTGTTCATTCCAATAAATAATATTTTTTCATTTTTGTTATATCCAAATAAATAGTTTTCTCTATTAAAATTTCAATAAAATTTAAGGTTCCGTCACACTATACGGAAACACGATTTTCACTTTCTTTTCAAAAGTAAACAAACAAGGGCCTCTCAAATAATACATTTCACGAAAAAAAATGCGGGTTTTTCTTTTTTGTATTAAAAAAATAAGTTTAAAAGTCGCAAAATTCATACAGTGTTGCCATACAGGTATATTAGTCCTAAAAACAAATAAAAGATATGTTAAGATAGACCTAACAAAACCTACGAGAACTTGCTAAAACTAAGCATAACTTAGCAGAAGTAACAAAAACTAGCGTTGACTAACAAAAACTAACCTGTTCACCTAACCCCAACACAAATTTAAAACGACACAAAGTTGATGTATCTTATAAAAATAAACAACTTGGCAACACCGGTTTTCCAAATACTCCTAACCCTAAATCACGACGGTAAACTAAACCATGCATTTTCGTGTGATTTTCGTATTTAAACAATTTTTTATGTCTTTATTAAAAGTTTTTTGCAAATTTCCGCCTTTTATTGGATTTTTTAAACCGTGTTTTACCATAAAGATAAATAAAACATGCAAACATTTTAAGTTAGTGTTTCCGTATAATGTGACGTAACCAAATTTAATTTATTTTATTTATTAAATTTTTAATCTATTTTTATTTTCGATTATCAAAATATTTTATAATTTTGTTTACTGAGGTGAAATATTTTCCTGGATCACTACATTATTGTTAAAATTTTAGTACCTTTGTCAATAAAGTAAAATATTTGGAAACTTACCTAGATAAAAAAAACTTCCAAATTGCTTTTTCTACAATTATAGATCACACAATACAAAAACCGAATTATTGACAAAACTGTCTTGATTGACAGGAGCAATTCTAAGGTATTAGGTTTACGTTGAGAAGGGGGTTAATTGTTACCTTAGTTACCATAGGTATATATAGATATTGAAAAAATAGCAAGGTCGGTAAACTAAGGTGCGTGTCTTTTTGATGATTTTCATAGGATACAAACAAGTTGGAAAACTATTCATATCATGTTTCGTTTACGAAACATTGTAGAATTAATATGTGATAATGAAGTAAGTTTTTTAATAATACTATCATCAATCTTTTTAACGATTTCCATAACATTCAAACAAGTGGAACATTGTCCGCCTTCTCTTGCGTTCATGATTTTGTAGAATTAGGTACTCTGCTTTTAGCTATGCATCTCGGAATAAGTCATTTGATGTAAGGCCACTAGGTACGTTTTTAATGGTAGGTTTACATCTGACATTTATTGCATGATATTTATGTCAGCCAAACATTCTGGCTAATGTAAACGGTCAAAAATGTATGTTTGAAGAATTTTTTTATTGTTTACATTAGCCAGAATTTCTGCCTGACATAAACATCATGCTGTAAATGTCAGATGTAAACCTACTATAAGATAAGTCAGCTAGGATACAGGCCTGCGTCCAGGACCTCGATTGCCCTTAATATTGGCTTGTAGAAGTTAGGACTTATCATTACGCCTAATCTGGCCAAGTTTAGCCAACTTTCTATTCTTTACGGTAGTTAATTTCTTTCGTCTTTTTCAGCCTGTTGAAAATCGTGATCTATTTACAGTTATGTTCATGTCTATATATTCATTACATGCTACTCCAATACTATTTAATATTGTCTAAAGACCCTGGGACGTTCTACCATCAGTGTAGGTACGATATTGGGTGGTATGATGGTAACATGTGAGGTTATATATCCCTAGGGTTATATAACCCACATCTTAGTATCATACCACCCATTGACTTCATATCCAATATTATTGCTAAGTTGGCCATTTTCAGACTTTTTTGATTAAACAGGATGTTCCAGAATAGGAAGCTGATCCTTAAAGGTATAAATTCTTATAGTTGGGCATTTTTCGGGTGTTTTTGGACAAAACCGGTACATCGGCGGATGTTTTGATAAAATTTTGCAGACGTGTACATCTAGGGCCTGAAATGTCAAATTGACTAAAATGACGCCAATGTCGTTTTTGCTTAGGCGTCGCGAAACTTAATTTTTTTCCTCGGCGGTCATTCAGTTTTTACCCCTTAACACATTATACCATTAATGTAAGAAAACCTAATATGCGCCATTTTATTCCCAATAAAACGCCTAACAGACATAAATATAAAATGTGTAAAAATTATTTATACTGGTTGTTTAAAAATTTGTTAAAATATATTTTTTCCGTCTTAAATTTAAGACGATTTTCTAAATAAAAATTCGCCAGGACGGTTATTGATGTGGGATTTTGAAATGAAATAATTTTTTTATATTTTTATTATATATTCTAGTATATACTGCAAAATATTTATTAAAATCGCAGCATAATTGTTGCTATATTAAAAAAATATATTATCTACATATTGTACAGTGATGAAGCAATGAAAAATTACTTGAGAACGTCACTACGACATATGTTTAAGCCTTGTGTAAATACCATTAACCAATTTTACAGACGGGTGTCGTTTTTATAAAATAAAATTTTTAAGCAAAAGAAAAACAGTCAAAATTTCCTTTTAGAGGATGTTCTAAATATATAGCGCAAGTAGCTATCTTAAAAATTAACATTTTTTAAAGCCCTTCTTTTTTTCTAATTTTTTGACATCAAGTCAGTCTTTGGTGCCTTCGAGTGGTATTTGAACTAAATATTTTTCAATAAAAATTTGGTACGCCACTGTTTTTAATGAAAAAGAACTATTTTTAAAATTTTCATTTACAACTAAGGGAATGTGACTCCAGGGACGGTCAATATCGACTGTCTGAGGGACGAAGGGTATAGGCCGAGAATAAGTGTGTGTAAGGTGTGCCATATAAAACTAAACATCTTGGCGCCCCTAGAAAGAAACAAAATATTCAAATTTTTTGTAGAGCAAAAGAAACAGGTCCCCCTATGACCGCATTTTTATTGATTGTTCTTTCATGTAACAAGTGTTATAGCGTGATAGTTAATTGATAGAAGTGTGGAGCCCAGTCCAAACTCAACCCCTTTTCTTAATTTTATTTGTTTACTTTTCTTTTCCTTGGGCTACTACAGAATTCTAGTTAGGGGTTAGATTTTTCAGAAGCTCAAAGCTTCGTAAAAATTTTGAAAGGGAGCTTATGTTTATTGGTACTTATCGTTGTTTAGAAATTATAGTCCAAATTTGGGATTGTAGGCAATGATACACTGAGTTCACTATAACACTTTTTATTTTAAATATTTATCCACTATACTGTTTAATAAACTTTATTATTATTATTTCAATCATGAATTATTTGCTATAATTTTTAACTAAATTTAACAATACATAAAGACACGCCGAATTCACTTATTTATTTATTGTTTTACAGTTTAATCAAAAAAAAACTGATTTTACTTTCCGCGAACAAAAACCCGTCGAACATACATTTTCGCGTACTAAGTTTATCGGACCGCGCGTCTGTTTGTACTTGGACCCAATTTTTTCATTAAATAAATAATATTTCATCTTTTTGTTTTATCCAAATTATTATTTTTTTATTAAAACATTAATTTATTTTATATTTAATTTATTTGTTTAATTTTTACTCAATTTTATTTTTAGTATTGTCACCACAGAAGATGCATGCCTTTTTGGTGTTTTTAAGACCCTGTTGTGAAAAGCGTTTTAGGGGACGCCACCCTTAAAACCCCTATACAAAATTAGTATTTTTTAATAAAATTACTGAAAAGTTAGGAAATTACATATTTATCGGATAAATAAAGATATCAATATTTACCCGTTAGTTGGATAGCTTTCCATGTCTGATAAAATGGACTTAACTACTCACCTTGTATCACTTTCGGATTTTGGATTTTAGTTACTTAATTAATGAAAAATGTTTCGTTTAAATAGAACTTTGAGTAAAATCAATCCCAATTTTAGTCAAATCGTAAGTCTCGTATATTTTCTCATTATTAAGAAATACAATCTTTTCTTTACAGGCAAGGTTATTGTGTATAAACTCGAACATAGTTAGCAGTGAGTTAAAAACAACTACTCCCCTGAACAGAATGCAAAAATTTTGGAAATATTAAACGAATCCAGTCCTGAAGACCTCTCAAAGTAAGTTTTTAAAAAAGTATATGTTTTTATAGTTAACAAATTAAGGAATTTTTAGGTACAAAATATCTCTTGCTCGTATACAAACTCTATCAAACTGGAAGGCTAAAAAGGCCCTTTTAAGTCTCTTGGTGAAGTTTTGGCAATTGGTGGCTTTGGGGAAAATGTTTTAAAGCAAATATTAAAAAGTATCGCAAGCCAGAATGATTCTAAAGAAATTAAAACTACTAACACAAGAACAAATAAACGGATCAAGAACTTATTAGTACCAGATATGGATTTTAGTATTCTCTCTGTAAGAAAAACTTTTTCTTTTTATATGAACTTTTCTGTAGAATGGCTTCTTTTTAGTCACTAAATTCAGCGGTTGCCATACATGTAGAACCCACAGGCATTGCTTGGACAAGACTAGAAAAAGAAAATAATTCTTTGACAAGCTGGTTTTGTAAGAATTTTAGCTCGTTACCTGAGAAAATGATGCCATTGGATACATTCAATTTGGTTAGTATCAAAACTTTTACACCTGATTAAAGTATACCTTGTTATGTGAATGATAACTTTTATACCTATTATTTTAAGTAAATAATTTGGTAGCATAACTTTAGGAAAGATACCTTAATCTGTAAAATTTACTATTTTTAAAGAAATATTTTAAAAATCAGTTTACCTATGTACAAAAAGCTTAAAATTGCCTAGATACTTGGTACATGGGCATAATATTTAAAAAGAAAACTACTTCTTGGTAATGTTAACTTTATTGTTTTTTATTAAAATGTGACCTTTTGAATAATTAAGGAAATAAGGGACCTAATCCATTGGCATCATATGATGTCACTTATGAAGCAAAACTTAATACCAAATCAAATTTTGGAATTGTTTTTATTAAAATAAAAAAATAAATAAATAAAGTAACTTATTTACAGGCCTTGGAGGTTTTAAGAAAAACACCTTTAGGTGATGTGTACATCTTTGAGGCAACAAATAATTTGACAGCTCAAGCTAAATCAAAACCAGAGAAAGTTTCCACCCACAATCAACAGATGGAATTAATCTCTATGTTGTTAGCATTAATTAATACTAGCATAAATCATAATATAAGTTTAAAAAAATGTGATACTCAGGAACCAGTGTTAGGAATTCAAAATAGAGTGTTCTTTTTAAAGTCTCGAACACCTGCCAGGTAAGTTAGTATCAAACCTCTCCATTTAGATGTTAGAATTGCACTAATGACTCATTCACTACAAGCCTCAACATCTAAAAGGTGGTGTATCAACTTATTATACCTATATTAAAACTTAAACTATATTAACACCATTTTTAATAAATTTAATATAGGAGCTTTTATTAAGTTTAAAATGGCAGGTATGCATTTTTTCAAATGCAATTTTATGTAGTATGGCGCAAATAATTATTTAAATAAGGTATACCATTTTTATAGAAAAAAGATGGATGTATAATCTCGATCTAGTCAGCAGGAGCTTACATATGGAAGAAACCATTATTATGGGTTAATTTAGTTGCCCAAATATCATTGATACTGTGGTAACCATTAAAAAAAGTCCCACGTTTTTAAAGCAAATTACGCTTTATTTTAAACAAGGAATCACCTCCTCACCTAAAATGTTTTGCATTTGTTTAGAAACACCCTGTAAATGAAATATATTTTTTAAATTCTAATTTCGAAGGGCATTAACACTCCAATGCAGTGCGATTGATTTTTTGATAAAGTATTATTATTATTTAGGCTCACTATATCATCCCTATCACTTACGGCCAGACCTTTCCAAAGACCCTATATATATTTCTTTGTTTTAAGGTTATTTAGAACATTAATAGGAACCGAAAAAGTGTCAGCTGTTACTGCAGTCAATGGGCTTTTACATCCAGAATGCCAACCAATTGATGCACTGCCTTGTTCACCTGTTATTTTCGACCAAAATTTAAAACGTCATTTTGAAAGTCAAAGTTCATCAAATAAAGAATTATTAGCCCAAGCTCTAATGCTGGGTGTTAGTTTTATGGATTTGTACGTAAGAAAAATGCCACTTAGTTATGGATTAACTTCAAATACAAGTAGGAAGAACCAATATAGTTGAAGTAATTAAATAAATTTATATTTTGTCTCATAATTTCAATGGGTTCTAATCATTAAGGGGATAGTAAGGTTTTTAATTTTTTTTTTTACATTTTATTAAAATACATTTTCTAAATGAAAAACATTTTAAGAATACTGTGTAAAAATTTAAGATTAATCGAAGCAAATTAACGGAGGTTTAAGTAACCACCTTATGCATGACTCTTTATGTATGAAGCTAACTTTGAAGCGCTTTTCCTACAACTTATGTTTTTAAAGTCGGTGACCATCATAACTTCAAAAGCACTGCATTGATCTCTTTGAAATTTTTACCACTATTTTTTGAATAATTTTCGAGGTACCACTGGAGAGTTTTTTAAAAGTTTTTTATTATTTTTAATTAAAAAATAAAAAGAAATAGGCTGTTATTATTGTATTTCGTTTTTCACTTTCAAGTGCTCCTAAAAAGTGATAAATTAAAATTTTAAAAATTTCTTCCAGCATTACCTGGGGAAAACGATTATCTAAAAAACAAACTTAAATTTTTTGATTTCACATGATCCATCACCGAGATATAATGGTCACCGAAATTCACCTTTTTTCAAGACGTTTCCGAATAATTTTCGTCATTGCCGTATTTTTTAAATGTTTTACTTCAAATTTAGTTTCATGAACCTTTTTGATACCCCTGTAACATTAATAAACCATTCAAAATGCTGTTTTAAATAAAATTTTGCTTAAAATGTAAAAATAAAAGTAGTTTACTCTGGGAGAAAAATTATATTTATCAAATTTTTGTGTACCTACTGTGTACAAAATCTTCGTGAATCATATTTTTTTAACCAGCAAACATTTTTATCAAGAATAACTTATTTTGTCCTCTTGTAAACCCCATCTGTGGACAGTCCATACAGGGTGTCTCTAAAAGGTATGGAAAAAAGATACCACATATTCCTGATGCTAAAATATGACGATCTAACCCAACTTACTTTTGTCAAAAAGTGAGTGGTTTCGGAGATATGGGGTGTTAAAATTTATTCTGGTTTTAGTTTTTATAAATAATTTTATTAATAGCACAGGCCTGCGAAGAACTTTTGATTAGACAATTTTAGTTTTCTTAGGTTAGTTTTGACATATTAATAACCAAATCAATAGTCGTTTGTCTCTATCACGTACAGTTTTTTTTCTATAAGAACATCGTATTTTTTTTATTTCTCAAAAAAAAATATTCTTTATAACAATCTCTGCATACACCGTAACTCACAAAACACTGATCAAAATTTAAATAAACCATAGCGTATACGAGCTAGGTGCAAATTAACGAATATGACACAGGAGAATTAACTACCTTTATTTTTAAACTGAGAGAAAAAAATTATTTAAAAAACTTGTTTAAAATTAAAAGTTATGTCAAATTTTAAAAGCAGAGCCTCCTATTAAAAAATTGGAACAAAAACTTACTTTTTATACTTAGCTCGTATAGAGATTAGATGGAATTAAATTAACTGGCGTAGTTATACTTACTGCCCTCTAATTTAGAAAAAATGTCAAAGCTTTGTTATTCCTAAAAAATTTAAGGAAGTGATAAATCAATTTCTGGGAAATACTAAAGACCAAAAGTCTGTGACAATTATGGGAAACATGCTGTACAAATTTAAGGCCTTAGGTTGCAATATGACCAGAGAGGGAATAAAATTCACTTTTACACGCACATTTGGCCCATTTTCCTCCAAACCTTGGTGATGTTAGTATGTTAGTGAAGATAAGGGTGAGCGCTTCCACATTAAAGAAATAAAGGAACAATATTAGGGGTGATGGGATAGCAAAATGTTGGATGTCGAAGAGGGATATTACTATGGCCGAGTATAAGAAAAAAAAACACCAAACGGACCTTTTCATGTAAAAGAGAAACAATTTCTAAGAAGATCAAAGAGTAGCTCATGCTTCTTTTGCTATATTTTTTGTTTAATGTTGTAATGTTGTAATCTTTTATGTTCATTTTGTAAACATAACTTTATAAAAATATATCCCTATATATATTGTCACAATATTTGGCTAGAAGGTTTTGGAAGGAGGTGAGAAATAAGAATCTGCCTTCAATTTGATTGTTAACTTTAAGGGGCCACCTGCGGTATCTTGCACAAATTAAAAACCAAATAACTTTTTTGAGCCACTCTGTGCACATTTTACATAAAAAGGTATACCTGGTAAAGTTAATTTAGGAACCCGTTTTTGAGATATCGAGATTTAAAAAAAAAACATTTTCTGTATGGCCAGGTCTGAGCTATCAGAGTGTTTTGAATTAGACGCTAATCTTTTACAGTGTGACTCCTTAGGTGATTTTAAGAAGAAAACTTGAAATAAACGTATGTCCTAAAATACTTATTGTTTGAGATACAGGGTGGTAAAATTTTAAAAATATATACTTTTTTACCACTCTATCTCAAAAGTTACGCCATTTAGGACATTGGTTTATATGAACTTTTCTTCTTATTCTTAAAATTACGTAAGGATTTACACTCTAAAAGATAAGCATCTAATTCTGAAACACCCTGTATAGCTTAGACCTTGCCATACCGGATGTGATTTTTTAATATCCAGATACCTATCTCAGAAACGGCTGCCTAAATCAACATTTACCAAGGTATACGTTTTTATGTAAAATATGTTGAAGAAAATATTAATATTAATATAATAAAGTTACATACAAAGTGGCGGAAAAGATTATTACGTTTTAAATTTGTGTAAGATACCGCAGGTAGCTCCCTCTAAAGTTAACAATAAAATTGATAGCAGATTCTTATTTCTCACCTTCCCAAACACCTTTTAGTCAAATATTGTTACAATGCATCTACAACTAACAAATTTATTTATTAGAAACTAAAACAATAATACATTTTTAACACCCTGTATCTCCAAAACCATCCACTTTTTGACTAAGGTTAGTTGGGTTATATAGTTATAATTAAGCTTCAGGAATCTGTGGTAGCTTTTTTCCACACCTTTCAGAGACACCCTATATAGTTTTGTTTAATTATTGTTTCAGAATTAAGGGCTGTGTAAAAGAACCTAGTTACATGCACTTACTAGCTTACTTACTAGCTTATTTACTAGCAAATATTTTTATTTCGTCATAATATGTACTTATATTGTTAACTTTTTGCCATGAATTCTACTGTTAATATACTATTTTTGTTATATTATGTTTTTTTTTAATAATCATTTATATATGGTATCTCTACAACGTCTGTTTATAAAATAGCCGATAACCAAATAGTTCGTTGACTCTGCTACTTGCAAGGATTTACAATTTCCGTAATAGTTGTGGGGTCTTGTTTAGGGCTACAAAATTATTACGAACGCCTTAATAGTTTATGGCTATGATGTGTAGAGGAAATTATTTTGTGAAAAAATAAAAAACAATAAGTTTATTAACGACTTTATTAACAATAACTTGAAATGAGTAAAAGAGTGTTGTATAAATATATTTTATATCACTATTCGCATTGTGTAAAATTTAAATAGTGAAAAATGTACAAAATTCTAGTCTTACCCACATACAAAGTCCCAGGTACTATACACCTATAATAACATTCATTTTGGCAGTCTTATTTTGGATTGTAAATACTGAACAAAGAGAATGTTAAATTCTTATCTATTAAATGATCTTTTTGTTAAGCATGACATTCCCTGGCTAACTTAGGGTTAAACAAGTAAGGGAGTTATGTTTAACAAAATGATAAATGCATTCTTTATCACCTTCGAAGTACATTTTAAGGTAAAAGATAAAACAAACAACTTATTTATACTTATATACCCTGATAGAATAACGCATGTAAATTTGTATTTATTCAGTTATTTTTTATGTTTTGACCATTAGATACAATTATTTCTAGCGACCATCCAATAACATAACTATTTTAAGTAATCGTACAATTTTCATTTGAAAAACTATTTACTGTATTTTGCTATGTTTTGCATATGTAATATTTTTAGTTGTAAAAAATATTTCACCGGGTTCAGCTCAAACAACTCTTAAAAAACTTAAAACCAATGTATGGTTCTGGAGAAATTTGTAGTCATATGCTCACCGATTATTGTCATCTGATTGTTCTCAAATGGCGAAGTCAGGTTTACTTATCGACAAAGTTGCTTAAATTCACATTCATTTCCATGACAAAAATAGTAAATGGTAGGAAAATAATACATAGGTTCAGATAATTTAAAAGAAAGGTTACTAGCCCTAGATCAACGCTATTTGTGTTATACTTAGCAAAAAAGGGGAAATAAAAGTCAATCCTTTACAACATGGCTAATGGCCACATAAAAAATAACTGTTTAGTTGGCAGGAATAATAGGTATCTTGCATCTTGCATACCTAAAAACTCTTTGGAATTTAATTTCTTTTGTTTGTTGAATAATATTAAAAACTATTTGCAACAACTATTTCTATTTTGTGTCTGCATGTATGTACAATACATGTTGAAAAAAGACAAAATTAATAAGAAGTGATTTTAATGTCATAAAAATACCTTTTGATTTCGTCAAAAAGCAAATACACTGTTTTCTATCTATACTTATATCTTTTTTTAAAATATTTTTAAATAGTAATAGTCCTGATTATTTCCTTCTAGCTTTTGGTCTTTTTCTCGTTTATATTTTACTTTCTTTGGTAAGGTGCAAAATGACATACGAGGTGACGCGACTAGGGAGACACGACACGAACGTGCCTCACGCGCCGTGTGATGATGCGCATATTGAGACGCGTGTGTCGTGACCCACCGCTTCGTAAATGTTTGATTTCGAACAAAATACTTATTATTAAACTTTAGTTTGTAATCTAAATAAAATATGCTACTGAAGAAGAATGTATTGTTTAAATTTTTGTGGAAAAAAATTAAATCATCTAATAAGTATATTAGATCGGAGAGAAAGAAAGTGGGCACTTTTAAATTATAACTATAAGGCAAATTGACTAGCGACGCGTCTACTCAAAAAGACGTTGATTTTTGTGACAGGGACAGTTCCTCGCGTCGCACGCGTTGGACGTGTCTCAATTTGCGGCTTGCCTAAGATAAGTGCTGCTGATTTTACTAATTACCTACACAAAAGTGTAACTACAGCAAGCTTAAAATCTGACGATATCGAGAATAAAAATTTATTTTTCCGAAAACAAGAAACGGCGCCATACGAGAAACTGTGTCACAACCACAAAAGCCATTCGCGCCTCGTGACGTCGCTAGTCAATTTGCACTGTATAATTTAAGTGTATTAAGTTCTAAAAGTGCGCGCTGTGCTGTGTAGCGTTGCACGCATCTCAATTTGCCTCTTGCCTTAGGCAAGGCGCAAATTGAAACACGCTTAACGCGTGTGATGCGACGCAGCACAGCACGTACTTTTGTAACTTATGAAATTAAATTATACAGCGCAAATTGACTAGCGACGCGATCAACTCGAACAGACGTTGATTTTTGTGACAGTGACATAGTTTCTCGCGTCGCACGCATTAGGCGCGTCTCAATTTGCGGCTTGCCTTATAGTCAGTTTCTGGGTAACTGTTTGAGCTCCATCTATTGGTTAAAAATATCTATTTTGAAATTTTCTCCTTTTGCAGTTTAATTAACTTTGCTTCCTGGACAATTAAATATTCACTTTTAAATATACTTAATTCTTATGTAAACTTCCATATTAGATATTTAAGGACACAGAAAACCGGGTTGCTAGTTTGTAAAAATGGAGCTAAGATATTATTGTAGCAAGTATGGGAAGAAGAAGCTCGCAAACCGAGAAGCCAATAAAATAAATACAAATTTAAAAGTTCATTTTTTGATCTGGTACTTATTTAAATAATACTTCTTATTCTTTCAATGAAAAAAGTCTCAAAAGAAACAGAAATAGCTTTATATCGTTAACTGTTTTTACCCAATTTAGAATGTTGGTTACATTTTAAGTCTATTGTTACGATTAAGATTGATACAAGTATTTTATATTGCTATAGTTGATACAGTGGAGATTAACCCATAGGCACTATGTAAGAGTATTTTTGCTAATTGTTATAAGGGTATGTAAAAGTTTAGGTTAAAACGGACGGTTTAAGACCTATCAGGTGACTTACCAATCATGGTGCATGATACTACTTTAATACTTTTGGGATACAAAGATTTGGTAGCTTAATCCGCGTACAGACGTGTGTAGTGCAAAGTGCAGCGCAACATGTAATGTAACATGCAATGCAACAAAGGGTCTTAATGTCGTTGCTGCAACCCCTCTGCAAATAAACCTATCCGCATTTGAAACGAACTTTTAGACCAACGAGGTTGTAGTGCTAAATCTTTTTTATTTTAAAATATTACTTGGTGGAAAAATCCTGAAGACTAAAGATGTCGTCACTGGTAGAAAACTCGGCTAATAGATAAAAGAAACGGTTTCACAAAATTTATTTCTATTTATAACATTCAGTTAATTGAAGTATTTTTTCTTGCGTCTTCCACATTTAAACTTCGTTTTATTGGGGCTAATGATTGCGTCTCAAAAATGTTATAAATAGTTTACCAAAAATGTGGTAAACAGTTTACCAAAAAACTTACTGATAAACTATTTACCACATTTTTGAGACGCAATCATTAGCCCAGTTCCCGCCTGGCGTCTTTTTAAGATTTTATTTATATTAGTTATTACAGAAAAACCTTTGAAAAAACATATTTTTAGTATTTAACCTCTAAAATTTTACACGATTATATGGTCGACTGCCGTTCGGTTACACGAACAGTTCCGAAGGTAAAAACAGACCAGAATAAGGCACGACCTAAAACCGGCATGAATAAAGCCAGGCACTATCCTTATTAAGGGAGTCCTTATTCTACTATGCATCTGCGTAAGCTCAGCGGTCAAAAAGGGGTCGGTATTATTAGTGCCTAGCCTTATTTCACTGTGCAATATTTCTCTATTAAATGAAATGTAAATAAATTTCTCATATAACGTTTTTATTCAGTTTTCCCCGTGTTTAAGAATAGTTTAATCTAAAAATAGGTATATTATCGGCCGTATTCCGTATTAAACTGATAGCCTGCTTAAAAAGTAGGTTTTGAAGTCGGTTAGGTATTATTTTTTGAATAAAGATACCTCTTGGTACTTTAAGTATCGTAGTTTATGTTCAAAAAGTGGTTGATTAAATCATACCGCATCCTTATTGATTTGATAAGTCACTCGGTATATTAGCGTATACAATGGGCGCATTCAGGAGTACTTAGCCGCTTAACGGCTGGGTAAACGGAGTCTCAAAACTGTCAAAATAAAAATAAAGCCATTTAAAATAATAGCCTTTATCGGATAGATAAAAGATAAATCTTTGGTTTAAATTGACAGTTCTGACACTGCTTACCCAGCGGCTAAGCCGCTAAGTCCTTCTGAATGCGCACAATGATTCTGATTTAAATGGTAAATGGATATGTTTAAATATATCTACATGTTAAAATATGCTGTGTTTACAATAAGAAAAAATCTTTGTTGATATTTTATATTTAATAATAAGATAATTAGGGCTAGCAGGAGTTTTTACTAGAATAAAGCAAATCTTTTTTTTTTAATTTTGGACAGTCTTTTATTGATATATCTGGTTTTCACCTAATCGATTTGCTCCATTGTTTTTAAAATATGTCAAAAAATTGTCAATCAACAAAACATTGCTGTGAAAACAAAGTTGCTGTGAAAAGCCAGAATAGCAAAAAAAAATGGTTTCTAATGTCGCCTCTGTCAACATAAAAGTAAAGTCAAATCGAACATGGATCTCTATCTTAGGCCGCTCCGGCAAATTTATTGCCGCAAAAGTTTAGATCTCGCAACCTGAAAGAATAAGATCCCTGTGTCGACAAATACTGAACAACAAAATTGAATTTTGCAGGAACTGTCACTTTAACGAATAGAATGATGCACTAAAATTGGTGCGGGTAAATCTACTTACTGCGAATTTGTAAATTAAATATTCTAAAAAAAATCATAATTTTGAAGTGTATTAGGCTATTTATGTCTGGTCCTAAAAAGACGAAGAGAACTCCTTCAAGTGAGCAAAAATTAACCTCTAAAATCTTGTGATGTACTACTGGCACATTGCGCTGTGCGCTTTATATGGAAAAAATATTTTTTTCTTCAACTTACTTGAATTTTCTTTCTGATCTGCTTTATTCTAAACTAAACACCCCATTTCACTTCTGTGCTGTAGACTAAGCTAAAGCTAACTTACATAGTAATTAACAACTATTTTCAAAAAAGCACCACAGATAAAGTCTTTGGCATGAGACATGGAATGTAGAGATATAAAAAATACGAAACATTCTTTAGGTACTAAAGTGTCAAATTAGGTACTATCAAGAACCTCACACATTTTCGATTTTGCAAAGGTCGTCAAGATCTCGGTTTGGGGACATTTTCTACAAACTGCCCTACGTAATTTCCCCTCGGGTGGTAATTACAGACCACGTACGTCTGTCCTCTTTTATTTTTGGCTACTCCTACCCCTAGTTCCGTAGAGTTTTTCCAGACCACCTGGGAGAAGTGTAGACTTCCTTGAGAGACTCTTTCCATTCCAAAAGCGTGTTTTTTTATTTCGTCGTACCACTCCTTGACAGCGTCTCGTGCTGTTGGTGTGTGACTGTAATCGGAAGAATACATCGAGAAAATGTTTTCACCGTAGGGATTGTTGGCTCTGTGCTGTAAACTGGCTGTTCGTGCACATGTGTCTGCCCATTCTTGAGAAAATTTGCAGATCTAAAAAATTATATTGCTATCAAATATAATACAAGGTGGAACAAAACTCATCACCCGATGTTAATTAGGTGTATTTTTTTATGAAAAACTTTGGTTCACTTTTTAAAATTTGTTTATTTAATCTATTAAAATTTATTCCATTATGTCGAAAAAATTATATCGGCCAAGCGGAGTTGATGACCATACTGCCCCTTTTTTAGCATGTTTCATCACTCTTTCCAGAACTTTGGGCGATAGGTTCTTGCATTCCTGGCGAATATTTTCCTTAGAGGCGTCAAGAATCTGAGGTTTGTTGACGTAAACCCGCTACTTTAAAAACCCCATATAAAAGAGGTTTGGAACGGTTTAATTAGGTGATCTGACCGGCCAATTCAATTCAACGATACATTAACCGACTTGAAAATGTTTTCTTTAAGTCTAGCGGCGGCCACTTGGTCAATATTATTTTCTTTACTTGATGGAATTAATTCTAATGGATTAAATAAACAAATTTTCCAAGCAGAACAAAAGTTTATAATTTAAAATAAAAATACACCAAAGAACATCGTGTAGGTAATTACTTTTGCCGCACCTTGTACCTCAAAATTCTACGGGTTCTAATACACATCTATAAACACTTATTTTTCATATAACAGAAAATAATTATTTTCGCATATACAGGTAAGTAAAACATGGCTATGAAAAACCAACGTAGGCAACATTTAGGCCTCAGCAGGAAGTTTGCGGTTGTTTTTCATACCTGTCCACTTTAAAATAATTGTTTTCTGCTAAATACAAAAATAAACGTGTTATTAAAGTTTGATCAAAAAAGTTTATAGGGTTAAAAATTATCAGCATAAATTTGTTTACTATTGAAATAGGATTATTCGTCACTATTCTTTGCGCTATTAAAATTATTCAATGTAAATGGTTTTTCCCATTGCTGTCAATAAAATATGAAAGTTAGATTAGGATTGTTTAAAGTAAAAAATAATTACTTTTTTATGGTCTATTTTCTACCCAATACCAATAATAAATAATATAATATGCTGTACCTCAGAAGCCGTTTAAAATAAATGCAAACTGTGATACATTATTAAAAAAATCATTTTAAATAACACGCTAAAGCGACTAAACGTCGTAAGATAGCGAATTGCCGAGTTCATCAGTAAGTTTTGCCTAAAATTTGAGCCTCGCAAATGGGGTCAATCTTTGTGTAAAACATACAAAAACATGAGTTTTCTATAAAAAAACGTCGTATTAGACCCACTCTGTATATAGAGTTTTTTAATTTTGTCTTTAAAGTAACATATTTATTCTATAAATTTATCCATAACAGAAACATATTTTGATTTTTTTAGATCAGGTGAACATGGAGGTAGATGCTTAGAGTAAGTAGCTTAATTAATCTGGTGTAGCATATTTAAACATGGGCTGGATCATTCAGCCAGTATTAATTATCACATATATAATATCCGTCATTAGAGACACTATTTATACATAAGGTAATTATTTAGACTAAAAACCAGTTACAAAGATGCCACAAGCGTCATACAAATAAAGACAGCAATTCACTATCGCCGTCTAAACGCGTCGTTTACATCGTGTGAGAATAACAAAAAGGAGAATAATTGAAAGTGAGACAGAAGTGGTGACGCCGTGGCATCTTCTCTACTAACGAGCACTTACAAATCGGACGCATGGCCGTTTTTATTGAAATTAGGTATACGGTGTTTTTGGGGAGCTGATCACGAATCTGAAAGAACTTTTAGTCGGACACGTTTCGTTCTTGAGATATTTATTATCAAACTTGAAAAGACTAACCTAAATTTACCATATTTTTCCTTCTTTTTGCACACACAATTCTTAAGTTTTCTGCTAAATTGGCACTTAATAGTTGTCTTAAAAATCTATTTTCTATTTATTTTAACCATTTTACCATAAAATTACAAAGATTCACTTTTAATCATTTCAATTTCAGTAGCCATGGCTACTGAGACTGAAAGATAAGCTCTACAATTTTATGGAAAAATGGGTAAAATAATTTAAAAAAATGAGTTTTTAAGAGGCGGAAACCAAATAATGAGTGCCAATGTAGCTTTAAATCAAGAATTGTATTCAAAAAAGGGGCAATATAGTGAAAATAAGGTACATTTGCTTTTCAACTTTGATGATGGATACCTCGAAAACAGAACGTGTCTGACCAATTTTTTTCAGATTCGGGATTAGTGCCACAAAACCCTCGTATACCAAATTTCATTAAAATCGGTGATGCGTCCGGTTTGTTTGTAAATAAGTACTATAAATAATTTTATTATTTCGATTTTTGTATTTGTATAACTTCTTTAATAAAAAACTTAATAAATGAATTTAAGTATTAGCAAGAATACTTAAAAATACCTTTTAAAAAAATGGTAACTTTTTATTTGTTTTTAGATCTTACCTCATCGCTTAGTTTTAAATCAGGAACCCCATGTTTTCTCCTATATTCATTATGAACTTTTAAAGCTTCTTCAGCAAATTCATGTACATCTATAATATCAGTCTTCTTTTTTCTTCCACTGTTCCATTTGTTTTAGGAACACTTGTCGCCATATCGGACACGCTGTCAAAAAACTGCGGTTTGAGAGGAGGGCAGTTTTCTACGTAGTGACCTACAAAATTTCCTGCAGGGAAGTAATTGGCTACAACGTAAATACTTCCTTGAGTAGATTTTGCCACCCCTACACCTAGATTTTCGCTTGATTTCCAGATCACTTGGGTAAAGTGTCCTGATTTTAGGTTGCTAGGTTCACGTCCAAATGGATGATGTTTGATTTCTTCGTACCAAGTATCTACAGGAGTGTTACCGTTAATCGTAAAGCTAGGATCTGAAGAATAAAGACAGTAAATGTTCTCTCCATAGTTACTTTCGGGACGGTGCTCTAGAATATTTCTTGCAGCTAGATGTTTGGCCCATTCTTGCGCGTATTTGCAAAGGGTTTTGTCCAGCTTTAAAGGTGCTACTCCATGTTTCTTCCGGTAGTTGTTATGTGCATGTAAAAATCTTCTTCAAAATTTCCTTCAGTTACCGTTCGTAGATCTTTGGTTGAACTCCTTGAGCTTAGGGAGAGGCGGCTAAGATGACCTGGTCAAAGAAATGGAGATTTAAAAGAGTTTTTTGTTAATGGAAAAGTAGATAACCTTCGTATGTCAATGTCACTTTTATTGAAATAAGGTTAAGCGATAATAAAAAAATAATATAAAAATTTATTTAAAAAAATATTTTAAATAAATAATAGTTTAAAAACTATAAAAACACGCTTTTATATGCAACCGAACTAAAATTAGAAAATAATTTTTCATTACAAAGAGTTTGTCACTTCAGAGTAAAAAGCGTGGGGTGCATTTTACTATTTTTTCATAACTTTTCCCTCATAGATATTTGCAAATAGAATAATTATAACATTTAATATATTAAGCACCCCACGCTTTTATTCTGAAGTGACAAACTCTTTGTAATGAAAAATTATTTTCTAATTTTTAGTTCGGTTGCATATAAAAGCGTGTTTTTATAGTTTTTTTTAAACTATTATTTATATTTCATTTTTGTGTTAAAAACTTGGCAAATTAAATAGGAAAGAAAAACATCTCTTAGTTTGTTTTCCTAATTCTTCTAATTAAACTTATATTTTTTCCAAATGTAGGTGCTAGAAAATTTAATTATTTTAAACTAACAAAATTATTTAAAATTTTACACAAAAATATCTTGGTTAACATTAGTTGCAGCCGAGTAACTAGAATTTTACAAATTATTTATCTAAAAAGTGACAACATACATATATGTAACAGATACTATATTGGCCAAAAGAGAAACAATCTGGTAAAAAATTATTTTGAAATTTTGGAAAGAAATCATATGTTTTAAAAGCAAGAATTAAAATAAATGTGTAAGTGAATTTAAATAAAAGTGTAAGGCTTAAATAAAATATTTAGAGAATTGTTTAAAATTGTTATTCTCAATTTTGCTTTATTGCATTAGGGCGATAAAATAATTTCTTAGAAAAGGTTTTCCTGACAAACCATATTTTCAAAAGTAACAAAATAATATATTTTTTCTGATTGACTTATTTGATATTAATTCGTATTTAAAAGAAATAAAAAGAAGATGGTAGAGGTGGTAGTACTTTTAATTTTCCCATATTTGTAAGAATTATTTTTGACCTTATATTATACTACAAACCATCCGTTATATAAAACAAGGAAACATCTCCTTATTTTTATTTTGCTTTGAAACACGCTGTACATGGCCGTGTCTACCGGGTGTTGGAGGGCACCAGGGCGTAACGCTGCGGGGGCGAAAATTGTGAAATAAGGGGCGCAAAGTTTTGAAATAAGAGGCCGTATCATTAGGAAATAAAAAATGTGGATTGAAAATAGTAAAATTTGAAAGCAATGTGGAGTATACTGTATTGTAAAAGTGGGAACCATTCTTTTTGCTTTTCAAAAATTTTTAGGGGCGGCTAATCATTTTTGCACCACGGCGCCATTCACCTTAGGAACGGCCCTGACGATGTACAAATTACAAAAGCTAGACGAGTATAAAATAACAACAAATAAAATTGTTGTCCAAAGGAAACACCATTTTCCTTTAAATTAAAGTGTTAGGGAGACTTGTTGTATAAAGGAAAGCTCAAAGCTTTTTAGCACGCAGATTATATCAAAATTTTTTGTTTTTTTACAAAGATATTACAAAATTGGAGAATGCAAAATAAGCGTGTTTAACACTGGTTGCAAAAAACTACTCTATATTTACTAACCTGTCAACTCTACATTATTATTGTTGTTACTTGGTGATAATCCCCTGGCGGCAGTACATTTTCAGAAAAACTTCCAATCAAATTTCCTGCAGGGTAGTAGTTTGCAACCACCACAACTTTACCTCCCATTTTGGCAAATGCTACTCCCAGTTGCTTAGACTCCTTCCATACTACTTGCGTAAAGTGTCCGGAAGATAAGCTTTTAGGTTCAACGCCAAATTTGTGGAATTTTATTTCGTCGTACCTTGTGCGAAAAATAAAACCTTATAAATCTCAATAACTCATAACATTATTTTAAGGGAGGTATGGTATTTAAACTTTTTTGACATTTTTAAAATTCAATTTTCAAAATGGAGAATTTTTCAAGAATATTTTGTCAAAATTTGACTTACATTAAAGCAAAATTATCGAAAATGCAGAGGTTTAAGCAAAGAATACTAATCCATAGAACTACACAAGTGAGATTTCAGCGTACCCTAAAATTTGAGGACCTACTCTGACCACCAGATAGCGAAAGTAGTCCAATCGACCAATAGAAACTCGACATGGGCATCGACCAATTTTCTGATTGGTCCGGTACCAACTTTCGCTATCTGGTGGTCAGGGTAGGTACTAAAATATCCAGGGTACGCTGAAATCTCACTTGTGTTCTATGGATCAGTACTCTTTGGTTTAAGTGACCACTCATCCATTACTCTTATGAACGAAGCAAACTGAAAAGCTGTTTTTCCACAACTCACGTTTTCAAAGTCCATAACCATCGTAACTTTAAAACTACTGCACCTACTGATCCTTTTGAAATTTTTACCACTATTTCTTTACACAATTTTCAAAGTAATGCTGTAGAGTTTTTAAATTTTTATTGTTGCTAATTTTTATGAAAACTATTAGGCCCTATTTTTTTAAATATTGCGTGTGCCACTTTTAAAGTACCACCAAAAAAATTGAAATTTTAAAAACCCTCCTAGCGTTATGTGGAGAAAACGATTATCTCACGAACAAACTTAAATTTTTGATTATCACATGTTCAAGCACCGAGATATGACCAGGGGCGGTTATATTTTTTACCTAAACACACCTAATTGCAAATATGGACATTTAATGATGATATGGCCCCCTCGGAAAGTTGATATGACCGCCACTGGAAATGACGGTCACTGCAATTCCCTTTTTTGTTAGACGCTTCCGAATAATTGATGTCATTTTCGCTTTTTTTTATTTCTTGACACAATCTGTACACAATGTTCTTCTAATATTATATTTGAATGTACCATCTTGACAACGTCGTCTAAAAAATTCATAAATATGTACCATATTAAGCACGAATTACCCAACCCGTCCATCTCTCTCTCTCTCTTCCTCTAAGAAAAATCCTTTATTTTTAAGTGAGTTGCTATAAACTCCTGATGCATGTCAATTTTGGGCTTCATTAGAGTTTATACAGCGTGTCGTTGAAGTTCTTACCAAATGGAAACTTTTAATTCCCAACTTAACAACAAAAAGTTTTTCCTAAAATGTCCTGCTTGGTGAGAAAACAAATTTCCACAAAAATATGTTTATGCTGTACGTATAGGGTGGCTTTAAAAATACCTAGAAACGAAACATTTTTACTCTTCTGCTGTCACAAATGAAGTTAGCAAGTGATTTATTTTCTTAGTTTTTGTATAAAAAGTATGCAGTCAGATAGACCATCGAAAATATGAAAATTTTGGCTTTTTCAAAAAAAAAAAAACAAAAAAAAATAATATTGAAATTTGAAACCAAGAATTTTTTTGAAGCTTCTCCGTACATAGAAATATGCTTGTGAAAATTTATTTCCTTACTAAGCAGGACTTTTTATAAAGAGGCATTTTTTTCGTAGAATTATTAATTTAAATGTTTTTCAATTGGGTAAGAACGTCCAAAGACATGCTGTAGATCTATACTTTGGCCACTTTATATTAAGAAAGATAAGTATAACTATTCTTACCAACTGTCTACAGCTTCCTTTCCCGAAATACTAAAATTTGGATCAGATGATTGAATCATAAAAATATTTTCCCCATAGTCTCTATTGTTGCTATGTACTAAGGCCCCTCTTCTTATCAGGTGATCAGCCCATTGCTGACTAAATTTACACATCTCTTTATCAAGCTTTAATGGAGGAACTCCATGCTTTCTACGGTATTCGTTGTGAGCTTTTAGGCATTCAGATTGAAAATCCATTTTTTCGTTTGTTTTTTTCTGAAAAAGAAATAATACCTAGAAAGTAGTACCATGAATGATATACCGAAATAATTTTATTCAAAACCTTTTTTTTTTAAACAAATATTACCTAATAGTTCAACTATTTTGTCGCGTGCCGATAACCGTCTTTACTACCCGTTGTGCAAAGTGTGACATAAGCAATAAAATTGTATATCCCTTAAGGTTAAACCACACTAGGCGTTCAGGTCTCGGTACGCTCACGGACCGATCAAATATTTTACATGCTTTTTAACTGAATAATCTTGAATGACATTTAAATAGCATGTAGATATTTGATCGGTCCGCGACCGTACCGAGACCTGAGCTTCTAGTGTGCTTTGACCTTAAAGCCGCGCCCCGACTTGCAACAATTCGCCGCGCCGCTCCACGCCGCATACCCCGCTAGATAGCGCGGACATGGATGGAGTTTACGTTGTTTCAAGGACTTGGCGCCAGAGATTGCACAACAAAGCTTGTTGATTTTTGGCGTTAAAGGAACGCGCAAACAGATTGGTTAGTTTTGAAGAATGTTTGGCGAATTGTTGCAAGTCTGAACGCAACTTAAGAATTCAAGGTTCGGATTGTTTGGATTAAATCCGTATTAAAATATTTTAATAGGTAAAATTGTTTCATATCCTAAATGTACTAATTTTAGTGGGATAAATTTATTGTTCGTATGTAAAAAATTTTAGATATTAAAGTCATATTTATATATACTCCTATTTTAGCTGCAGTTTTTAGAAAAAATAATTGCTATCAATACATTTTAAAATAACTTTCGTCTAAATTGAGCACTCTTCTGTAAAAACCCAACTGCTCGATGATAGGTGATAAGTTTATTGCTGTGTCTTTTTTATTGATTTATGACCTTGCATTACTTCTAGTTGGGCGGTTTATTCCCGTTTGGGGAATTTTTGTTCGGGCACTTAATAAAGTTTTACCTGGCCCTTTTTTTCTGGTTTGGACCCCTCGAAAAAATGCATATTTATTTCTTCCTGTTTGGTATCCTTAAGGTAAGAATCGTATTCTTAAGTGGATTTATAAAGTGTGTATTAGTTTTGGGTTTAATTATTATTATAAATAGTATTAAAAAAAGAGTTGCCTTCCAGAACTAACCATACCCTCCACCTATATTCTGTTTTAATAACAGAACTATTGCAAATCAATAAGACTGACACCGATTTAAGAGTCTTTACACATGGGTATTTAAATTTGCATTTGGCCAATGTATATTACAGCGTCTATGTAAAACTAAAATGAATAATAATATGTTTGTCTAAATTATTTAATTATATGCATACCTTTATGGTATTAAACAACAATAAATAATTATGCATTTTGTCCAGGGAGTAAACCAGACAATAAGGGTCAGGTCAGGTAAAATTTTATTAGGTGCCCAAACGAGAAGTCCTCAAAGGAGAAAACAGCGGTTGGACTATACTACGAAGTTCCACGTTACAGATTGAAAATAACAAAACGAAATAAAGACAGGAAATTTATCAAAGTTCCCACAATTTACATCAAAGAGGGTATTCCTTTCTAAACAATAGCAACTGCTATGAAATAAGGGAAAACAAGTTGCCAAACAATACAGCTTTGGTAATACATGAAAAAGGTAATGGCTAATAATATTTAATTTGTGATCGAGGATATTGAAGACTGATTCTTAAGTCACAGTTAATCCTGTTTAGTTGTTTCACCCTAGTTCCTCTCAAATTTACATAATTAACCAAATTTGCATAATTAGACCAAAACCAATAGTTAAATATCGGAGACCAAAATTTAGATAAAAAGTAAAATAATTGGTTTGACATTTTTTTGTCAAACGGTAGTCAAGATGCCTAATTAAGGTTTGTCAATCTTCCGTTCATTTGCTAGAATTTTTGGACCTGCCTTACTCAAACATTAGATATTTCACAACACGAACCGCATACCTTTAAATAAGCCCGTCAAATTGCTTTACCAAATTTTCATCAAACACGCCAAGCAATTTTTATATTTTGACAAACACATCAAACAAAACTGCATATAATCAAATTTTCGTATTTAACAAACAAACGTGTTTGACAAAAAATTCAATTGTTTACCCGCTGCTTTCGACTCCTTTTGAATAATTTGCATATCAGTAGTAATTAGCTTCTATTTTGATAGACCGCGCATTAACATTGCAACAATAGAACCCTGTATAGAACAAGAGGAAACGGTCCATTTAATCCCTAACAGCATTCGACCTCCCTGGGAAAGTCTAAGGATATCCCTCTAAGGCTCTGGGATTATCCAATGGCCCACCAAGTGGGACTTTTATAGCCACCATAGGCCAGCCTTTTGGGATATCTTTAGAAATTCCTTTAGGAACCGTTGTAGGTTAGCATGTTTATTTTCAACAGGTTTGCCAGTAGATTCCGTCCTATAAAGATTCTTAGGTAATCCAATATTTTCTCTCTACAGATATGCTCAGGTGATCCAATATTGGATACCCCACATAAGGATAACTTAAATATCGCATTGGGATATCCTTGACAGGCCAGAAATGGGATATCCTATATTGGGATACATATGGATGCTTAGTGACTTTTCAACCAGGATTTCCTGTGGATTTCCTCTAAGAGTCCTTAGTTATCCAATATTGGATATTCCATTGAGGGTGGCTTATAAATCGCCTAGGAATATCCACTCGGGATATCCCAAAGTTGAGACATTAGGATTCATTTAAGATATCCTATGGCTGTCTGGTGCTTTGTGGAAAATGTACATAATTCCTATTTAAAATTTATTTCAATAAATTCTCGATATGAAAAATGTAAATTAACCTAGTATATTATTTTTTTATATATTCAACTTACTTTGACAGTAGGTTTTTTGGAGTAGTTTTCGCAGCTTTTTCCGTAAGGGCTTCGATGATATCTTGAGGACACTTGTCTTCAAAATCCTTTTTCTCTGTAGTAACTTTGCACTCTGTTCTTTGGCCACGAAATGTTTCTGATTGTTTCTCGTGTGATTGTTTCCAACGTGGGTTCCTGACATTATAAAAAAAAAAAACCGGATATAGATAGTATTTGGCAAAATATGTTTTATCACTATGCATGTAGGTGGCTGACTGATAATCAGCAAAATCACAAAAAATCTATTTAGTTATTAGCCAATTAAACAACCAATGTGAAGAACGCAGTAGGCCTAGTAATTATAATTAGTAAGTATACGTGGTAAGAAAATAAGGTAATTTTAAACTTAACTAAAAAAAGTAACAATAAAACTAAACCAACTTTTAACGTTTATCATTTAAAAAAATAAAAACAAATATTTAAAGTAGCACAATAACTTGTTGCAATTGGCTTAATTTGATTTGAAAATACTAAATAATATTGTTTTTAATTTTTGAGGAAAGGTTGTAATACCGGTAATACCCAATTTTACGCCTCGTGCAGTGTGACGAAGTCACCGCCTAAACAATTATTGTTCTTTTAGTTCTGTAAGAAGTATTGTACCTATTTTCGTGTTTTAGTACATGATGGGGAAAACAATGGTTTGTGTAAGATCAGCAAAAAAAGTACTAAGTCTAGAAATGTTGATATATATATTTAAAAATACACTCTCTTGCTAGTATTTAATGGGAGCCACCAAAAATCTATTTATTTGTGAAATAGATCATTGGTATCACATTCTATTTAAAATATTCAGAAGCACAATTGAAATAAGAACCAAAAGTTCCTACATTTTCTTTTGAATTAAAAGTTTTTTTTAATTGTTGTAAAAGGCAGCAATTGACGTCTAGTGATATATTGTTAAAAGGGAAATTTAAAGTCCTGTATGAATGTAAATAGCATCTTGAGATATGTTGCTGGGTGGGGCCCCATATGAGTCTCTAAAAATTATGTAGTTCTGTTAAAATTATTAATACTAATATTTTACAGGTAGTTTATTTAGATGTGTAGAGTAGTGCCGTTTGTATCAATTATGTATTTCAAAATGGTGTCTTTTATAGAAACGGATAAAAATGATATGCAATACTTCTTTTATCACCGGGGAAGAAACATTTCTTATGGAAAGGGTGTAAAATTTCTCTTTCGTTTGCCTCTTACTATATTACATTTTAAATTTGGCAATTTGAAAACGGGCAGAAGACTGGTGCACTGGCCGGCGTAGATAATATTTTCAAATTACTATATCTTAAAACAGGGACCTTGAACCCACACCAAAATTATACCAGATGCTAGTGGCCTTAAGAGGAACACTTTGGTGAAGAAAATTTTAATTTTGATATTTGCGCAAAAAGTTGAATTTTTTGTTTCCCCCCCAAAAAATAAAAAAATTTAGTCGACAAATAATCTCAAATTTTGCTAAAATATTTTTCTTTAAATATTTAAGGGCATCTGAAAATTTTGCATAAAAATTTATGGAGTGAAAAAATATCAAGTAGCTATAGTTTTTAAAAAAATATAGATAGATTTTATTTAATTTAATATTTGTTAATGAAATTTAATTAAATTAACGAAAAAAAAACACAAAAAGGGGATTCGCTCTTGAAACTTGATATTTTTTTGGGAGGGGGTACACCAAAAATTAACTAAGCTTCTGGTACAAATTTGTTGTGGGTCCCATGTCCCAGTTTTGAGAAATAAGTATAGCAATTTGAAAATTATTATCTAAGCCAGTGCCCTGGCGTATATAAGTTATAAAGGGAAAGATTAGCCTGAAAATATACATTTACTTACTGTTAAAAAAATACAATAACTTATTGAGTAAGTAGGTAAACAATACAACTAGGGAAGTAAAAGAAAAGTTACCTATTTATAAAGCTTATTGGGGCGTGATGACTTATATTGTCATCACTAGATAAGATATTTGATGGCGGCAAATGGTTATAAAATGGGTAATTAAGGGATTAGCTGATTACATGACTAAACCTGAAATATTACGAAAGTACAAATTAATCATTTTTGCCGAACACTAGAAAACAATAACCCCACTAAAGGAATTTTAGTATCCAGCCTAAGTGATTTTTCCCAAATTTATAGAAATTAGAAGGCCTGAATTATAAAAAGTAAAGACACGTGTAACCTCGATTTTAGGTTGATTTAGTTTCGTTTGTGGGTTTGATTACTTCTTAAACAATTTTAGTATTATTTAAAAATATAAGTATTTGTAATAAATACTCCAGTGGGCGATCAACCCATACTCTTGTATGGGTTGATCTACTATTTAGCTTGATATAATATCCATAAAACTAAAACGTTACATTTTTACCCAAACCCCGTAGGTGACTGATAAACTTCAATATCTGATAGTTGCTTTTTGGGTTTTGGGACCATGCAAAACTTTTTATATAGAATAAGTTTTTTCGTAAAATTATTATAAAAAGTTTTCCATATGACGCCAACTTGCGTAAACACACTGTAAATGGAACAAAAATTTGCCATAAACATATCCTAATAAACGCTTTTTGAGTTTGTCAGATTCTGTTAGTAAATCTTCCTTAAAAGCAAATCTCAAAAGATTTTTAAATTCTCTCCATACATGACAAGGCAGTAACGATACAATTTTGATTTTATAAATCTCATATTATTTTTATTTCATTTATACAAATGATTTCTAAATGACATTTGATAAATCTTGGGCGTTTCTTTCTCAGGGCATGTTGCCTTATAAAAATTTAATATTTAATTTAGATTACACAAATAATTGTGTTCTTATAAAATTTTGAAATCACAAGTTTTATTGGAAAATATCTGTTATTGCTTTTATAGGTAATAAAGCGAAAATAATTTTATCACTGTTTTTAATAGATATTATTTTTATTCTGATATGATGTAATTACATTTTTTTTCCGGATTAACTAGTCAAAGAAGTGAAGCACTATTACGATTAAGGTATTTAAAGATTAAATAATATTTGACAATAATGACAGAATAATTAAACTTTAATGAAAGCTACAGACTGTCTTAGAATGGGGTTTACAAGAGGATAAATCAAAAACAAAATTTTTTCAAAAAAGTTATTCTTACTAAACATTTTTGATTGTGAAGAAGTATTAATATCAGATCCGGCTATATAAATGGACCCCTTATTATTTACGCGAAAACCTTAATCAAACAGAAAAAGTCAAAAGATAAAATTTGTTTTTAACTTAACCGGGTTAAAAATATATACAGGGTGTCCCAACCCTATTTATACCCCAAATAACTTCGCCCCTGTACAAGATATAAAAATAAACTTGAATTAGAAAATGTTTATTCGGATACACTCTTTTTAGTGATAGTTCTAGTTATTATACAAGGTGTCTCAGAAGCATGATTTTTATTGGCAAGTAGATTTTTTAAAATAAAACACTCTATTTATTTTAACAAATTTTGACTCGGTTTGAAATTGTACATCAAAATATATAACACACTATACGTCAATTAGTGCTGGTTGTTAAGATATCAGCAGTATGTTGATATACTCATTAACAAATAAAAGTAAAGAAATAAAGTAATGTTTTGGGTTTAATTATTTTAAAATAATTCTGTTACTGTCAGAGTGACACCCGTTTACTGAATTGCATTAAAAAATAAAATTACGTCAATTATGTAGGGTTTTAAAGTTAGGTTAGTAGGTATGTATCTAAAATAAACTAAATAGCTGACTTACTTATTAGTAGTTTTTACAATGTAAGGTAATTATTTGCATTTTATTATATGTTTTGTTACTTTGACAGTGACAGAGTTATTAAAAAATAATTAGAACCAAAATATTCTTTCTTTACTTTAAGTCGTTAATAAGTATATTAACATATTGCTGATATCTTAAAAAGCAGCAATATTTGACGTATAGTGTGTTTTATACTTTTGATGCAGAATTTAATTTAAGGTCAAAATTTGTTAAAATATATAGGGTGTTCCATTAAAAAACCAACTTGACAATAAAAATTATGTTTTTGAGACGCCTTGTATATTAATTAGTACTGCCAGGAAAAAAGTGTATTTAAATAAACATCTTTTATCTTAAGTTTATTTTTGTATTTTGTACAGGGGCGAAGTAATTTGCTGTATAAATAGAGTTGGGACACCCTGTATGTTTAAAAAAATACATTGGCGTACCATTTTATTCTTAAAAAATATTTACGTGTTGTAGCATTATCTACATACCATCTATCTACTTTTTATTTATATTTTTTTAAAAATAAACTTTTTGACTTTGAATTTTTAATTGCACTATATTAGCACAGGATATAATTTGCCAACCCCTAGGAATTTATTAATTGATAACTTTTTCTGAAAAAAAATCATTGGAAAATCGGATAAGGGGGCCATTTAGATGGAGGTACAATGAGAAAATGTTGATACAGGTTACGCCAAAACTTGATAGACATTATAATTATTGATTTCGGTCATAATACATACAGTTTCACATTGGCATGTAGTCCTAATAGACTTTGATATACGCCATCAGTAAATAATTTAAGCATATGAAAAGTTGAGCCTCCTGAAAAAATATTTACAGCCGTGACCGGTAAAGTACGTTGCCCAACAACGCCGTTTACCTACAGCAATTAATGTTTTTAAAAGTATAAGAAAATATGTTGGAAATACCTAAATTTGTAGATTTTCGTCCAATAGGAAAACATATTTTTTGCTTGGTGTTTTTTTTGCATACCTGTCCATTTTTCATGGAGGCAAATGTTCGTTGATCTGTTTTTCGAACCATAACGATTCGACTTGATCCATCGTGACCATGGGCAGTTTTTCTAAATCTGTGCAGGTCAGTCAGGGAGCCAGGAAATGTCGGTTTTCTTCTGAAATATAAAAATAAAATTTATTACTAAATAAATCAATTTCCTATATTAATGTTTCAACCACATCGTTTCCGACTTTTTGTTTTTTTATTGCATGTGCTGTTAATATATAAACTTATTTATAAATATTTTACGAATATAAATACTCTTTCGTAGTCGAACGAAACATTAGATAATTATCGACACGCAAATCTTTATGGATCTATCCTGTGCGAGGCACCTTTATTTTTATTTATGGTTTACGTGAAAAGATGGTATTAATAATATTCAAGTTTTTTTACGATTAGAATTAAAAAAAGGAAACAAGATCAGTTCCAAATAAACCGATTAACAAATGAGTTTGGTTAGTTGCCAATGTTAGGTAATCGTTTTCTGATTTTTTGTCTCTAAACAGAATATTTTACTGGCCTTCAAATCAAATCAAATCAGTTTATTGGTGTCAACATACAAACAGTATTTACACAAGTCAAATGTACACAAAAATAGCTATAATATTAAAAGTAAAGTATTACATGTTAAAATTAGTCAAGGACTAAAAACAAAGTATTACATATTAAAATTAGTCAAGGACTACCTATATATATATATATATATATATATATATATATATATATATATATATATATATATATATATATATATATATGCATAAACAAAACAAGATAAAATGGCTGAAAAAAAAAATGCAATATATAGGTGCCCAACGAGAAATTCACACTCAGACCACATTTTTCAGAAGTCAGAGTTTAGGAATTCTTCAATTGAATAAAATGCTTTTGAAATTAATTTTTGTTTGATTTTACTTTTAAACTTGGAATATGGTAATTCAGAATAGCCGTTAGGTAGCTTGTTGTAAATCTTAACAGCCAGGAACCCTGGACCACTCTGGCACCTTGTTAGGCGTTGATATATTGGGACTAATTTGTTCATGTTTCTGGTTTCATAATTATGGATATCCTTATGAACCCTATACTGGTCTTTATTCTTTTGAACCCACAACAGATTTTCAAGAATGTATACCGATGGTAAGGTGAGTATACCCATACTTGAGAAAACAAGTCTACAGTCATCCCTGTAACACAATACCCCCATTATTCTAATTGCCCTTCTTTGCAAAGCAAACAATCTCTTTGTGTGTGGAGCATGCCCCCATGCTAGAATAGCATACGTGGCTACTGGATGGAACATACCAAAATATGCTGTTTTCAGAGTATTGTCAGAAGAACAATTGGCAAGGCAACGAAGAGCATATATGGTGCTCCTAAGCTTACCAGCCACAGCATCAATGTGAGAGTGCCACTGAAGAAGGGGATCTAGCTGAACTCCTAAAAATTTAACTGTAGACTCCATTGGTGTTTCAGTTTGTCTTAAGGTGAAGATGAACCTATTAGTTTTATCTGCATTTAGATGTAATCCCTTAAGCTTGTGACAACAAAAGTTCTTTTAAAGGTCTGTTTAAAATAATCCTTGCTCCAAAATAGAACGATTTAACGCGATTTACCTTAGTTGAAAAGTTGATCGTATGCCAGATACAAGGTGTCAAAGTAAAAAATAAATAAAATGGAACTTTTGCCACCCTGTATCTTACTTACAGTCAGTATTTGAAGATAAATTGCATTAGATCGTTGTATCTTTGCCCCACAAACTTATAATAGAATTTTGTACAAACCTTAAACAGACTGCCGGGTGGCCAAGATGAAGCGTAAAGAAAGGCAATGGATTTTTTTTATGAAATAAAACGTTGACTCTGAAATATCTCAGTTCCGGTTCCTTACCCTGAACCCATCCCCCACAAAAAACCTTGTTGTAAAACCTCCAATATTGACCAAAGACTTTAAAATAAGCAAAATAAAATGAAAACTGTGACATCCTGTATCTCGCAAACGATCAACTTTTCGACAAGAGTAAATTGCATTATACTAGTTTTATTTTGGCCCAAAGAATTTGTGTTAGAACTTTGTACAGACCTTTAAAAGACACACTCTGTATATTTTTAATAATTTCATGACTTTTGATGGACGTAAAATACATATTTTTTACAGATATATTTTAACTTTTCTGATGTAATGCATAATTTTATATTCAGGAAACATTACAACTGGCATTTCAAAAAAAGTGGCTAAAAATCAGCCAAACAAATTGTAGACCGATAAATTACTATGGAATAAAACTACAAAATATTGTGACATATCCTTCTATTGTCAATACACTTTACTTTTGTTACAGTTGGAATTTATTTGTTTTATTTTTCATTGTTAAATTCCATGAAACGGGCACTTACTATATTGCAAATCTTTGTTTACGTTTGTAAATACTATTGAGTCTAGTTGTTCGAATATAATCAGATTAAAATAAATAATACATTTATAACTAATAGGACATCTTTACATTAATACATTTATTAATTAAACCGTATATTTACTACCATTTCAAAACGCATGTATGCATAAATAAAGCGTTGTAAAACAAGACCGACACTAATTTATGTTTCTTTTTGCTTTCTCATCTGAAAAACAATTATTGTTTAAAATAAAATGTATTTAAATAATTACCTACAAAATGTTTTGCTCTAATTTTGGTCTATTAACATTAAAGACAATTATAAACATTTTTAAAAACCGGAAATATTTAAAAAAAAAGACAAATGGCAACAAAGTTTGTTCTAATTTAAAGATAATTTAGGAGGCGCCTATAAATTACGTAGGGCGTTTATTTAAAATTTTTGACTCTCCCCTCCCCGGTGCGATTTTCTTTAACCTTCCCGCCCCCTCCATCCTTTTATGTCACGTGAAATTTTTGGAATGCAAAAAGGCACCATTTGTTAAACCGAAATTGGTTTTGTAGCCAAAATAATTTTAAACAGCAAAAAAAGGTCCTTCACCAAAAAGTAACACTGCATCACATTTTTCTGGGGGAACCTGCCCCAGAATTCGGTAACTTTTTCCTGTTCTAGCTGGCGATAAATTACGTAGGATTTGCAAAGACCCCCTTGCCCCATGGTAAGATTTGGTGAGATTCACCTCGACCCCCTTCCCGACCTAAATGTCTCGCGTAATTTATGGACACCCCTAATATGTAATTGGACAAATAAAAAAAAAAGAGCATTGTAGGTTTTTTTAGATTAATAGCTCTGGCGAAAGGAAGCAGGTAAAGTGCACCCTTATCCCCTGGGAAGTTGGATATTATTGGTTAGTTCTTAGGAGCAGAAATGTCGAGCATACTTATGAAATGGTCCCTTCTAAATGGCAAGATAATTCTTTTTTAAGAGCTAGGGTAATAAGTAAGTGAAATGGAAGCTTTTTGACAGTTCAATGTGGTCCGAAGGTTTGATTGGATTAATATTCTAAAAGTAACCAGGCAACCAGTAAGGTTAAATTATTCTTTATTCTATCAAACTGTCCACGAAACGAGTTTACAAAAAGGCAGAGTGGCCCAAAAATTAAATTTTTCTAAAAAAATATTCTTGATAAAGATTTTTTGTTTGTGAAAAAATATGATGCAGTGAAAATGTTAATTCTTTTTTCTTCTTCAGGCTTCGGAAGAATTTAAAAAACATGATTTTTCTCCAATGGTAAACTACCTTTATTTTTCGTTTTAAAGCAAAACGTCATTTAGAAAATTTATTAAGAATTAGGTTTATAATCAATAAAATAATAACAAAATATTATTGAACTCCACAATTTGGCGAAAACGCCTTTATCGCATTCGTTTACAGCTGAAAAATTGGGTTGTGTATGAATTTTGGATGAAGCAGGTGTTTGTAAAGCAAATTATGCAAATTTAAATTAATTTATTTTTGTCATACGAAATGCTATTCCAAATAAATTTTCTAAGTAATATTTTGCCTAATAATTAAAAATAAAGTTAGTTTACTCTAATTAAAAAAACATGTTTTTTAAGTTTTTGCGTACCCTATACAGCGTGTTTTCGGAAGCTCTTACCAAATGGGAAACTTTTTAATTATTAACTTTACGAACAAATGTGCGTCCTCATAAAAAGTCCTGCTTGATGAGAAAATACATTTCCACAAAATAATAGTATGTTAGATGTACAATGTGGCTTAAAAAATAACGGCACGAAACTTTAAAGAATGATTTGTTATGTCATTTTATGAAGAAACGTTCCTATAAACATATGTCCGGAGTTGCTTCGTTTCTGAGATACTTAATTATTATTTTAATTATTTTTTTATTATTTTTATTTAATTATTTTTTAAAAGTCGCTTTTTTAAATCCTAAATACGTAGCCAGATACAAAAAAATGTACCATACTAAAAGTTTTATTTTTAGTTGTTTAATAGAAAAAAAAAATATAAAAACCACATAAAAAGCCAGTGGCGTACATTTTTATCTAATAATATTGGTTGTTGTGCCCACTGTACGCCACTGGCTTTTATGTAGTTTTTATATGTTTTTCCTATAAAGCAACTAAAAATATACTTTTAGTGTAGTACATTTTTTGTACCTTAATGTAATTAAACTAACATAAGATATTAAAAAAACAGGCATTTAAAAAAATAATTAACGCCCTGTATCTCAGAAACGAAGCAACAGCGGAGACAAGTTTATAGGAACTTTTTTTTATAAAATGACATGAGAAATCACCCTTTAAAGTTTGGTACCCTACTTAGAAAATACCCTTTATTTTAATTTGAAAACAATTTATTTTTAAGCAATTTTCAAATATTTTTATGAAAATGTATTTTCTCATCAAGGACACTTTTTTCGTAAAGTTGAAAATTAAAAAGTTCCCATTTGGTAGGAACTTTCGAAGACACGCTGTATACAATATAAAACTTTTTTTCTTTGTATATAATATTTTTATAAGAAAAATTTTATACAGGGTGTTTCAGAACTTTGGGATCAAACGTCAAGGTGTGATTCCCTATGTTATTTTTATAAAAAAGTTCCTATAAACATAATATGTCCGGAGTTGTTTCCTAACTGAGATACATGGAGTTAAAAATGTTAGAAAGAAATTAGATTTTTCTAAATATTTTTAATATGGTAAGGCCGACATGGATAAAATTTGGTACATTTATTTAAAGTACTAAGGCGCTTTTTAGCTTTATCCATATTGTTATTATTGGGTCCAGTGGCGCCTTAGTGGACACCTCAACTTTAATTATTAAGCAAAAAAAACGAAGTCACTGACTTTTTTGGCGTTTTCATATTTTTTATAATTAAGCAATTTATAATACATTTTTTATTTCTTTTATTTTTTTGTATCTACCTTTGTTTTCGAGAAAAAAATATTAAAGCTACTTTAATTTCTTCTAAAAGTATCCATAGACAACATGATATAAAAGGCAAAATTAAAATAAAGCAAATTATTTGCCTCAAAATAAATTAGCAGTCATGTGTTTTATCGAAAATTATCATTTTCACTATTTACTAAGATCGAAATTCTTTATTATTTAATTTTAGATTTTATTTTATGCTGTTTACGGCTACTTTATAGAATGACTTAAAGTTGGCTTTAATTTTTGTTCTCGAAAACAAAGCGAGATACTCAAGACAATACAAGAGATTAAAAGTTGTATTGTTAATTGCTTTATTATAGAAAAATCAAAAACTATACAAACAAAATAAATCAAATTTTATCTAAATCTGCCTAAGCATATTAAAACTATTTAGAAAAAACTTGATTTTTTTAAATTTTAACACCCTGTATCTCAGTAAGGAAGCAACTCTGGACATATGTTTATAGAATTTTTTTATATAAATAACATGCGGAATCACACTTTAAAGCTTTTTTTCAAATGGGACACACGTATGCTTTGATAAAATTTGACTCTTTTTTAAATTCTACATCAAAAATGTTTATTACACTTTATTTCGATTATTGCTGTGTTTTGGGCTATCCTGCATTTTAAGGATAAAATTGTGCCAGAACTCGGCACTGAATTTGTTCTACAATAAAAAAAAACATACATTAAATAAAACTTAAACTGTAGATTCAGTTAATTAGGTTCATAAGTTTGGGTAAAAATCATTTTAATGATCAACTTGACTTGAACTTAATTGGAAAAGACTAAAAACAAGCTAAAAATAATGGTTTTTTGCTTAATTATTCAGGTGTAAAACACCAACCGGAACGACTTATTACAGCTCACTATGTCTTCTAATTAATTTACCTTCTTTTATTTGTTTTCTTAATAGTTATCATTTAAAAGGGAAATGAGTAAAGACAAAGGCTGCAAATATTTAAAGTTTATTCAATTTGTTTGTAAATTACCAACAAACATGTGGCAATACTCTCTTAAGAATTTCAACAAGTTTCATTAATTCTTTCGTATCCTTATTGCTAGCAAAAATATCAGACACGGTACATTAATGAAATTACCTAAAACCTATATCCGCTATTTAAAAATTAATGGAAGATAAATCAGCTCTAATATTATGTTAGATTGCTCTTTTGTCAAAACAGAAAATAGTTGACCGAGATATGGTTCGCAAACACGGAACTGCTACTTAAAACTCAGATTTTTTATTAACCGTGAATGCCGCTTTTATTACTGCGCATTGAATAGTCCCTAAACTAGTTCAGAATCGCACTGGGTTACCCACTCTTATTAAAGCAGTTATTAATTCTTCTGGAAAGTTTGCCACTTTGGGGCTACAGCGTATACAGTGACAGGGCCGTCGCTAGAGCCCGGGCGAACGGGCAGCCGCCCGGGGCGGCCATTTTTAAATAAAGAAATCAAATAATAACAACGATATTGATATTAAAAGAATCATAACCATAAAAATAAGTGAAAATCTAAAGTATTCCTAGTATCCGCACATTGGAATTTATTAAAATATTTATCTACGTATTATGCTAGCTGTCGGGTGACATCAAATAAATATGCTGCTGTCCAATGGAAAAACACCGTATGTGCATTTTTATAACTTTTGAGAAAAGAGCGTTTAAAGTATTGCTTCATAAATTCCTGGCCATTTACATATAAGATATAAAATTAAGGGAGGTAAGGGTTAGTATCTACTAGAGCTTTGGAATCACTTTGCAATCATTTTCTTAATTGTAGAAGTGATAATCATTTTCAAGAAATATTAGTTGATGCTACAGAATTATCACAAGAACTTAAAATTGAGGCCAAGTTTTCCCTAGATGCTCGAGCAAGGCCAAGAAAAAAAACCAGACAGTTTTTATATGAAGGTGAAGATGAACCTATATTATGTGATCCAAAAAAAAATTTAAAGTAAATATTTTCTATGCCGTTATGGATACCATCATCAATTCTGTAGAGGAAAGATTTGATCTACTAAAAGTTCATTCGGAATATTTCTCCTTTTTGTATGACATGTCTTTGCTCAACGAATTTAGTAAAGAAGACCTTCTAAAACACTGCATGGATTTAGATTCTTATTTATCTGATGGTGAAAGCAAAGATATTAACGGTTTAGAGGTAAAAGATGAATTGCTGTCTTTAAGTGTATTAGTCGTAGTACAAATAAAGACAAAATTAGTTCTACCTTAAAGACATTGGAGTATATTGTTGCGAATAATTTAGAGGGAACCCTCCCCAACATCGTCATAGCTTTAAGAATCTTGTTAACTGTGCCGCCTTCAGTAGCTTCAGGGGAAAGAAGCTTCTCTAAATTAAAACTAATCGAAAATTACCTGCGATTAAATATGGCCCAAGAACGTTTGAATGGTTTAGCGCTAATATCGATAGAACATGAGATAGCAAGTAATTTACATTATGATGAAATTATTTGCTTTTTTGCAGAAATAAAGCACGAAAGTACTTTCAATAAACACTGTATGGTTATCATTTGTTTGGATTTTTGGAGTAGTAGATTATTATATCTATATAAAAAGAACGCTTTGACTTATTTGAGTTTACTAATAAAATAATGTTTAAAATTAATTTGTTGTTTTTAAATAAATGTTAATAAGGGGCGACAAATTTAGATTTTTGACCGGGGCGGCCAAAAGTCTAGCGACGGCCCTGTACAGTGAGCACATAAATAGTCCTCCCCCTTTCTAACTTTTGTACCCTTAATTTTTTTATAAAATTTATGTGTGGATAATGTAAACATAAACTACTTTTTGACGTAAAATGATAGATGGCGGATGGGCGCCATCTTAAGCAAAAAAATGAAAAGGGGTCTTATGGCACATCATTTTAAAGCTACTGACGAGTACGTTATAACCCCGAAATATAAAGTAAATACCTTCCATTACAACAAAATGGTGGTACTTTAAACATTACCTAAATACCTGATTTCAATGGCCATATTTCCGAAACTAATAGAGTTAGATATATTTAATGTGGTATTTTTTAAAGCTCTTTAAAAGATCTTTTTAATATACAAGGTGAGAGAAAAAGTGGAAATTTTTTGACAAAACCATCCTGTATATTATATATCACCATTAAAAAGAGCTTTTAAAGAGCTTTAAAACAATACCACATTAAGTACATCTAACTTTATTAGTTTTGGAAATATGGCCATCAAATCAGGCATTTAGGTAATTTATTAAGTACCGCCATTTAGTCGTGGGTAAAAATATTGATTTTATATTCTGGGGTGTGAAGTACTCGTCAGAAGCTTTAAAATGATGTGCCATAAGACTCCCTTTTATTTATTTTTTTCTAAGATGCTACCCATTCGCCATCTTGATTGTTGCAACTATCAGTTTTACATCAAAAAGTAGTTTAAATGACACCCTTTTACCTAAATTTTTCCCGATCTCGATATCTTGTCCCATTCAAAAAAATAAAGTGAAGGGAGGACTTTTAATATCCTTACTGTATGCATTATTATTAAGCCCTGTCCTCAATTACTAACATGTTACAAAAATTTGTTGCTTATACATATTTTTATAACTTGCTGATAGCTTTTAGACGTTCTCATTAAATATTCAAATTGAAAGCAACAAGCAACATTTCGTTGACCATTTCCCGAACGACTAGACCAGGGGTGGCGAACATTTTCATATTAACGTGCCATTTTTGTACAAAAATTTAAAATGATGTCCTACGCGTTGCCATGAAATACTTTCAAGTCAGTAACAATTTTAAAGAGCAAAAAGGAGATCTGCTTTAAAATGATGTCCTAGGCGTGCCATGAATAAAATACTTTTCAGCGTAAAAGTTGAAGATCAAAAAAAAGTCTTCCACTTAAAACTTGCGTCCCTTGCTTCTTCCGTCCGCTGTATAACAAAAAAAATCATTAACACCCTCGCGTGCCCAAAATTTTACGTCGCGTGCCATTTGTGGCACGCGTGTCAATGGTTCGTCATCGCTGGACTAGACAAATCTGTGTAAATTTTGATGCCAAACCGTTAATGTGGACAAGTCCCAACATGTTGCTAAAACACTATTGCCAACACTCTTTGATTTTTACTGCTTACCGACCGGTAACAAATAACTTGTTGAAAAAACAAATAACTTGTTACTTTTTTATAAAGTTTTGAAAACATGCTAATTAACATTGTTGACAAGAGTGTTTAGTAGCAAGTGAGGACGGGGCTTTAAAGTATCAATATTTACCAATGTATGACCAATGTCGCGACCGATGGATTAAATGAGAAAATAATGGGTAAGTAGGAAAATGGTTTCTCAGATTTTTTGTGGCTCAGTTTTATTGATGCGAATTTTAGGACAAATAATCTTTCCTAAAATATTTGACTCAGGGGCTTGTAAATCCATTTTTCAGACATTTTGTATACACAAACATAACAAAGGAAAGTTTACTAAAGGGCAATGCAAGTAGGTGGTGTCTAACCAAATTATCGAAGTTTTTTACTCTCCTAATGAAAATAACAGTATTTTATTATATTAGTAATTCGTCTTAATAACTTAATACATTTTTAGTTTAAATTAAACTTATTTAAAATACCTATGCCATTTAAAAACCCCATAATCTTAAAAGAAGCTGTAAGTACCTATAAAGCTATTTGCATAAACATGCAGTTTTTTTAACAGATAATAATAATAATAACATTAATGGTTAAAGTTTATATTTTATGGAAGAACCTTAATAGGATTTAAATAATTTTATATGATATTGATAAAGAACTATCCAGGAAACACAAAAATTTTTACATAATTCTATTTAACCATACAGAGTTATACATATTGTTTTTTAACTCTCCTGATAAAAATAACAGTATTTTATTATACTAGTAATTCGTCTTAATAACTTAATAAATTTTTAGTTTAAATTAAACTTATGTACTGTAAAGTAAGTACCTATAAAGTTATTTGCATAAACATGCATTTTTTTAACAAGATAATAATAATAATAATAACGTTAATGGTTAAAGTTTATATTTTATGGAAGAACCTTAATGGGATTTAAATAATTTTATATGATATTGATAAAGACTATCCAGGAAGCACAAAAACCTTTACATAATTTTATTTAACCATACAGAGTTATACATAAAGTTGTTTAAAAAATTTAGTAGCACATTCTAAATTCTAAAAAAGTAAAAAAAATCATATAAACATGTGTCGGGCTCGGAAGTCCTCTGTTTTTATAATGCGAGGTGTTTAAACCATTCCATAAATTGTTGAGGCATTGAGCCGAGTTTTATACATGCTAATACATGATTAAAAGTCACCTATACAGTCACAAAATTGGTTTCTGAGCTGCTTTAAAAAATCTCCTACACCGATGGCGTATCGTAAGCAAAAACAGGCGTAGGCGAAGTCGTATCCGCGAGGCCCCTTTTGTTGATGGAGATAGCAAAAAAGTTAACCTTTAAATACAGTACAGGCGTAGGTGAACATGCACCTACTAGGCCCCTTTCTTGAAAGTTCGAGAGCTAAAAAAACTTTAACAAACTACATCTCTTTTATATACCTCAATCACGCATGGTACTGTTTATCCTGCACAAAATTATAATATAACAATATTTCTATGTTTCACATTTCTACCTTCAAATGTAAGGCCTCCTAGCCGCGAGGCCCCTCAGGCGCTATGCCGTAGGCGACCGCCTACACCGCCTACGCCTAGCTCAGCTACTGTCCTACACTTTTACGTTTTTACGTATCGTTTTTGAAATAAAATAATTAATTCGGATAATCACTGCAGTTTATTTTATTCTTATTACGCTTATGGTAATTTTTTTCTGAAAAAGTGTAATAAATTTTAAATTTAAATTAAATGATGAAAATGTCTTCTCGGCGTTAGTGCTGTTTAGTGGCAAAGTGACCTTTTATGATACATTTGCGTCTATCAAAAAATTTTTTCCGATTTTTAAACGATATGATATATGATATAAAGTATTAAAGAAACCTAAACACCCTGTATTATAAAAACGGCAAGTGTTCGGACACATTTTTTTACATTTTTAGATGTAGATTCCGCTCTGAGGTAATTTTTTTAGCAACATGCTGTAGGACCCCGTATAGCCCTCTTTCTTTTTAAAGGTAATATACCTATAATACGATACGAAACACAAAAATACTAACATCACAAGCAAGTAATCACAACACATTTTTAATACTCGTTGAAAATCAGCACTTAGACAAAACAAACGATCGCAAATAAATTACTTGCAGTAATCTAAAGCTATACCGACAAAGTTTTGTTTAAAACTACGTAAAGTGTGAACAGTTTGCCTTTCCATTCTGTTGTTCCATGTTAGCGCCCATGTGTAACAAAATAATAGACAATTTATAGTTTCGTTTGGCTAGTATATCCAGCTTGATATATTATACACTGCTTTAAATAAATTTAAAACTAGAATGCAACCAAAAAAGTACTAACACGTTTATTTTTGTCAAAAATGTATCTGCCTATTTTAAAATGTACAATATACTGGCTGTCCCCAAAATGTGTGGAGAATCTATCTCAGGCATATAGAACACATTGAGAAACATATCTTATGTACTATTTTAAATGCCACATCCTATATATATATATATATATA